>JAOTQQ010000063.1:16880976-16955464 GCA_026546715.1 Gallinago undulata | reverse complement strand
TGTGCTCTGGGCAATTCCGCTTAGCAGGGGAGTTGGACTAGATGATCTCTAGAGGTCCCTTCCAACTCTGACAAATCCGTGAATTCTTGTTGGCTTTATGCTGGTTTTGGTAGTTCAATTTCTGATGCCTGTAACATATTTCTTCTAGACAGCAGCAAAAGCAGTACTTTATACAAGCCCTGGTAGATAATTTTGGATAATTTCCTTCCTCTTTTCTATTTTTGGAAACATATTTAGGTGATATGAACAAACACTGAAAAAAAATAGATAAACAGCAAATGAATGTTTGTTACTCAAAAAGAATCTATACCATTTTCTCCATTGATTTCAAGTTGTAATAGCAATGAAGGCTTCATTGCAGGTATTCCTGGCAATTATTACCCGAATGAGTTCTCTTGATTACTGCAAGCTAGCAGTTTCTTTCAGTCTCTCATTAATTGCTGAAATACTTTACGCTCAGTCACTGTTGCTTAAACAATATTAATTTTGATTGACTGTGATATTGTGCTGTGTTGTTGAATGCCCACAGGTACTGATGTGTGACTTAAGATTCCGGCCTTTCACAGTTTTCCTTATCTCCCATTTAATTTTATCAGTTGCTGACTGATAAAATTGTCTTTCTTTAAAAAAAAAAACTTTTTTTTTTCCTAGAGAGCACAATTTTCACAATTGAAAATAAAACTGCTTTTAAAAAGAAATATCTTTCATATATGTGTATGTATGTATCTATAGATCAGACAAAGACAATTGGAATCCATGACAACATTCCAGACATGTACAACAAAATGTAGACTCAGATTTAACTAAAATGGCACCAATACAGATATTAAAATGAGTGAAGCTATTGCAGGTGCAGTTGCATATAGCATCAGAAACAATGCCAAATCTCTCTGTGAATAATTCACATTTTCACTGTCTGTCAGAGTCTGTTCATCTCACAAGAAATGCGTAATATAGCTAACCTCAAATACCTCAGCACTAAATATTTGCATTTAAAGTTGAAAGAACAAAGCAATGTATCACTATGGGAATCTGCTGGAGTTTATCGGTTCTTTGCTGGCAAGAGGAATTTTTATATTTACCTACTTGGAAATGGGAAAACAAACAATACAAGTTCTGAGTTGTGTGAGAAAGTTATTATTTGCAACAAAACCTTATCCCTTTCCCACACTCTTTATAAATAGTCTGTACCTACATATATTGAGACCGGACTATATAGTGATATATAGTGATATATATAGTGAGGTATTTGCAGTAGCAAGGTTCAAGACCATTAAGGCTTACAAAGTCTCTTCCAGTCTTCACATACTCATTTTAGGAGTAAGACTAGAGTTGATAAATAATCCTATTAGTCAGAATTTTAACCTTCTCCAAGAATTTTACCAGTCCTATTCAATCTACACATAATTTAGTGCACATCCTGGTTTATGCAGCAGGCAGAGAAGCATGTGACCACACATGGAAGAGAATTTTTTGAAGCTGATCAGCTGAATTTTAGCAAGATGGCTGTGTATTTGATTTTGCACATTTTTACATTTATTGTTAGTATTAGCATTTTACATTATGCTGTAAAGCTATTTAGAGCTCAAACTAAGATCTTTGAAACTTGTTAAAGATATATGTAAAGCTTTAATCATCAGATAATGCTGGACCAGATAATCCTTGAAGTCCCTTCCAACCTGGTATTCTATGATTCTATGATAAGTAAGACAATTCAGACACATATGCAAGATAGGTAACAATCACTATACTACAAAGAGTTGCACCTATGGTACAAGTAATGAATTACTTATATTAAAATTTGAGTACTGTTTTGTGCAATTTTTGAGGATTTTTCCCCTCATAGGGCGTCAAGGACTCATTTACTCTATTACACATCAGTCATGCTGGTAACCAGTAGTTGAGAACAACGATCACCAAAAAAGATTGTTAGTGATTACACACGGGTGACACTCATACAATCATTATACTGGTCGCCAGGTTGAACAACAATCTGTATGCATACTTAATATGCAGACACCTTATAAATAGCTAATAAATGATTAAATGAAATTGCTGTTTTCATAATGAATTAGTGCAAAATCTGTTGTACATAACGTTTGGAATATTTAAATGGTTTAACATACTCCAGTTATAAGTACTCTGCAGCTGGTTGTTATAACACAGATTCATCACTTAAGTATTTTTAAATTGTTTATATGTGTCATTAGAATATGCCAGAATTTGTATAATTTTTTTAAAAATCATTTGTAATTACTGGGGTCAAACCACAGGCCAATTCTCAGGGAAAAAAAAAACAACAACCAATCAATGTTTCCCTCTTTGGACAGAATGGAATAGAGCAGAAACGCGGCCTTGATTTGCATCACACTTGAATATAAACTGCAACAGCTGCTGCATTTGATCAAGACAAAATTTCTTTACCCAGATCTCATTCTGGGAAGCAAAATGTCATTTTTTTCTAAATCGGCTGTGAAGCTGAGCCTAGTTACATAATGTACACTCTTCCCAAGTTTCCAGCATGTTGTATTTGCCCAAGAGAGACTTGGATCATGTACAAATTTTGTTCTGAATCTCCACTAATTCTCCCACAAATTTCCAGTGCCTATGGAGTTCCAGTGTGTTCAGTGCTACAGACCAACATTGCAAACACTCAAAGGGCAAAGGGAAATTGTTGGCTGCTCCAAGATCATTCTTTTCCAAGATGAGGATCCCTCAATATGCATCTGTGTAATTTAGCCTCTGTACGCTTTAAGACCTTGTACTAGGCATTGTTCCTCTTATTCCATGAAGAGGACATTATGGAAGATAGTGATCAAAATATATTTTCCATATTTCATGTTGAATCTGTGAGGAAAATACAGGCATCTATGTTCTCTTGTAATCAATCTGTCAGAATCTGCACAGAACACAAGACAGTCTATGCTCTAGAAGTGTAAGTCATCTGATATCCTAACAAACAGATGAAGAATAATGAAAAAACATTGGTCTTATCAGGTGAGGAGAATTTATGTCATCCTGATAATTGACACGCTAATCAGAACTGTAAAAACGCTTCAACTAAAGAATAAACTGTCTTCAACATCATACTAAAAATTTTCTATTTTTCTACTTTTTCTAGAAAAGCTCTGCAACAATTGAAAAAGTGTTGCTGGCAGTCCAAGTCAGTCCCTACATAAATACAACTGAGAACAGCAATTTCTAATGAAAATAAATGCAGAGAGTGAAATGGCATTTTACCAACTTTGTGGACAACAACATGCATACAATATATACAGTATTCTCTTTCTAGGTACATTGAGACATGACAAATGTGTGGTTTACATAGATACAATTTCACAAACAAATTGTCATCACTCTGGTTCTTCAGCCATTATTTGTGAGACAAGTGTATATAGGGTTGAGTTGAGTCTCTCTGAATTTTATATGCATCTCCCCCTTTCCAAAGTTTTGACACATTTTGCTTGAAAATAATCTAGAAGGGCAGTATCTTCTGTTCTGCTAAAACTTGCATCTCATTTCCCCTCAGTAAATTTCCATACCAGTCACAGGACACCATTTATCTTAGCATTCCCTTGCTACTTTTAAAACAAAGAAATACAGATGAAAAAACACATGAATATTCAGTGAGCTGAATAGTGAAGAACATGTAAACTTCTCCTATATGAAAAAGAAGTCCCTTTTATTGAATTACCATGCATTCCCTTTACATAAATGAAACTGAATGGAGGTGTATTGGGGTCAACTTTCCTGAAGATCTTTAACAGTAGGATTCATATCCTATAAAATTGTAAATGTGTCTTAGAGCTATGACACAAGCCTTTGATCTTAAGGCATGTTGATGTCATTGGGTAGTATTTTGTAGACACTAAGCCTCCCAAGGAGAAATCTTACCAAAATAATTTCCCCCTTTGAATTTTATACACAGCCCTCACAGAACTTTTCTTTTTAGTAAAAACCCAGTAGTCATCTGTGTCAGAATAACTACTGCTATCTTATGCTTAGGTAAAAGTACCCCATTTGTCCTAAAATACCAATAAATCCTTCGATGTTACCATAAGCAGACCATCAATCAAAGCCAGACTGAACCATAACATCAGCTTCCCAAAAAACTTAGTTTCAAATAAAAGAACTAATTTGACTACTTCCATGGTTTCTTTGTTCAGCCATTCAGTTTGAAGCTATTCAGCTCTGCACTCTGGCTTTTGCCTGTTAAGCACTTTGCATTAGAACCATCCATTTTAGCTGAACATTTTAGCATTTTCCTTCAGCACTTGGGTGCTTCTCCATGAGAATTTAATGTTTTGCCTTGGTTCTTGTTCTCTGCTTGCCTGGCAAAACGACTCAGGCTTTTTGATATTTTTCTCAGTAGTTCAGTGTCTTGCCTCAAAGCTTCTCTTTATTGGTTCCAATGCCATAGTTTCTTTGAACACTTTCCCTTCATCCTGGCACTTTGCCTTGTTATTGCAGCATATTCATCTCAGTACTTTGGTGTTCCACCCATGTGCTTCTACAACCATGTCTTCATGTCTATGAAATTTTCCTCTAGGACTCTGCTCTAATTCTTTCCTAAACAGGTGGTGCTTTTCAGCTCCAGTGTAAATTTACCAGGCTTAATGCAAGGTCTGGCATATCTTAGACAGCAGTAACACAATGTACTCTCCTCCATCCCTCCTCCCACCCGAAATAAAATGAGCAAATATTAATTAATGAATGATCCTCAGCTCCTGACACAGGAAATTAATGCAGTGATGTTTGCCTGTTTGTGGGTTGTTTTTTTTTTTTCTTATTCTGATACATCAGAAACTCCTGGGAAGACATTCTCTTGAGAATTTTGCTGCTCCTGGTTGGGTAGTCTTTTCAAGTGGTACTGTCACCAATATCACTAAGCACTGTGGTGCTTCTAAACCCTGAAAATATTTTGTTTCATTAAATACACCAAGCTGAATTTAGATATATATGAAAAACAGAGATACTGTAACTTTGAGTGACATATGATAGATACAATCCATTTTTTTTATAAGTCAGTACAGCTCAACAGACATCAATCAAGATGTGCACATTTATATAGCTTTAAAAAACTCATATATATATTAATGTTTACACTAGATACTGTAAATATATTCAGCTCTCTTAACAGTGAATTTATTTTTTGTAGAAAAAGTAATCCAAAATTACAGATTCCTTCCTATAAATTTTTCTTCAAAAAAAATGTGGCAAGTTTGGGTTTGTTTTTTTCCTCTCAACACAGCAATCTATTTGTTAAGAGTTCTATCAGTAACATGCTGGTCAGTAAGATGACAGAATGACATCAAGACCCCATCACAAGCCATCCAACTTTTAAATCTTACTCTTCAGTAAGTGCTGTGTAAGAGAAGAAAAAAAAAAAACCCAAAACAGAGAGGCAATGAACAACATCCTTATTAGAGTCTTCATCATGTCCTGGAAGCAGCAGGGTTTTGAGATAATGGCAACATGCAGCTATTTACAACTTGTTAACCTTAACACTGGGCTCTGAGAGCCAAACTCTCTCTGCATTAGCTGGCATTTTTCCTAAAATCTTGCAAGCCTTTGTGAAGGAAATAGTCACAAGATTTCAAATCATCTTTTTGAACCTATTGCTATCGTAAACCAGAAATGTTCCTTTTAGGGCCCCTGTCTCTGGAGAAGTAGGAGTCAGTGGCAGACAAACAGGCACAAAAAAGTAGTAGTGGATATGTGAAAAATGGCAAAATGCTTTCCAGTCATCTAGAAAAATGACAATCCAAATGTAAATACATGTAAGAAGGAAACATAAAGAATATAAGATAACACACTGCAACACTGATACTTATACATACCCAAACACAATGCCATGAGAAAACATGTCACAAGACCCTTCCAGTAATCTTCCACCAACAGGCTACATCACAAAAATTATTCTACATAAATGAGAACATTCCTTTATGTTTTGTGATATTTCAGTCTTAAGCTAGAGTAGACAATGTCCTTATTCATGTCTTGATTTACTTTCATTGTCAGTCACACTGTTACAAATGCCATGACTGGAGTCTGCTCAAGAGGATTCTGCACATGAGTATTTTGGGTCAGAAATAAATTTTACTCAGACAGCTTTATGAAGAAGCTTACTCAAAACCTGTAAGCCCAATGTTTAGCTCAGACCAGAGTCATAAATTATGACTTTTATGACCACAGCATGTCCATACATATACATAGGAAACACACACATATGCATTTGATAAAAAAGAAAACACACACATCTTGAAAAAAATACTCAGTGCCAGGTATCTTGACAAAATATTAAGAAAACTCAGCAGAAGTATCAGTCCTCTTGATACCACAGTGGTTTTATTTTGGAGTCCTGAACACTTCCAGTATGACAATAGTACCACACTCACAGTCATGTACTGAACTGGTAAAATCCTATTGTGAATAGCAGTGTCAGCTGAAATACATACTATTCATAATGATGAGGCGCTGTGAATACAGCAGTTTGTTATGCATATTATTTGCAAAGAAGGGTGTAACCTCTTGGAAAGCTGAATGAATGCGAAACTACTGTTGTTATGTTCGACAGATGCGGTTAGGACACAGTTCACGTTTTGTTGTTATCCAAGTTTTCGGTACATTTGTGCTTCATTGAAGACTTATACCAACAAAACAAAACTAATGCCAAAATTCACCCGAACTACAAACAAACTGTCTTCTTCATGGCAGATCTAGAGCTTTCTGAAGAAGCAGGAGATATTAACTGCGAGAAAACGTTCAGAGGAATCTTGGGTGACCAATTTAAAAGTTTGAAGCAACAGATCATGATGAATTAGTTTTGAAATATTTATCTGCATTTTATCTTTCAGCAATATATTCCCTTCACTGCATCTGTAATACTTCAGATGAAAAAACCCAAGGATGAAACAAACTGTTTCATCACAATGATGAGTATTTTGCTAGCACACCGCTGGGTCAGTCAAGCTTGCGTGAGTAATCAAGGGTATGAAGTGCCTCATGGAAAGGCAAACCTTTTAGCAGTCCTGTGCTGTCACTATTTGATTTACCAAAAAAGTAACTTGCCAAAGGATTGAGCTGGGGTTTTTGAATCTACTTATTTAACCTACAGACCTTCTATTAATTCATTTTTATTTATTTAGAAAATCAGATTTTCAACATAAGGCCCTGCAAGTTGGTTAACTATGCGGTAAGGATTTTTTCTTCTACTCTAATGCTCTTTTTATTCTAGAAATGAAGGAAATATTAGTCTCAGGCTTCTTCCCCTCAAATTCAGATCAATGCTGTCTTACCTATAAAATTCTCCAAACAATATAGTGAAACTGCTTCTCATCTTGCAAACAGAATTACTTTTAATGGGACTTTGTATTCCATTACCTAATGCAGCAGTACAGACCGTTTAAAGAGAAACAGCTTTTTGATTAGTAAATCATCTTCGAGGTTTCTGTTTCATAAGAAAAGTATAGATAACTCATATTCATCTTCTCTTTAAAGACTACTCCCAGTAGAATGTTTACAGCTTTTTTAACCTGTAAATCAGATGAATCTCTCAAGAGATTCATTAAAAACTTGAACAGGATTTTCTTCTCTTACAACAAACAATACTCTGGTAATACCTTCTAATAATGAGCACATTC
This sequence comes from Gallinago undulata, assembly GCA_026546715.1. NCBI lineage: Eukaryota > Metazoa > Chordata > Aves > Charadriiformes > Scolopacidae > Gallinago > Gallinago undulata. Next base: position 16,947,821 of record JAOTQQ010000063.1, on the reverse strand, counting down.
CAAGGGAAATTGAAAATCTGTGACTTCCCTATGGTTATACAGCCCATACACATTATCTATGATGGTAAGTATACATTTAAATTACACTATCTTCCCTAGCTATGATTGCAGTGAAGTATCTTTTGTAGTAGAATTTTTTATGGTGATTCAAATAAGGGAAGGATAAGAACAACTGTCTGTGTTCTGAGTTTGTGGATACTGTCTTATATTTGCATAACAGTATTTTCTTGTAGTTGCACCAATGCAAAAACAAACAGAATCTGTTTATATATATGTGCCTCTTTCGGAGCGTTTAATACCAAGCTTCTACAATGAACACTTGTAATATCCTAATAGAGACAGCCTGGATTAGCACTAGAATAGTGTAAGTAGCTCACTTCATATCCAAAGCTGACCATATCTGGTTCTATATCCTATTCCTGATCATCAGTCAAGGAACAGTGTTTGCTGTTATCTCTAGTTCACACTGGTTCATCAGGGCATTTCTTCTATTAATAGTTGTCTCATATAATAGCCCATCCCTAAGTACAAGATAGAAAAAAGTCATTTGTAAATGTTGCCAGTTGATGGCAAAAATAGGAAACCTTAATGAAAAAGAGTAACTGAAAACCAGTTTGTCCCCTCCTCCACACAGTGGGGGAAAAAAAAGGCAAAAGTTATTTTCTGCTAGAGATGACTAACTATACTGACATTTTTATATTCAGTACCATCAGGGTTGATCATCTCAAAGCAAGCCTAAGCCCCATGTATTAAATACATGCTAACAAGTACAGAGTGCACATTGTAGATGCATTTCTATGGCATACACTTTTTCTATAGAATATTCTGCATATTTAGGAAATTTTATAGCATACTGTAGATCAGCACTTTATTATTAAATTTCCCAGTGACAGAAAAAGAGTCTCTACGCAGGGTACCTCCTGGAACTCAGGGAAACTTTGATTTAGTTCCTTGGCCTACCAAAGATTTCCCTGTATAACATCTGCTCTTTTCATTTATTTAAAATCCACATCTGCAGGGTTCTGAAAATATCAGACTAAGAGCATCTAATGGTACAAATGCAATACAGCCTTTTACATGCATTCACTAAGGTAAACAAATAAATAGGATAAGAAGCTTTCCTTGATGTAATCTGAAGGAAACAGTCCATCATTGTGGAACAACTATGTTTAATGGCCAAGCAACTACAAATAAACTGCAAACAGAGAATTATTGAAATATTTTAGTAATATCTAGGTATTTTTCAAGGGAATTAAAGTGTTTTGTTCAGACAGGAGAAACAAAATGGATGGTGAAATGGTACAGCAAGAGTCAAAGATGGAAAATACTAAATTAGTACATTCAGTATTTTGCTGAGATTTCTGTTAAAATTGGCCCAAAATACACCAACACAAACCCATGGAAGTAATTTTTAGCCTAAATGTCAGTTAACTTTAGTATATGCAGTATTATGATCTAGATGAGGAGATCAAGTGCCCCTTCAGTAAGTTTGCAGACAACAAGTTGGGTGGGAGAGTGTTGACCTGCTGGAGGGTAAGGTGACACTACAGAGGGATCTAGACAGGCTGGATTGAAGGGCTGAGGCCAATGGCCTATGGTTCAACCAGGCCAAGTGTCAGGTCCTACACTTGGGTCACAACAACCCCCTGCAGCGCTACAGGCCTGAGGCAGCGTGGCTGGAGCTGCCTGGCAGAAAAGGACCTGGAGGTGTTGGTCGACTGTCAGAACTGGCTGAACATGCGCCAGCAGAGTGCCCAAGTGGCCAAGAAGGTCAAAAGCATCCTGGCCTATTATCAGAAATAGCGTGGCCAGCAGGACTCGGGAGGTGATCGTCCCTCTCTGCTCAGCACTGGTGAGGCCCCACCTCAAATACTGTGTCCAGTTTTGGGACCCTCACTACAGGAAAAACATTGAGGTGCTGCACTGTGTCCACAGAAGGGCAATGAAGCTGTTGAGAGATCTGGAGCACAAGTCTTGTGAGGAGTGGATGAGGGAGCTGGGGGTTCAGCCTGTAGGGAAGGAGGCTGAGGGGAGACCTTATCACTCTCTACAACTCCCTGAAAGGAGAGTGTAGAGAGATGGGGATGCTCTTTTCTCCCAAGTAACAGGTGATAGGACAAGAAGAAACAGTCTCAAGTTGTGCCAAGGGAGGTTTAGATTGGATATTAGGAAACATTTCTTCACTGAAAGGGTTATTAAGCATTGGAAGAGGCTGCCCAGAGAAGTGGTGGAATCATCATCCCTGGAGGTAAAGACGGGTAGACGTGGTGCTGAGGAATGTGGATAAGTGGTGGAACTGGCAGTGCTGGGTTAATGGTTGGACTCTATCATCTTAAAGGTATTTTCCAAGCTAAATGAGGCATCTTCATCACTACCTTCCAGTGCACAATTTTTGTCTGGCTGTGAGCTTTGAAAACTAATTGCATGATGAAACAAAGGATAAATTAGAGCTTCTGTAATAGTAAAGATCCTTTTTAGAGAATTTTTAAGAACCTTGTTTTCACTTACAGTGGTCTTCTTTTATTTAGTGAAAAAAATCAAGTTTCTGTCCATAAAAATACTGCCTATTCTCAACTTTATCTTATTCTTTTCTGTGTACAGTCCATACATTGTTAAGTCCCTTTCTAGAAACTGCATTTCTGGTACTTTTGAAGTGAACCTGTCAATCAACCTCCAGACACTATTGTAGTAAAGAGCACTAAACCATCAACATGAAGAATTAGTAGAACACTCCTCACAAATACAAACAAAATTACACTCCACCTAATGTGTCCATTACAGAAAGAGCTCAGGAAAAACTGAATTAACAAGTTTGTCTTGCAGCTCTGACTGTCAACTAACTTAGGTCTTGTAGGACTAAGGGAAAAGAATCAGTCTCAGGTTTTCATACTCTTAGCTCAATTTGTAAAGCTGAGGCTTCTGCTTTCCAGTGGGTTTTTACAGAAGAACAAAAATGTACAGCAGGTCCTCCTCAGAAGCATAAAGAAAAGTAAAAAGTGTTTCACAGATCAAAAGCAGGTCTTTAAACTGTATTCAGAACAGCACTGTAGAAAGACAGTGAATAGCCGACTTGTTGAAGTGGCAGCCTGTCTAGGTAACCTCGGTTCAAGGAGGCCTCCAAAAATTACATCAGATAGCACACACTGAGACAGGAATATCAAACAATGTTGAGATCCAAATCCAAGAACAACAATAACAGCTCTCTTCTCTTCACTAGTAGGTTCCTCTTACTGTCTTGTTTCTCACTTCTTCACTACTCCTTGAACCAGAACAGCAAGGACATAGCAAGCTCCTGAATTTTAGGGAAAAAAATCACAATCAAGGCAAAGAGAAGAGGTATGACCTATATAGAGGAGTCAGTGTCTTTTTCATAGAACCACAGAGCAGTTCAGACTGGAAGTCACCTCTGGAGATGCTGTCTAGCCAAGCCTGCTTAAAGCTTCTAAGTTACATTAGCTTGCTTACGTGCCTTAGGTGAGGCTTTGAAAATTTCCAATGATTATTCTCAATATTAAGTGAAAATTTGTGTTGCATGTGAAAAGGAGAAACCACTTCAAATATTTCTTTTGGTTTCCTGTCAAGATTATCTTAGGTGCTTGCAGTTTCAAATCACTCGCACTTTATATCCCCAGGAAACTCAGATGAATACAAAGGTTTGTGTATTTAGGTTTGGGAAAATAGAAGATGGCAAAGGATCTAGTGCAAATTAGCATGCATAACCCATCCTAAAATCACACTGGTGTCAAGGACATCAGGCAACTCTTCATATTGACAGAAATATGTAACTACAACTAGGGCTGCCTTTTACAGGGTCCTTCATAAAACTGATAGGATCTCCAAAATTTGAGAAAGAAATTAGCTGTTGCCAGCCCACAAAGGATTTGATATGTTTCTCCCTCCAAAATAGTTATGGCTGAGGTTGTAAGAACTACATCGGTCGAAGCTGTATGTACTAAAAGAAAAGGAAAGGAGGAAAATCTGCCTTAACCGTGGTTCACAAAATGATGGATGGCATCCTTCATCTGTTCTTACGGATCACAAAATAGTCTATTAAAAATGTTAATTCCCTCAGCGATCAGAGTAAGAAACATCTGAGCATATCTAGCTTTTGTGAGGCTCATCAACAGGTATTTTACTACCACAGTGACTTACTGAAGCTGTTTCCAACAGTATTTTGAAATGTCATCATTTCAACTTCACTGGCCCTTAGTGGTTCCCTACACTTTATCTGTCTTCCTCATCAGACATATTTGCAATATCACAGTGTTATATATTTATTATATATAACCAGCAGCTAAAGATACGCCCTGACCAAGTTACCTCTTTAATCACTGAAACATCCCAATTTTTCAGATAGTAGTTTCTGTTGGTTGATGACTATCTCCATTAATCACTCTCTCGCAGTTCAGCAGATCACCAAAGTGACAACTTTTGCCTCAGCAATGACTAAATCAAGACATAGATCCAATATTCTGAAGTGACTGAATTTCCAGAATTTAGTTAATTTTGCAATAGCCATGCTATACCACCTGCCGGCCTCATCTAAGTCACTTACTCTAAACCTTTTTTCCAATGATTTCTTTCAAGCATTTTTAGCATTTATAATACAATAAAACCTAAAAATACCATACCTGCCAAAATGAATTACATGTAAAGAACTGAGACTGTACACATTTTTTTACAGACTGATGTTGCACTATTTTTGATTCAGGCATTATTTTTTAAATACTCATTTTTGTTCAGCACACAAAAAAAATAGAAACTGACATCAAGGGGACTTATAACAAATGGCACTTATATGAAGCCTGATTAAGCTTTCATCAGACTTAACAGGGAAATATTCTGGGGGTTTACATTTTCCCATTGATGTTAAACAATAACCAACACCTAAAACCTGCTTTAACTTAGAAGATAAAAAAAAATACCTAAAGAAAACAGCTACTGAACAAATTGTACAACACGGTGTATGAAGCTAAGCAGTCTCAAATACCAATATTTTGTTAATTAAGAATTTTTGGTAATTTTAAAATAACCTATACAGTGATTCCTAAGAACACTACTCAAACAGACTTGGAGCCAAATTCCATTCATAATGTTAGAAACTCCTTACTGAATTTGAGCTGTGTAAAGCAATACAATCACAAAAAAGACATCCTATCCCAAATTTTTTATCACGATTTTTATCTGAAATTCAGGAAAATTTCAGTCTTTTTTTTTGTTTTTACTAAACTCTTTCTACGTTGTTTTAACTTCAGTTTATTGCCACAGTTTGTCTGACTGGATTTTAAAGTTTAGATGAACAGAAAGTAAAAAGGATCCCTTTTCCCGACTGGAGTTCATGCTTTGCGTGATCGCCTTGAAATATAACAGGGTCTTCTTCCCATGCCGAAGGTTCAACTCACTAACAGTTAGTTAACGATACAGGCTTGCTGATGCTTGACTCTGTCTGTTTGATGAGCCACAAAATACAGAATGTTAAATAAGAAGTAATAGGCCCCAAAGTCAACCCATATCATGTACTGTACAGCCTTCCTATAATAGATTCATTTCTCTGACAGCTTTTCTAATTCTTCTGCTCTGTATTTAAAAACTGCTTGAATAAAATAGGACATAAACATTCCTTTAAATATTTTGTTTGGTGCATCTCTGGTAAGAACTGCAAGTTTGTAGCTCAAGTTCATAGTTTGGTTTTAGGTTTTAGATAGAATAATCATCCTTAAGTTCCACCATATTTTGAGTATTGCATGTGACTAGTTTTAATGTCACTAATATTCAAAGAAAGGTAAGAAAACATGAATGAGGTACAAACTGTTACTATAACCAGTCTTTAACAAAAACGGTACTGCTTTCAAAAACACTTAAAAGATTTGTGAAAGCAGGCAAGCTTCAGGCTCTTTCAGAGTTCAACTCACTTTGAAAATGGGACTTGGACACCCAAACCATGGAAGTCCTTTTGAAAATACTAGTCTTGCCTCAGTTCCATGGTAAAAATTACTAGTTTACTGCTGTCCAATGTCAATTAACAAAGTTAATTCAAAGACACATTGTTTTTAAATAACCTAAAGAAACTGAGTTTCTGTAATCATTGAAGAGGAATGGGAATTCTTGATTGTTTTATACTTGTTGCCTCATTTTCCAAGTCAGAGATGATAGGACAAGGGGTAATGGCTTCAAGTTGTGCCAGGGGAGGTTCAGGTTAGATATTAGGAAATATTTCTTTACTGAAGGGGTTGTCAGGCATTGGAATGGGCTGCCCAGGGAGGTGGTTGAGGCACCATCCCTGGAGGTATTCAAGGGACGAGTTGACATAGTGCTTGGGGATATGGATTAGTAGTGGATTGGTGGTGGTTTTGGGTGTGGTGGGGTGTGGGAGTTTTTTGTTTTGGTTTGGTTTTGTTCATTTGTGGGGTTTGGTGGGGTTTTTGTTTGGGTTTTTTTTCCCATTGGTTGGACTAGATGATCTTAAAAGGTCCCTTCCAACCTAGGTGATTCTGTGATTGTGGTATAAAGGAGACAAGGGTCCTTAAAAAGCTTTCACCTACATGACACTTGTATTTCTATTAGAAAATATCCTTTCACTCTATAATATTACGCTCTAATAAATAAATTTGTCAAATTTAAGAACTGAGAAAGAGTGAGCACCACATAAATTCAATTTGCTGTGTTTTCAGGGACAAGAGAAGCAAGCAGGAATTTTTAAACATTGCTATTAAAACATTAGAAAGTGACACAGGCAACGCCCAAACTCTTTAAAGAGTTGTCGTTATTTAGTTGCCCAGAATCTCTCTTTCTTTAGCGCATAAGCTTCAGGTTGCTCAATGACGTTTATGGCTCCATAGGGGCGCAGTACATGGTACTACGGCCAGGACGTCGTACCGGTTCAATGCTCATCATAAGGTTATCAACATCCAACACATCCTGACCTTATTGCTCAGTGAAGAAAACAACAGTTTCTGACCTCACACACTGGTGATACATTTCTTTGACACAGACTATTCATGTCTTTGCTTTCTGACTGACATTGTTTTTTTAAGTGGTCACCATTTTTTTTTCTGATACGCTAAGTGTCTTTCTGCCCCTCTTTGTAGCCTGAAACACTGTGAGGTAATGATCTATGAACTCATCTCAAGCATACTTTGTATTATGCTTTAGGGTACCTCCAGAGCAGTTCTTGAAAATAGTTTTATTTGTAGATAAAGCTAAACTGTGAAAGATATAAGCTAACTGATATGTGACTGAAATATTGTCAAAGCATAAATGAATATAACTGATGGCCCACAATTCTGTAGCCTGCTGAAGTGGTATTTTAAAGACTTTGTTGGGAAATATGGTTTATGATGTTCTTGTAAATGTATTATCTTTTTAAGGAGATTACATGTGAAAAACAAGAGGGTGTGGGAATATGTGACTACCAAAAATGTTATGATAGTTCCATTTTGTAGTCGTTATTATTCCAGATTGATTATATACAATTAAAATATACTTACTTTCCAGTATCTAAGGTCCCTTCTATAACTTTCATTCTTCATATTTACTAATGCCATAAAAAATTATACATGTACACATGTGATTTTTTTCCCTTCAAGTTTGTGGTGGAATTGTGAAAGATAAAGGAGTTATACCTGCCACTTCACCTGCTATTTGGCCAGAGGAAAAGGCCATTCTCAACTATCTCATAAAACTAGAACAAACTATCTAGGAAAACAAAACCCTTGATTTACTTTATATCCAGGTTTCTTTAATAAGTGGTAAAATTACAGACACCCTGATCATGAATTTTAAAAAGAATTCTCTGATAATTAGACACGAATGAACACTTGTCTGACAAGCACTTAACTGATCTCCTGTAGTAGAGTCCCGATTACAGGAGACTATTATGAAACCCTTAGCTGGAATGCATTCATTCTGGGAAAGTCTCACATGCAGACAAGCAGGGAGATCAACAGAAAATTAATTCTATGCATTTCATTCCCAATCTTCATCCCCAAAATTATTACTTTGTTGCCTTGTATTCTAGATGTTAATTTACAACATTGCCACGTACATTTCCAAGGGTCCATGAAATGACTGACAAAGTAAAGCCGTTACTCCATTTAACGATAGGTTTAGTTTCGTGCCTTATATCTTGCATATATTTGTAAGTTACTGGCAGCAACTAAAATCTGAACAAACTACTGCAGTGAGGTGCCAAATTACTTGAGTCCAGAGTTATACATGCACATTACAGTTCCTGTTAAGTCACCATTTAATGAAGTTTCAAAACACCAGAGTTCCTCTGCACTTTTCTGTAGGGAATGCTACAGCACACTCTTCAGCTGTTTGACAAGTCAAGTCCAGGTCTTTCAACATAAACATTGTACAAGTCCTAAGAAAACCCCTTTCCAGTTTGTGAATCCAACCTGCACCTTCACACGATGCTTCCTATTGAAGCTACTCTCCATTTCTGGAAGACAACTACCCTCACACCTAGGTGAAACCAGTGACCCAGGTAACCCTGTGCCTGTCAGGACACACAGTTTCATACCTGCTTGTCAAAAGACAGGAAGATACATATTTTTATCATGACAAAAGCAATCACAAACCCTGCATAAATTACTAAACATGGGTTTAAACTACGACTTCCATTAGCAGAGATAAAACTCAGTTCCTTTACAAAGACATGAAACTTGCTTTCTCAGTGACAACATCAAAAAATGTGACCTAATGAAATCGGAGTTACAGGCTAAAGGCAGCAGTTGACGTTTTTATAGTGGCCCCCTACATTGTAATGGCACCTGCAGTTCTGTCATCCCCCAAATATTTTTCACTTTCCTCTTGGTGGGCACATATGCATCTTATGTGCCAGGAACTCAAGCTGGAAACAAGACTGGATGTGGCTTTCATGTGCCCACATATGTGATCATAGATCCAGTAGATCGCAGATTTCCAGGCATACATTGATTTGTTTAACAAGGTAGCACAGAGCAGTAACAGTGATGGTGTAAGCAGTTGGTTAAAGGAAATATGCTGTGCCTAAAGCATTCCAAACTTTTATTCATATTTTTTTTCCCTTTAGCATGTATTTCCTGCTACTTCAGTAGGCAGCATAAAGCACACATAATTACTAATTAAATTCTTACAAAAATAATAAAACTATGTCCTTAAGGATGTAGCGGATAAACACTGATATACAAACAGACTACATCACCAATGACATCTTATTTCTAGACCAGCTTGGAGGAAGAAAATCATCCCCAAAACAACCATATCAAATCAAAGTAGTACACAAGGCAAGATGGTCCCCTGGCAGGAAAACGAAGCCGGCAAAGTTTCTTAGCACAGTGAGCTGCCATATTAAACCCCACAGTGAGTACAGTGGGCCACCTCTGTTTATAATTTCACTGTGGAATTTGGAACAATTTCAGTGTTCATGTGTCTCTCTGAGAACATCTCTGCCTCTGCTGATCTGGTGACATAGGTTCCCTTGAAATTATAGAATCCTTGCGGAGCATAGTACATCTTAAGTGAGAGAAAACAATTCATTTCAAAACAACTTCCCTGAAAGGTAGCAAAGAACTTGCTGTTAAACAGGCAAAGTTCTGTCAGCCTTTCAAGGCAAACTCTCCCCAGCAACGCCTTCTGTACCCCAGCAACATTCTGAGCTCCTAAAGGAGTGGCAGAAAGTAAAGTGTGCACATTGTGTAAAGCAAGAAGCAATTGCTGAAGCCCTGCTCCAACAGAAATTTTTTCACAGACTGCGGGATGCTTTGGCTCAGGCCACGTTGGACCAAGATGGCTAAATCTTATGTAATCTATGGGAAAACAGTTTTCTGAAATGAAGTCATATTCAACAGGATATTTGTTAAAAGCAATGACAAAAAACTTCAAATAAATGAATGTTTAATTTACAGAAAACTCTTTACAGTATGTTATTCACTGTCAGAATGACCACGATTTGATTGTATCTCCAGACTTTTTCATCCGTATTCTATTTTTTATGTTAACTTTCCTTGGACCTTCATGAAACCTCCTGTGCAAGCGGGGTATGTCTGATGGGGTTTTTTTTCATTCAGATATGAAATCTTACTGCCTGACTGTGAAAACATTACCCAGTTTTCATATTTGGAAACATGATTATTTTCTAAAAAGTTTTTTAAAATAGAGAAAAAATATATATATATCTCTCCTATTCACTCATGCCAGAGGTGGTAAATACTATTATCACTAAAAAGGCATTTTCCACTAATGCCGCTTTTACTCAGAATATAACATCCGAAAGACAAATTTAAAGACAGTTTAAACTCTTCGTTCAGTAGAGCTTTTAAATGTGCAAAAGCTATAGAAGCTTTTATTCTTTCTGGCAAGTCACGCTACTAATTCAGAGACCATAATTGAAAAAAGACTGTTTTAAACCTATTTTCCTTACTTTCCTTACTTTACCGTTGGATAATGACAATGGGAGTCTCCCCACAGATCTTAAGGGATAATCAAATTCCCATTTCCAACCTAAATTTCCTGCTTCATATTACTTGCCTCTATATTCACAGGGAGAATGAGTTTTCAGAAGACCCAAGAAAGATATGGTCACCACTACTTCACTGCACTGAAGACAGACAACTGTTACAAATTCCCTCTCAGTGATCTCATTGCAGAGATTGCAGAAAATTGGGACAGAAGGCTATTCCTATCTGTTATGAATTTTTATTTAAATGACAAAACTTTAATTCAAACAGTACTTATTTATTTCATCCAATCTAAAATACTTGGAACACAGCAAGCTTGAACCTACTACTTGAACATAGGTACTATATAGCATGTGCAACTGCAACGTGCAATCTACATATTTTTAATTACAGTCTTTTTAACTTTTAACCAGAAATATGCACAAAATTATTATCAGCATTCCCATACTTTGTCCACAGAGATGAGGTGGCTACTTCACCGTTAGAAGATGGCTATCTAATTGAGACAAGCAATTGTAAAAGATTTAGGGATGCTCTAGAAGAAAGGGTTCTGTTTAAGTGTCAACTGACCATTAGTCCCACTAATGATGGAAATCACAATTACCACATCCACCTGGCCAGCGTGCTTTAGCAGCAGCAGCAACCGCCCCCAAATGGGTCAGACAATCAACATTATTCAAAAATGAATAGTTCTGAGTAGCTCATTGAAAGGATAACTTCACTGGTTCAGATATGAGGTTTGGGGTTTGTTTTTTTTCTTGTAACTTAAGCCTCAAAAGAACCACCTGGAATAATGCCAAAGGCGTTAGGTCTAATACAATCTAAAAGTGAACCATTAAACTAAGACCTGAGTAACCCCTGGTTTGAGCTAGTGCACTTCTCCTTTAAGAGAAACCTGTTTAACAGTCACAGGCCTCTGTAATCCAGGTGTAAACACTCACCTGGATCCACAAGGGGCTTTCCAAATCTGAAAGGATTTCTTTTTCCCCTTTTCATCTCTAAATTTTTCAGGCAGGTGTTATTTTCTACTAAGACTTGTATAAATTTAACTTAAGAAGCTCTATTAGCAAATGCCTATTGTTATTATACTTCATTGCTTAGTATATCTTTTAATATATCAATGTGTTTAACTTAAGTTTAGAGCCCATCTTTAAAACGAGCTGTTAAATTACTAAGCAAATGGGTGCTTTAATGGAAAGACTGACACATTCTTAACTATGGGAGCGTGAATGGCTGCACTACAGGATTACTGAAGTCCATGTAGAATACAAATGCAATACAGGACCACAGGTTCAGAACTTTGATCTCCTTTTTTTGCAGAGGCTGTGATGTATAAAGCCAATTCCACTGAGCAGACTGTACTACACTGAATATAAACTATCCTTTAACTGTAGCAAGGCTCACATTTAAAGAAATGCTGCAAGGATGAACAATGCAGGCATGAAGCAGAGATCTTCTGTAGCAAAAATACAGACCAAGATCTGCGTGGATAATCATAGTTTCAAAAGACAAATTTTTCCTCAGCTGTTATTTGATGAAAAATAGAGTCAAATCTGGAACATTTCTACATGCAGAAGTACAATTAAAGCACAGTGCTGGCTCTTTCTATGAAAAAAAGTAAGCTATGAATACTTGCTTTATTTTTTAGATTAAGCATCATTCCCCTAAGCAGCATAACAAATGATTTTAAAATGTGGAAACTAACAGTCTCGACTGACTATGGCTTGAAATTTAAACATATTTTTTTCCAGATCTCTCTTTAGAGGAAGAACCTTCTGCCTACTGAGCTAACACTAAGCTCCCTGGAGTTTAGCCATGAATATTCTAAATGCATCTCTTAACTTCACTAAAAGTCGTCTTTTGCCAAAATAAAATGCTTACGAGGAATTCAATACGCTTATGCTGCTTTTCTCCATTTTATTTAAAATAAGTGTTTCCATCTCAACTTTATGCCAAATACACAGCAAGAGAAAGACTGGACTGTGGAGCTATTACCTCAGGTTTTGTACACAACTCAAATGAGAAAACAAATTACTTCTGAGAACATCAGATATTTGGGTTTGTTTTATTCTATATAATTTTGTATTTAACCAGCTCTTTTGCAGTTACAGATAAATCCGGTTGAGTGCTCTTACAGGAAGGTCTCTGCTGCTTATATCAGGTATAACTTAGGTGTTTCTAAGAAATGGTCTGTCCCCGCTCTGTGCTGTTTATTTGTATGCCAACTTTGCATGCGTGGAAATGTTAGTAAAGCAATATAGAATGTTTTTTACGCCCTTACTTCTTTTGACCTGTGTAATCTGACAGATCAACGTTACTTCCACTGCTGACAAGCAAAAAGTTAAAATTTATCTTTGGCATAATCTTTTTGTTGTCTTTAGGTTTCCTTTCAGTAAGGCTTGAAGAAGATGTTCTTTGTGGCTCAGTTCTCTATGCCAGAATAAATTTTATCACAAAAATAATGGAAGGGTGAGTTGATAACATCTACTGTCCTCAGCTCTGCTCTGGTTCAATAAACTTCAACATCTTCTCCCCTCCTTTGCCAATTAAGATAAGCAGCAACAATTACTCAAAATGTATTATCAACTCAAGCTCAAAAAGCCAGGATCAGATGAGTCCACACCATCTCTCCCAAGCTTACAGCTTCTTTCATTGTCCAAGAGGGGCAAATAAGTCCCCATTTGCCTCTTGACATAAACCTTGCAGCTACTTCTTTCAGGCAACTACACCAAGGTTGCAAAAGGAAAGTCAGATAAATCCTCTGCTTTCCAGATTGCCTACAAGGTTTCTGCTTGCATGCAGCAGGCTGTAAAGCTTTGTGCCATTATGGCAAAAGTCACAAATGAACCATGCTTTTCTTCCCAAACAATAAAATTCTTTCCTTGCCTTTCTGTGTTCTCCTCTCTCCTTGCCTTTCTGTGGTCTCCATGGCTGAAACCAAGAATTCATTGGGCATCACTGCAATGCCTCTAACCAATTCTAACTGCATCCAGAGCTTGAGGAAATTAAAATATATTTCAGCTTGATCTGGTTTTTATCCCATTCCAGTACTCCACATACACAGCAACTTTAAGCTTACTGACATCCCTTCACGGTTCAAGAAAATCCTTCAATCAAAGAACTTCATTTACAATCCAGCATAGTTTTTCCTTTCTCATCTCTCCACAGCAGCAAGGCATTTTGATGCAATCCTCATTTAATGCAATCTCCATTACAGGATTATGATCACATCAATAAAATGTTCCATATGTGGGATTTTTTTTTTCCATCCCTCTCCCTCTCTCATTAATACTAGGCACTATATCCGCAGAAACCCCACCAAATCAAACAGGATGATGGGATGCTCTAGGGAGGTAGCGGGGGGCACACATTCAACAAAATGCAACAGCCAATGCAAACTGCCCATCAGAGAGGGAGACCGTAGATCTCCTCATTCCTGGGCTGTGTGAGTTAGCTCAGTGTCCACGCTGCGAGCGTAGACCATAACCGTGCTGTGTTAGCAGACTAAAATTAAATACCTCATTTGCACTCACTTGTGAGCTCCATGGACTTTTCACAGGAGCAGACTTTCATTTTACTTGATCGGTTCCAGCCTATCAATACTGATCCGGGTGAACCGCTGATGCTCTGCTGAAAGGGGGATGCTGGACAAAAGATACCATATAAAAGGATATAAAAATCCCTCTTTTCCCCACGTCCCCTTCTTACCTTCAATGCCTTCTCAGCACGAGATGTCAATCTACGTGGGCTCCTCAGCACATCATCAAGGCGTTTAGAGTAGTGAAGGCTGCCCCACTGCATGGAAGTTAGACCGCTTTGCAACAGCAAATCCTCGATCCAAAACACGAGCCGCTGCTTCCCATGCAGTGTGCCGAGCACGATTCATAAGCGACTTCCACATAGGCATAAAATTGTAAAAGAAAGGGAGGGACAAAAAAAAAAAAAAAAGGTATTCTAACTTTTAGGTAAGCCTGAGTTTGTTTTATTTCTGTTGGGTTTAGTTAATTAATTGCTTTTGCCGCTGCAAAAGGATAGAAAGGCAGTCGCGCCCTGGAAGCCCCACGCCAGTCCACAGAGGTCCTGCCGCGTAACCTAAGTTGCGCGGAGAGACTGAACTCGGCGCCGCTCGGCCGCGCAGCCCGCACACTCCGCTCGCCAGGCGCCTGCGGGGAGCGCAGCGCCGGGTTCCCCCCGCGGGGCAGCCGCTGCCGCCGGACGCTCGCCCTCCTCCGGCGGGGCCGGCCGCTGGGCTGGACGCTGGGCTGGACGCTGGCCCGGCGCGGCCGCGGCGGCGCCCCTGGGGGCGCGGGCTGCGCTGCCGGCGGCGCCCCGGAGCCCGCGCTGTCCCGGCGGCGGCGGCGGCTCCGGCTCCGGCTCGGCTCTGCCGCGGCCGCCCGCGCCCCGCTCTGCCGCCGCCAGCCGGCCCTCCCCGCGGCTGACATCACCGCCAGGAGGAGGAGCGACAGCGGGAGGCGAGCACCGGGCCGAGGGGGGTTCCCCCTCCCGGAGCCGCCCTGCCTGTTCCTCTCGGAGAATCCCCCGAAAGCGGCGGCGTGGCCGCTCCGCCGGGGGGCGGCCCCAGCCTCCGCCAGCGCCCCCCCCCCCCCCCCCCCCCCCCCCCCCCCCCCCCCGGTCTCGCCGCACAGGCCCGGTGGGCGGCTCCCTGCGCTTCCTCGACCGGGATCGGGGAGGACCGGTCCTCGGGCCCGGGCGCGGGTCCGGAACTCGGGGCGGCCGGGCACCCCGGGCGGCCGGGCTCCCCGCCTGCACAAGCGCCGCGGCGGGGAGTCGGGGGGAGGACGAGGGAGCATCCTCCGCCGCCCGGCCCCCGGCCCCGGTCGGGAGAGCGCCCGTGCCCGCGGGGGCAGCCACCGCCCCCCGACGCCGGCTCCGCCACCCGCCGCCCCAAGCGGGGCCGCCGACCTCGGCAGTGCGGCCGGTGCCCCCTCCGCCCTCCCCCGGCGGAGCCCGAGACGGGGCCGGAGGAGCCGCCGGCCGAGCTCCCGCTGCAGAACAGCCGCCGCGCCGAGGCTCCCGCGGGGGGATGCGCTCCCGGGCTCGGCGCCCGCGGTCGGAGCGAGGGCCGGCGGCCAAGCGGCGCCTTCCCCGGCGGCGGGTGGTGGGCGAGGGGAGGCGGGCAGAAGTGCCGCAGGCTTACGCGGGCGCTCCTCGGGGCCGGGGTCTCGGGGAGGCTGGGAGAGCCGAGGGGTCGTGCCGCAACCTCGGGCGAGGACCGGCTGCCCGGGGGGTGGGGGAGGGGAACGCGGGTGGGAAGGCAGCACCGGCCCGGGGTCGCCTCTGGGCCGAGCCCCGCTGACCGCGGCGGGAGAAGGCGGCGGAGGCGCTTCCCCTGGGGCGCTGGAGCTGTAGGAGACCGGGGGCCGGGGGCGGGGGGGGGAGCCCGGCCTTTGCCGAGTCAGTTCAGTGTCTGTGCAGGATCAGTGATTGCAAAGTGAGGCTGTGTTGGTGAGTTCAGCTGGTTTTGAACGCTTGCGTGAAAATACTGTTTAATTAATAGTTAATTTGTGGTGTTGATTTTAATAATTTGCCTATCTTGAATTATTTGCAGTATTTTGCCAGATGCCTGCAGTAGGCACTTCTCAGTGAACACAATAATTATTAGTAAATAATTTAGCAATTTTGTATGTACTTTGCTGTGGGGTGAGGAGACCGTTTTAAACTCTTTTCTGATGAACAGGGAAAGAAATTGCACTTACCCTAACAGCACAAGTTTTTGCATGCATCCTTCTTTAAAAATAGTATGAAAATGCATATGAAAGCCTTGTTCTACCTTCTTCACTATAGGAAGATGTAGGTGGTATCTCACTTTTAACTCTAAATACAGTTTAAACACCAGAATTTCTCTGAAAAAAGGGTATATAAGAGAGAAGATCAGAGAGTTCTAAAAAAGGCTTCTAAAAATCCCCAGTCATTCAGTGAATGTATCTATTTTTACCTGTTAACTCGTATTTTCAATTAGATTCTTTGAATATGAACTTGGAAAGAACAATCGCGTGGCCATTAACCATGCTAAAATACTACAGAAGAGATGTAATTTCTTCTCTTCTAGGTTATATTTCCATATCGTACTTCAGTCGCCTGACTTTGACCAAATGCCCACTGGATTTTACTATACTCGGTGCTAAATTCTATGAATTTAGTGAAGTTGTGACTTCATTATTTCTGTCCCATGTACATAACAGAGAGCAGAGGTACCTCGTTATGTACAAACAGAACATTGCCCACAAATTAGAGTTCATGTCCCAGCTGCAGTGCAGCACAATGCTGAGAGTAATGCCTACCAGGCAGTTATACTTATTCATGAAGATTTCTGAAAATTTTGTGATATAAAGTGAAATAAAGCAAATATAAACAACAAAAGGACAAAAAATAAAAGCAGCACGCAGCTGTGGGTGCTTGATTTACATCACGTTGCTGACATACAGATAAGGAGTGGTTGTCAATCCTTTTAATACCTATTTCATTGAGCTGTCATTACAATGGATTTTTAAAATAGCCAAGCCCATAAAAAGCATACTCTAATAGACAACTGTATTTTACACCTAAGAAGAGGCAAGAGATGAAGGAATTTCTGTGTATTGTTTGGACGCCGTCATGTTCTTGTCCTTCTGGCTTCAGATTAAATTAAAATAAATATTATTACTTGAAAAAAAAATAGTGGACTAAGTCTGAATATTACTGGGAGTGGTAATGACCTACATGATGGTTTGTCCTGTGCAAGAGCAATCAACTGCGATAGCATCAGCCATTCCAGAAAGGGAAGCACGCAGCATGTCTGGGGGGGATGACCTGGCCTCCTTTTCAAAGTGGTCCAGCAATGGGTCCAGCAGCTCAGCCTGAAATGAACACACAGAATTCAAATTTAGTGAATATTGTTATCTCATTTAAAAAGAAAAAAAAAAAAAGGTGGAAGGAGTAGATGGCTTATTTAACTGCTTTTGGAGGTGAACTGGTACCCCTGAAAAGGGCAAAACCCCTGTACAAACCAAAGCAGTTACATCATGAAAACGAAGAGTCAAAGACGGAGTAAGATTAATTCTGTCCATGCAGCAAATGCACCGCTTTACAAAGAACAAAAATATTTGTGCAAATCAGAAGGTATTGCCGCTACTCTTCATTCACATCAAGGTCTAAATCCTGAAATTGTTTGTTACTCTAAGCACATGAAGAGGCCCCACAGGAACTATTCACATGTGAAAAGAGCTAGGACCAGAGCCAAAGTTTGGCATACTGTGAAGGTCAAGCTCGCTTCCTTGGTAAAACTTGCACTTAACAGAAAAACTCTTGGAAATATGGTTTCTGTACAGCACCTGCAGCTGATTCTTCAGGGTGCTGTTTGCACTGGGGCTGACTGAGAGCAGTTTGTGCACTAGCAAGTCCCTGTGACTTCGGAGCGGGGTGGCTTGCAGGCAGGCTGCTGCCTTGCAGAACAAGGGCTGTTCCTGCCTTTCCCTGATTGCAATTATCATGGTTTCTCTGCCCACAGACGCTGATTTTTTTATAAACTTCTCTCATGGAGAAAAGTCTCATAGGTATTATACAACTGCTGGCTTTATAGTTGTTGTGGAATAACCTGTTAATAAAAATGCACTGCCTGTAGGACGAATTCTCAGCATTTTTGCAAAGGTCACACAAAATATATTGCTTGAGTAGCCTTACTTCGGTCACCCAGATAAGTCACGGAGAGGCCACTGTAGATGACAGTCTCCAAGAAAGATTGTAATTCACTTTTATGTCTTTATGCAAGAAAATAGGAGACAAACCCCTTCCCTTCACTACTGGGAAGGGAGTATATGCGGAGGCTGGTGCAGGGAACAAAAAGGAGCTACTTTCCCCAGACTGACAGATAAGGTTGGAGGTCTCTCTCTGCTGAAGGCCTCACAGAGTTCTGCTTTGTTTCTTTTTTTTTCTGTCAGAGAAACAGAAGAACTCAGAAAATAAATTGCAACTACACTGTGCCACATCTTTTACTAGTTCTTTGCCTCAATCCC
Source organism: Gallinago undulata (assembly GCA_026546715.1). NCBI lineage: Eukaryota > Metazoa > Chordata > Aves > Charadriiformes > Scolopacidae > Gallinago > Gallinago undulata. The sequence goes on along the minus strand of JAOTQQ010000063.1, from coordinate 16,929,367 downwards.
AAGTAAGACTTTTATTCTCCATATACCTATAAGAACAATAGTTTCTTTCTCTTTATCCCTCCTCCCCATTTACTGGAAATGTAAAATAAATCCCAGTTGGGATCTTTGAGCACTAGCACTGTTTTTAGTCCTGTGTCTTGATGGAAATTTTACTTGTTTTACTTTTTCTAGGAGAAATGTTAATCTAAATTGCAGCATGCTTCATAAATGCCAGTTGATACCACATCCAGACTTAATAATGAATACAAAAAGTGGGTCTCTCAGAGTCCCGCCCTTTGCAGTGAGTTGTAACTTACAATGACTGATCAGTTTTTCTAAATTATTTGTAAATTTATTATTTTTTTTTATATTTTTTTATTATGTTTTTAATTTATTTTTTTTTTCCAAGAAACTGGCATAACTTCAAATCACTTTAGGTCAAATCCAGTACAAATTAGAAATGGCAGACATATAAAACTACAGCCACAAATCAAATGAGTAATTGTCACATGATTATATAGTATCTATTCCTTCCATGCCAAGACTGGAGACATTATACATCTATTGATAATACGTAGGAAGTTTAAAGTGCATTATTTATAGAAGGGTCACAACTTCTAAATGCATACCTTTTTGAGGGAGAGCCAGGCACCAGTGGTGTTTATTGTCTCGCAGGGCTATTGCCAGAACAATTACAATGTGGAGCTTTGGAAGTCCGGTACCTAACAGCAGGAGGTAGAACATACTAATTTGGTTATCATCTCAGCTGTCAAGTGACAATGCTTTTTAAATGTCATGAATTATGTATGAAATACATTAATTTTTATACTGTGCCTTTGGAAGTTCACGCATGCATCCCCAAAGGCCGTGGCTTTGGCAGAGATGCACAAGACAAGACGTTAGAAAGACCCCAAATGGAAGTTAGTGCACAAGCAGGAGTTTGTGGGCGCAGTTCCCTGCTTGAGGACCCGTATCAGGCGCTATGGCATCCATGACAGTACAGGCAATATAATTTCAGAATTACTTAAATTAGATAAAAAAGTTAGACCAAGCCTTTAACCAAGGAATTAATGAAATACCTTTTGTATAATAAATGACATCTGTCCTTGATAACAGGAAATTACTTGACTAAGAGAAATCTGCAGAAACTATTAATTTAAATTAATTTTTTAAAGTTAACAAGTATTACACTGTGCTGTTCTCTGCATCTTTAAGAGTGTTTGGGGATTTATGTCTTGCAAAATAGAAACAAACTAAGAAAGCTGAAATATATTGTGTCTTTTGCTGTACTTTACAGCACAGCTTGTGTTTAAGAAGCAGTCTAGACATGCAAAAATGCTAGAATAAACAATATTTTTTTTTCATTATTTTAAATTAGCTCATACTGGAAAGCTATAGATTTCAGAATGATGCACACTAACAGGACTGCATATCTATTCAAATATTCAAAACAAAAGATACTATAAGGCTACTCTGTTACCTGCCATTATAAATATAAATTTCCTTCTGAGTTAATGCAATTATAAGTGATTTCTTATAAAAGAAAAAAAAAACCCAAAACTATTTCTGTAAACCCCTGGGATATTTTACAGGATATTTAACTTAGTATTATGAAAAGTCACATCCTTCCCCCCTCCCCTGCCTTCTTACTTTTGTGACTTGTTTAACTCATTTTAACACACAAACATTATTAAATACTATTTAATATTCATTATCGGGCTTCAAATATTGGTTGGTCCTAAATAAATATTTTTTCTTTATTCTCCTTTCAGCTGAATTATGTGTTCAACTAAAGAATAATCAGCTAGAGTCATGATTGAGATTTTTAATTTATGACCATGAGTATAGAAATGATCTGTTTATTCTGGAGACCAGTGATGGAAGTGGTCATGCCAAGGTAAGCAATTTTTCTCCCTGTGGCTACGCAGGGTGATAATAAAGCAGGTAGATACCTACCCTGACAACTGCTGCTCTGGCTTATGGATGAGAAACAATTCTATGACATAATTACTACCCACCAACAGACAGTTATAAGGATGCTACCAAGACGAAGTTTGCACATAAACTGAAGATTTCAGTTGAACTTTTGAAAAGTACCTTGATTCAACTATATATCATTCAGTTATAAAACACTGGTTAATCACCCATAGGTGGTAACAAAGATGCTGAATAAAAGTCCCACCATCACCACAGGAGTTTTTTAAGATTGTAAATGAATAGTTTTCCAGAGTATTTCTAAGAGAAAATTGGCCATTCTTGTCTGACAAGCCACAGGATTAGTGCAGTTCCTTCCTCTGCACCTCCTAGAGCTTCAAATGCGTTCTTGCCACACTTGAAGCTGGAGAACAACATAAGTGCAGTAAATCAGATACTAATCTGGATCTTGGAAGACCCATCTTTCTTTTCTACCAAGGTACTCCATTCAATCTGGCTTTTGGCAAGCCATTTAATTTCTGTGCCTGTCAGATCCTTGTTAAATATGAAAAGTAGTATTTCAATAAGAGAAATATCTTAAATATTGCTTAAATTACATTTGAACAAAAAGATATTAATATATTGTTTGATATTGTTCAAATTTTTCACTTTCAAAAATGTAACTAAGTTAATGAGTATTTTACATGCCAATATTTATTTGTATTGTCTTGCTCAGAGAGCAAGGACCTGTTTAAATAAAGTGCTTTGAAATCTTCATCAGACCTGGATTTCTTAAGCCATTAAATATATTGTATTTTGCAAAACGGAAAAACATTGCTCTTTAGTAACACAAATTTTTTTAGACATCCTTTTTTGGCATCACTTTAATACTAATGGTATTGGTGGCCATATAATATCGAAGAGAGTTCCTTTCAAAAAATTAGATGTCTAAAGTTTCCTTGAAGTGTATATATTCAGGAGATTCAGGACCTCATCTAAATCAAATTGGAATCTGCATTAAGCTCAGAGTGCATTGGCCTGTGTCATTGTTGGTTTGTTTTTTTTTTTATGTTGCTGACTGAAATTAGCATGTATGGAATACCAAGTGTTATGAGAGTAAACTCCTAAGGGAAAGGAGTCACAGAACATGTCTACAACACCGTAGTACATCTGCAAACTTTATGCTATCGTGTGTTTATAGCTGAGTTTTTGCAGGAGTATTTCCTTCTACCCAATAGACTGTGATGGTGCTGAAACCTGCCAAAGAACCAAACAGGCCAACTTTTTAAGTGGTGCAACAGAACCTGCTACAATTTTTCTGTAGTTCTATTTTACAGTAAGGGTAAAAGTGGGAAACAAAGTACACAACACTTTTTGGAATCAGAAACCGTAGCAGCTGTATTGTTTTACAAAAGATAGATTCTGTATTAGGTGACTAAGTTCCCAGCAGATTCAGTAAGGTATGTCCACACCACACCTAAGCAAAGTTATTTGGCCAGTACAGAACTCCAGTAACACCAGTAATATAAGATCAGCATAACACCATCAGCTACTTTCACATTGATATCCAGAGGAATTAAAAATAGGACACTCTTCCAATAAGCAGATGTGCTTAGAATCTTTGAGTTGTTAGGAAAAGTCCATTAATGAGACAGTGATTTGATGAAGCCTCGTTGAAAAAAAGATTCCTGAAGTTCTGCTTTCTCTAAGTACGAGAGGGGTATGCAAATCAGGTTACTTTGCTTTCTGATGCACGATTTCCAGGGAATGATGCTCCCTGGCCTTTCATGCTCTGTAATCCGAGTATCAAAAATGTTCATCAATATCAGTTTATCAGGACCTGGGAAAGAAACTGAAGAACTTGTGTCCATAGTCTCAAAATCCTTTGAACCCAACTTTGAAGCATTTACTCCCTTGTGTGCTAGACAATGGAGGAGCTGCTTTGCAAAACAGAGTTTCCAAGAAAAAACACTACCTGTACTCAATAAAAAACTGTATTCATTCTATATAAGTAATTATGAGATAGGACTTTCTGAATAAACATCTGCTGCAAGGTCAAAATAATAACAGAGAATGCATAGGAATGCTTCTAGCTGAGTGATACTACAAAGTGCTTAGTAATTCCCATTCCAAAAATTGCTGTATTTCAGTGGTGAGTGAAGCTGTTCATTTTTAAAACGCTTGGGATTTTTTTGGAAGAAGGAGTTATGCAGGAATGCGTAGCTCTGGTATATGGATTCCTTTCCTTCAATTTATATAACAAAATATTTATTATTTATTTTTTCCTAGGATTATGTAACGTACTAGACTTTCACAACAGGAACGTCAGGTGGTTTATTGACATGAAAACAAAGGATTCAGTATAGACCAATGCGTCAGTCTTACCCAGGCTTTGGTTGACATCCCAGGACATTGTTTGCTCATTTCAATTTAGGTGTGGACTCTACATCTACTTGCTGAAAAAGTACTTCTGCTAATCAAAATCTGGAATTGCATTTAGGTGTTTTTTTCATGAAAACTACATCTGTTGTTAGTGCTTCACTGAACTACCCATAAACATTAAACCACATAATACATGCATGCAGAAAATACCAATCCAACCCCCAAATCATTACTGAATTATAGCAAATCACTTTTCAACAGTAACTTCCTCTAATTTCTAGGATATCTTTATGATTTATGAAAAAATGCATTCTTCCTCTTTTTTTAAAACAGAGAAAACCTGCTGGTAATGGTTAGCAAGTATTTGAATTGGAGAGAAGATTCTAAAATGTTAATGTTAGTGAGAATGCAAATTACAGTTAGACACAATGAAGTAGTTGTACATTGATCATCTTGTGACATTCTGTCTCACTGTGTCACAAACGGATGCAAAAAGTTATATACAAAGTGATGCAATAACTGCATTAGAGCAATTCTTGTGCTGGAGTTCCCCAATTATCCCAAGAAGAGTGCTCAACTTTTTTAAAAAACCTAAGTGCCTACAACAAAGGAAGCTAGGAATGCACTAGCACTATTCATTTTTACCATACAAGCTTTTATTTCTATTGGTTTATCAGGGTTCTCCATTAAATAGCAGGAAGAAAGGCTCCTTGCATCAGAAAATATCCATTTGCTGCAGAACATCACTTCCCAAAACAGTGTATATTCTACAACACTTTATCCCACTGCTTATAAAAGCTGTTTAATTTATTGAATATTCAATTGTTATTACGAAAAACTTTTTTTTTTTTTAGACATGAAGCGTTTATCTAGTGAAGAATTCGTGTGGTTTTGTGTGGCTGGCATCTGTATTTGGCTGCATTTCCCATAGCAGAATCACTAGAGGGAGTCATAGGCAATGTTACTCCTTCACAATCTTGAATAGCTTTGCAACTAAAAAACAAGAAAAGATTTTTTGATAATATTTACCAGGAAAAATACATAATAATTTTCATTACTGTAATTTAATTTCACTGCCTTGTTACTATTATTTATGAAACTGTTTTAACGTCACAAGCCACCTATCACAAATCATCATCTTGCTCACCAACCACAGCAAACCACCAAGATAAACGTCCCACATAAGGCTTTCTATTTACTTTTCTCAATTAGTGTTAAAATGCAGAGATGCAATGCTGATAATACACTCAAAGGAATTTTAAAGCAAACAGCGAAAGAAAAAAATATATAAGTAAAAATCAGTTAAAAATATATATTGATCTGTCAGTTCTAGTAAGATTTATGCGCCATTGTCTAGTTCAGCTTAGTGCAGGCCTCCTTTGCTTTTGGGTCTGAAACACAGATTTCAGTGCAGTAAAAGAAAATGAGTTTTATATAGCATTATTGTTGTTGCTGAAGGAAGAAAATGCTTTTTGGGGAAAAAAAATGGAGCATTTGCTGTCCTAGACCATTCCATGTTGAAACCAAGTTGTTAGCTCACATTATTTCTCAAAACTGAAGAGTATGAGGGAAAAACAGAACACATTAAAAATTGTTCTTACCCTTACTTCTAGTGATCTTGAAATAACATGCAGAACTACGCAGAGACAGGTTCCAGATAATGCATTTAGTTTATAGCAAGACAGTTCACAACAAACTATTGTCTGTATTTCTTAACACATGGTTATTCTTTTTCATAACTAGTAGCTACCAATATAGCTTACATATAGTCTTGCATTTTCTTTTATCCAGTGAAATTAATGTGTACTTCATTCCAAAGGGTCATAATAAATATAATTTAAAGAAACGAATGACTTTGTACTTACGGTAGTTAATAGTGAAGCACAGCTTGCTTTCTAAAGATGGCTACTTAAGCATATTGTTTGAAAAGAACACGAGACAAAAAATATACAGGTGACATTTTCTTAAGTGGCCTTAGAGATACAGTTTAAAAATAGGTGTAATTAGCTGTACCACTATGGCATTTATGGCTGTGATTTCTTTTTTACAGACATAATCATGGTAATAAAAGCTCTAGCAGTTGATCTGGTGCAAACAGGATTTATGTGAGTAAGATTTCACCCTCCTGAACTCTTGTCATTATTTTTAAACTGATATTAATCAATGAATTTTAGGTTTTGTCACTTTAACTGTATCAGTATAAATTGCAAAACTTGAGCATGGAAGCACCCTAAATCTCTCTGAACTCTCTCTGAAAATTAACTAAAAAATGAAAACAGGACTACAGAGTGCCAAGATAAATCGTCACTGACGTTCAAAATTGTTTGACAAAGAAATTAGAAATCCAGTGACTGCCAAAAATATATTAATTCCATATATCATACAAGTCCAATAAACTTGATGTGTCTGAAGTATACATTCCTAGAGAAAACATTTTTGTAAATATTTTGCTTTTAAATTGCAATAAATGTTGCTGAGTTTTTGTTAATATTCTTAGCTGTATTCTTCGGAAACATTGTAAAGTCTTTAAATATTCTTGATGGAATGGATTTAGGATTAATGAGTTTTTGAGACCACGTTTCAGGTTCTTATCACAAATTATGTTATCAACATTTCTGAAGATATTTTGGTTTTTCTTTTACAAAATAAACTCATGAACCATAATAATAACTAGTGTTAGACTGTGAAATTTGATTAATCTAAGTACGCCAGAATATTTATAATTTTAATTATCTTTATGTATGATATTGGCTATATATTAATGATGGAACATAATTTGACTCAATTTGATCCAGTAATACCTAATAACATATAACCAATAATATATATATATACACTATAATGGATCATAATTTGAGGACGAATAATTTAGTTGGCTGAAAAGACATAAGCAGGGCTCTGTTTCCAGCCCAGCAATGGATCTCAGGCACAACCTTGAAAAATTGTCTCTGCTTCACTTCCAAAGTTTATCTTCATGAATGAAACTGTAAAATAGTCCATAAATATTTACCATGCAGTAACATACAATATAGAACTCAATAGGATAACCTCGCTCTACTCTTAGTAGCAGAGAATTGTATTAGTATAATTATTCAGAGCACCCATATTTAAGTTACTTAACTTTTGCTATCATGTACACATATCTTGGATTTTTTGGCAGGGTATTTTGATATTTCTATTCTTTACATTAATTTTTTACAGAAGACAGTTACTGAAAAACCATCACTCTCATGATTTTGATAGGTTTGTTTGTATGCCTTGAATAAATGTAAAGGCAGGTTAAGACAAACTAGAAAAAAGCTGGACTTGCTTCATAACATTACCACAGAGTGACTTAGATTGCTGTAACTATAGAAAGAGGGAACTCAGACTTGTTCACAAGTTATTGAAGTTTAACAAGATAATCCATCATCTGAACTAAGCAGCTGACCAAGTCATGCCCTCTGCCCATGGCAAGGGCCTGGTAAACCACAGTAGCTTAAACTTTGTAAGGTGCTCCCATCCTGCATTTGCAACGGCTTAGACCACAGGGGTAGCAGTTGCCATGGATAAGCTGCTACTATGCTTTAATGCATTACTGTTGTAGTCACTTGTGTGCCTGAACCCCTGCTTATAGCAATATATTTCTGCTCATAAAATTCCCTGCACAGACAAGACCAGCTTTTGCTTTTATCATTATTTCAATCGCTTTAGTGTAGATCCAATTACACAGGTATAAAATGTTTCTACTGGCATACCCTGGCATCAGTACAACAGCAGTTAAACAGATAACTCTAGAATCAGGATAGATTTGTGAATAACAACACCTGATCAACAGCTATGCTGATAAAATTTAAATGAGATCAAGCCCAAATCTTATCCTACACTGATAACAGGAATGTCTGTTATGTGTCAGACTTACTGGACGTGAGAGAGGAGAGTAAGACCAGAAGCTGATCTCAGTAAAACCTCCAAGTTCTTGTGGGTTATTCTTTAACACAAGTCAGAGCTATCCAGGTTTCTGGCTACGCTGTGGGCAGTTGTGTCCTAACCCACAAACACAAAAGCACGGCAGCAATAAATGCCAGATTGATGACTACCACTTCAGCACATACATTGCAGCATTGTCTAACTTTAACAACACATCGCCATGTTTCACAATTCCCAACGAGATCTGCACTGTTTCAGTATGTAAAACAGAGAAACAGACTGTAGATCTCTAGAGAATACCGTTTTCTCCTGGCCACAGCCATGGGTCAGCATATAAAAAGGCAAAGGCGAAGTATTCTATTTATTGTGTCTTTTCATTTGCTTGCAACATGTTGCAAATGAAAAGCAGAGGCTGTGATTTGTGTTAGACCCAAACTAAAAATGTCTCACATTGCTCTATGAAGGCAAAAAAGCTATTTTGTACTGCCGTGCAATTCAGGGCATATTCTAGCCACAGTTAAACAAAATGGTTTATCTGAACTGAAAATAAAGTATCCGTTGCTGTTGATATGTCTGCCAAATTTAGAACATGATACAAACTAAAGTTGACAGCATAAGCCACTCAAACAAGGCCTCAGGGATTCCAAAATGTGCCTTAATATTTATTTTTCATATTTGATTGCAGGTTATGCACAGGTAAGTGTACTGCTACCCTGAGGGTTTTAAGTGTAATGTAGTCAACCATGATAATACCTTCAGTATCTCGGAAGACAGTTCTCACAATGACTAATATGAAATGAAAGCAAAGCTGAGTGTTTTTCAGACTAGTGTTAAGTTTCCTCTAGAGTTATTCAGTAGATTTTTGAAATGTTTTTAGTATTTGCCTAATAATAAGACAAAACCAAGTATTACCCCATTTGTGACTCTGTATGTTCCAGCACTCTCAAACCCCTAACATTAAATGCTTTTATAACCCCGTAATATACGAGAAATTGCTTACTCCTGTCTATCCACTACTTCCTGCAGTAATTTGGACTAGTGTTTACCAGTCATTTCCCCAAAAATGAATCACTAACCACTGACACATATACATGTAGTAGTGACAAAAACAAATTAGCCAGAATTAGTCTTCTTCAGGTGCTCCTATCCATTTTCACCTATCTCTTAGTGGTGAAACATGTAAGAGCTAGCAATACAAATACTGTGTGCTTGCAGATATTTTTCTTAGCCTTAATTATTTTAAAATAAAAATGCAGTCTCATAATAGATTTGAAGATGTTTGTACATATTAAACACACACACACAAAACCAGAGGTGCGCCTCAGAAAAAACCAGTTTTCAGATTAGACTCGCCAGCTCTAGCTGCGTTATGTTATTCAACTGATACAAACAGATCTATGTCTGGTTTAACAGTGAGCAAATTTCAAGCAGCTTTACGTTGTTAGAATAGCACAGGACACCAAAAAATACTACTGAACTTCATTTTATCTCTGATAAAAGGAAAAAAAGGCAAAGGGTAAAGTTAAGCCTAGACTTCTTACACAGTCTTTTGCTGGAAGTTACACTTGAAAATGGGATGAACAAAAATTAGCATGCTAAGTGAAGAAACACAAAACATAATGCTGTGTCTTGAATTTCTGCCCTTCTTTGAGGCTTATAGTTACCAGGAGTTTTTCCCTTGTTTTGGCACTTACAGCACAGAAAACTCTCTGGAAATACAGTTTGAGAAGCGGGAAGGCATATACAAGAAAGGAGAGATGATGTCCTCTTGCCCTTTTGCTGTAAGCAGCTCTGTTGTTAGAGCATATTCACAGGAGACCAGATTCTGTTCTTCCCCACATGCTACTGGGTAGATTAGACCCTTTTTGTGTGGAGTGTAAGCTTAGAGGATGTTCTTCCATTGTCACTTCAATTTACAATCTGGCTGCTACCAAAAAGGAGTTCCCTCTGTTTAATTTGCTTTAACACCCATGTTTGTAGGGGAAAACAAGTTCTACTTGAAAATACAGGATAATCATAATCCTAGCAATTGTGGTTATGATCTCTGCATAATGGTTCTCTTCTTGGCTATAAGATGCTTTATCACAATTCAGTGATAAACTTTGGAGGTCCTGTCTTGTGACAACAGGGAGCAATTCCTTTCCCCTTATCATCATCGTAGCTGTGTCAATGGATCAAGTATTAAAGCATAAAAAATATGGATCTTATTCTATTGTAGTGTTCCAAGACTACTGTTGGATTCATTAGTTACAAAAAATCCGAAATTTCACTCTTGGTTTTCTTGCTTTCTAAAAGCAGAATGCATGCATGCGTAAACCAAATTAGTGTTGGGAGGTTTCCGTGGATTATAAAGTTATTCACCTCAAGGGACTTTAGTAACATTGTAGAAAAATTTAAAAAAAAAAGAGCTAAAGTGGTTTTCTCTGTCACCAGGGCCCTTGAAATGTACTTACATCCTTTTTTATAGTACACTACTCACATTTTTTTATGTGGCACAAGAAGAAATTTAAAATCTTACCCTTCAATTTTTCCCCCACCCCTTGCTTCCTTATTGTCTTGGAGACCAACTACCCATGGCATTTCATTCTATTTTCTTAAAACTAATTGCAAGAAGATTTTTATATTCCTTATCTTCATTTTGAGCCTATGTTGTTTTGTAAACCAGTAGCGGGATTTATATTGCACCCCCTGTAAGTGAAGTTATTGAATTAACTTTTCAGAATTTATGACTTGTTTCTTCTCTTTGAGTGTTGTTAATGAGACTTTGCTGTTAATGAACTTTGGTTCTCATTGTTCCTTTGTCCATTATCTTGAAGAACCATAAAGTATTAGTTAGCTCTTTCAGAAGGGAAACAAGCTTCCTGTATTTCTTATTTTACACTTTTTTTCAAACCTCAAATTGTTCTAGCTTATCCTTTAATAATTTCAAACCTTAAAAATGCTTTACTGTCTCAGCCTGTAATTTTGCTACTAATGAAGATGCCATTATCCTAACCCAACTTCACCTTCATCTGGCAGATCATAGACTTATCTACATAGACCACTGCAGTAGAGTGCAGAGATCCCTGAAGCAGTATGGCTTCATCAAAACAATTTGCAGCTGGGCAGATTAGCTCTGCCTTTCAAACGGGGCTAACACGATTATATTCAGCCACACTAACATGATTATATTGCTTCTAGGCTTTATTCCTGTCCTTCTGCACACTGCTGCATTATGGCACACAGACCTACCTACTTACTTGGTGACCACTGCATTGTCTCAGTTTTAGGCTGTGAGAACTCCTTTACTACATTTCAGTGTTTATTTATAGTGACCATGTTTTGTGACAGTGAGAATGCTCTGCTACAGTACAAATTCTTTCCTGTTGCCTCCTCCCTGCCATCATGGCTGAATCCAGCCTTGCACTATTTCCCCTTTATGCTTTAATTAAAGATGTTCTTTTTGCACTATGAGAACGACAATGAAATCTAGTCTGACAGAGTAGTATGTCCAAATGTTTCCCAGAGAAAAAAAGATAATTGTTACTGAGTTGCAAACCCCAGTGTGAAGTAGTAAAAAATGTTCTTATTTCATATCCTAAGCAGTCAATCCCTATCATATGCTGACTGTATGCACCAGCGACAAATTTCTGCAAATACATCTCGTAATAGGGCGTCCTTCTACTGTGTACCAGGCCCAAAATGCATTACTGCACTGGCTACTTAAACACTGCAAAGTAAAAAGCATTTCACAGAATTAATTTCCTCTCTTTCATGAGAGAGACATAATGCATTAACTGATTTGAAAACATAGTGAGTTTCTTTTAAAACGTGGTCACTCACTAGGCAGGCTTTTCACAGGGCACAGGAGCTAAAGTAAACAATCACTTCAACAGAAGGAAGCTCTCTAGTGCCCTGCCATGCTGATGTTTCTAAAGAAAAAAATAATCCCAAACCGACTAACATTTCATTGCATGTTGAAAAGAAAGTGTAAGCACTCTGTTTAGGAAGCTTTAAAGCATAATTGAAATTCAACATGCAGATTTCTGTATTATTACAATGCTGTGTGCACTAGATCATTTGCTGAGCAGCCAGCATTTTAAACAACACATTGCAGGAACTTTGTGCTGGTACAATAACAATGTAGAAAAATTAGGATGACAGCACAAGTGTGCTCAGCCCCATAAACATTCTTCAGCTGAAATGGGAACTACAGTGCAGTGCTAGCCTATGCATTATAAGAACGGAACACTTCTCCTTCCATGTCCAGATGGAGCACAGATCACTAGTACGCTGACAAGCTGAAGTCAAAACAAAGAGGTAAGCTACATATGTACTGGCAGGTAAGCTCACTGATCTTTTTAACCCAATGAACATCTGATGTGATGTGAGATTCACTAAATTGTATACTGCAAATCGAGGTCAGAATGAAGGGTGACTTAGTATTTTGTAACATTCTCCCTGCTTCACTGACTAAAAGCAGTTGTGAATTCCAGGGTACTTTTTCCTATTTTGATCTCATTACAATTTGAACAGGTATTTGACTACAGAACTAAGTGTATCATCTGAACTCAAATCTGCAAGAAGAGGTAGGAAAAATAATTTTAAAAAGTAACGTTATGCTTTTCCCTATACTACCACGATGCTGATGCTCCTGTGCAAAAAGGCCAGTCAGTGTCTGTACGGAATGAAGGTACCATGTTCACTGGTAAGAGGGCCAGGAGGTTAAACTGGCACTGTAATATTCTAGGCTAACCCTTCATTTTGCTGACTACAGTTGCAGCAAAGCACTGCATTGGGATGAGAATGCGTGTGACTGGATCCTCCTCTCTGCTTTGGGAGATGGATGACGCTGGCAGAGCAGTCCAAAGCCACAGCGCAGAGGAGAATCTAGTTCATTGTGCAATGCGTTAGCTGTGCCAAATCATAATATTAGCAAAATGATCAGACCACTAACCTAAAAATGAGTTCCTGATTGTTAAATATATGTCTTAATTAGATATATACATACACAGAGCAACATTTGTTGAGATTGGAAGGTAGTTTTGGATTTGTTCTCAGAATAAGTAAAATTAAAAAAAATGTACAGAGCAACAGTGTGTGAAAAAGAGTATTTACACACACGGATGTGTATTTACACTCATTGAGGTTTTTACCATTCATGGCATACTGCAGGACTCACTGTCACTAGTAGAACTCAATGAAATGCCTGTTCTCTGAATCAGTCTCCCATTTATCTACTAAATCTTTCTATTTCATCCAATCTAAAGAACTATTTGTAAGTGGAAAATATAATCTATACATTGAGAAGAGGAATACGTTAGCTTTTTGATAAGGGCAAGAAAGAAAATGATCTTGGATTATAGCTGTATTTGCCTATAACTGTAGATCATTAGCAAGGCAGACTGAGTGAAAAGAAAAGATTCCCTGGCAACCCTCCCTCTCTGCAAATGCCTGCTCAAGCAGAAAACAACCGCCCTGCATACATATTCCAATGAGCCACTGTGGGGCAGTAACAACAAAAACATTCCTAAGTAAAACAAGGGTCTTTGAACAGCCAGTTTGCCTCTTCTGAGCAAAGGATACAAAGAAACAGTCCTTGGTAGAAAATCTGAACATTAGGATTTCCATTCTTATATTGTAAAATGTTATTAGGCTTTTAGGGAAACATTTTCTAGATTCCCTGAGCTTTAACTCCTTCCAGAGAGATGCTTCCATACAGCTATTTTGAAGCTCTGTTACTCATTTCATAAGCAGTGAATAAAGGTTGCATGTGAGATATACAAGCCTCTGTTTAAGACATCTGTATTTCCTACGTGTGCATAAACTCTTCTGTCTGAGGGCTAAGTAAATAAGTTCTTTTAAAGTGATTATTCTCTGTGCAGGAATTTTTCCTTGTAAAGTATGGAAATCTCTGAAGATTAGGTATTTTTGTGCAGTCTTTGTTCTTCTCAGGGCAAAATCGTGAGTGAAAAGAAGTTATTACAGAAAATTATTCTGTCTTAAGGGTGAAAGAATATACTTTGTTCAGTTTTGGATGTAACTTGGAACCACAATTACTCAGGTGCCTGGGATCCAACAATTCACATCTATAGGTTCAAAATTAGATTAATAGTTTTGTCTTCCCTTCTTCTATCCCAACCATTCTGTAGTTTTAATAATATCAATAAAATATGAAGAAAGTAACTGTTGTTTCCTTTTACATAGTACCAAAAGGGAAAAAAATACCTGTTTAAAGATATCTAATTATAATCTGAATTTTGTACAAAACCAAAATTTCCTGTAACATTCATTCCAAATAGATATTGCCCTTTAGTGCTGCAGAAATTTTTACCAGTTGAGTAGTGTATGGTGAAATATAGAATCTAAAAAGTTGAAGTATCATACTTCAATTTAAGTGTTAGAAAAAGAGGATCAAGACATACAGAGAGCTGAATTACAGCCATGGCTCTTCAGTTACTCTTTGAAGATCATTTTCATTCCCATTCTGATCTTAAGTCTTACTCATAAGTAATTAACATTTGGGGATGCATGACAGATGGTATGTACCACCTTGTCTTTTTGGGCAGTCTTTTCTTGTCTTGTCTTTTCCAGATATATTCCAGACCTAAAATAATTTTGGGGAAAAAAAAAAAAAAGAGAGAGATAAATGAACTTACTTTGGCTTGCAGACAGCAATGTGAAAAAGCTGGAAGTTTCTTCTAATACTTAAACATTTTTCTAATTTTCTTTTTTACACATTTATTTATTTATATTTAAATGTATTTAAAATATTTATTAGATCTGTAGTTTTTCATATCTAGAATACCACTCCATTTTTACAAAGATGAAGCCATCAATTTAGTGTAAGTAGCACCAGGAGCATTATTCCACATATTTCTCTTTGAATATCCCAGCTAATGAATCTTACAGCTGATCCTACTGATACTCCAGGATATGAAAGATGATGCTGTCATTTCATCTGCAAACTGGAGATCCCTCACTGATGTTCCCTGGGTTTACAGCATTCACGATTTTCCACAGTTTGCTTTGCTTTACTTTTTTGTCAAATAAAAGCACAATGAAAAATTTTGACACAAAAAAGTATTTGGTAGTCTTATTAATTTTAAGGTTTCTCAGGGACTAGTCAGCCAGCTGAATTTTCAATTGAAAGACCTGTAAGTGATCATTGCTAAGCCTGCAAGGCGACATTAAGCATCATCTTCAAATTTTTGAGTTTCCTATCAGTTTTTTAAGAGAATTGCAATGAGGTTCTTGTGTTTATTCCGTAAGTGAAAAATCTTCTGAAGAAGATTAGATCCAACAATTTTGTCTGACAAGAAAAAGGAGATAAATAACAAGAAAGTTAGAAAGTTGATAATACCTATTCACCCTTTTTCACCCCGCAGAATCAAGACAGTCATGAGAAGATGCTGCTAACTATGTTAACAGAAGAATTAGATGAGTTGCAGTAGCATATGCAGTTTGAAACAGTAACTACAGTCACATTTTTAACTATGTTTCCTGAGATATCTTGGCTGTGCTAGTATTTGAGACAACAAAGCACAAGGCATACCAAAAAAAAGCTCATTGGGATTTTCACATTCCAAGATCAGTTTAAAGAGCTGCCAGTTACAAAAACAATCTTTCTGTCCATATGATAGTGAAAAAAATTGTCCACAAAGTACCATGGTTGCTTTACATAAGAGAGATTCAAACTGTAAGGAGACACTTGGAGATGAGGAAAACAGTAAATCAGAAGTCCATAAAATGAAAAACAGGAGACAACATTAGTAGAGCCTACAGTAATTTGATTACAGTAATTGATTTATAAGTTGCTATTTTTAATAATCTTTGTATTAGCCCCTTGCTAAACTCTGAGGCAGCCTTTTCTATCACAGGCAATTCTACAACATCCTACAGCCATTGCCAATTAATCAAAAATCATACTTAGGGCCCAAAGTGTTAGAAAATTAAGAAAACACAACTTGTATTACTTTTATTTGAGATCTCAGTTCACTTTTCCAATCTTTTGTCTACAAATTTAGAGGTACTTACTAAAAGTAAGTGTTTAAATGTTCACATAGCTAACTAATTGTGAATTAAAGTGGAAAATAAAGAAAATCAAGAATAGCTTCCTTAAATAAACTAAACACATTACATCTCAATCTCAGTTGAGTTCTTATACTTTGCACGGCTGGTCCCTAGGCTGCAAGTCTCATTTGATACTTTGAGCCAACCAGCATCTTCAACTTTTGCATGCCTTTCTTCTCCTTCCTCACCTAATTTTAAATCGGTATCCAGATCGTTTGTGCCCAGTTATCTTCCATGTAAAGTGCTTTTCTTTCCTTTATGAAAATCAAAATCCAGCAATTCAGTTTTACAATACTCAACTAAAATTATTTATCAGTGTCACACTTACCAGTAGCAGGTTATCTGGTTGCCTTCTTTATACTATCATGGACCAGCATGAAATTATAAAGAACTTCAACATTTAGGACTGGAGTATAATGGGGTTTGGTTATAATTTTTAATCATATTGTTCTCTGTTTCTCACATAAAATTTATTTAACTTAGTCTCTTAGATCTTATCAGGATTCTGCTGTGGTTCTTTACCACTACATAGATATGTTAGACTCTCAAAGTCCAAATTCCCCTATCATTTATTTAGGATTGTCTTTCCTTACCTCCTATTTGCATAAAACTTTAGGCCTAAACTGGCTGGCTGGGAACAATGAAAAAGGTTAGACTGTGGGTTCCATGTTTGTGTAAGCTGCAGCCTGTTTGTAGTGAGGACTGTGTGTAAATCACCTCAGTGCTTATATTTTTCGATGTCTTTTACAATTGTAATATAATTGGTGCTGTTATGCAATGAAATTGGTGCTGGTTTGTTTTTTTAGTAAAAGTTAATTAGTTACCCAAAACTAGCTAGGAACATGATTTTAAATAAGACCAGAGAGTTTTAATATAACCCAGCTATTTCTAGTATAAATTCAGTGTTTCTGAACAAGTTTTGTATGTTTGACACCAAACCCACAGGATTGGCTGTAAATCGTGGTTAGAGCTGCTGGAGGTGAGGAGGAGGGAGCAGGGGTCAGGCTTGTACTGGAACTGTCTTATACCTCTATTTTAATCCATTTGATTATCTAGCTTGTACCAGAAAAAAATACGGGAATCAAATAAGACAGGTAGAAGATTGTCAAACCTCAGAATCGTAGTTGCTGGTTTTAAGTTCTCCTTCTTTCATGACCTGTTTCTTCTAAGCACTATGTTTAGAAATAGGAACAAGTAGTTCAAATGTACATTTTACTGGAATGATTAAAGGACCACTGTGGAAATTAAAGGAAATGCTGGAGAATGTAATCTTTTCTGAACCGACACACATTCTGGAAACAAATCTGTGCTGGAAACACTTATTATTTATACCAGGTATAAAAGCTTAACTGGCGGTTAAAACCTTGTTGAACAATGCAATGATACTGTATTTCTTAACTTGGAAAGTTGTTCATCCAGCCTGCTCAGCCAGAATGTTCATCCGGCCCGTTTACCATTTATGAGACATTGCGTTAGCACTGAATTAGCTTATAGATTGTTTTAATATGACTTGATGCAGTAGGGTGTATAATTGTTTGAATGTTTCTTTCCACTGGCTGCACAGCATTACTTCTTTCTGCACCTGAGAAGGCTTTTTCCTCCACCTGAACACTTAACAAGCAAATTTCCAGATATTCAGAAGCAAATGCAAACAATTTAGAACAAACCTCATTCCTGTGATTAGGGCCTAAAATGAAACAGTACAGCTAAGATTTATAATGTTTTCTCTTCTTTTCAGTGGTTTTTGCTATTATTTGCTTCAGCAAGACATTGTTGCACAAGACACCCTTTCTTATTCTACCTCCTGTTTTCTGGGAAGAAAAGTAGTTTTAAACCCTCTATACAGTGAAGTCTGTAAATACTAAGGGTATGAAGACTCAGTGGGATGAGTAGCTGTTGGTACCATTTAACATTTATCAGACTGACATTTGTTTTCACAGAAACATAGAATAGTTTAGGTTGGAAGCGACCTTAAAGATCATCCTGTTCCAACCCCACCTCCATGGTCAGGGACACCTCCTATTAGACCAGGTTGCTCAAAGTCCCATCCAGCCTGGTCTTGAACACCTCCAGAATGCCCCAGGGATGGGGCATCCACAGCTTTTCTAGGCAACCTGCCTCACCACCCTCATAGTGAAAAATTTCTTCGTAATACCTAATCAAAATCTACCCTCTTCCAGTTTGAACCTGTGCCTACATATGGAGATCAGCATTTTCTGCCACAATTTTCTGGGTGCCATGTCATATTCTTGATGTTACGAGTTTAATTTCCCACTAATTGCTAACTGAACTTTACCAATAGAACTCAGGCTTGGGAATCCCTAAGAGACTGCATTTTGAATTGCCTACACATAGACAAAGTACTTGCATCAATCATAATACTGCATGATAAATACCATTATGTGACTTAATTAATGTCTGCATAGCATATTTAGACTCATAAGCAGTCAAAAACTTTACTATGATATTTTTTTAAAATCTGCTACATGTTTTTTATAAGGCATAAATAAAACAGAGAAAAGGTGGTCATACAGGTTGCCAATTAATTGGAAATCACTGAAGACTTCATAGTGAGGAAAGCAATTACTGCAAAGTGTAGAACTGAGAAAATGCAGCCATTAGGGATATCTGGTATTAAACCTTCAAAAGAATGTAAATATTTAATTTTTTAAATATTATTTTTGTATAATGCATTCCCTGGCAATGAATGTGGCATGTAATGCATGTACAAGTACTCCTTGGTCAGCATGGAATGCAGCAAAATGCCTAATATATTAACGCTTATGTATGAAAAGTGGTTTTATACTTAGTTGACTGGTCAGAAGACAGCACATTTATGTTATTCTAAATATAAAATACTGTATATTTTTATTTACATATTTTTCTTTAGAAAGTCATGTAATGTACTAAGTTGTAAGTTTGGGTCAACTAAACAGAAGTTCTGTGAATGGAATACATGAGTGGCATCACAAGACCAAGTAACTTGCAATAATGACAGTTACAGATATATTTTATTTAAACTTTATAATATGCTAACACTTGCAATACTCTTGGAAGAGGCACAGTATGATGTTTTATGTAAAGGTAGATAAAATAGATTGAAGTAACCTGATCAAGGGCTCTATGTATGATCCTTACACTTGAGTCATACTTCTATGTATGATACCACACATGATCAAAGTGTCCAAACCAAGCAAATCCTATTATAAATTAAAGAATCTCTCACTTTAACCTTCTTATTCTAAAGTTAGGGGGAAAAACTGTAACAGATTCAAAAGAACATGAGGTAAACGTTCATCATGCCTGAGTTCTAGGATAACTTATAATATAGATATGATGAAATGCATGCAGTAGTGACAAATGCCACTATAATTGCTACCCATTGAGCAGATGGTAAACTTTGTAATGAAAAGGTCAGGGGGCTGTGCATTAAAAGATGGTGGTTGGCCAACAGTTCTATTTTGTACTAGATAGTAATTAAGAAACATATGTTGTACACAAAGCACTGAGTGATCTATTTTTATCCACTTAGTAATACTGTAGTGGGCAGTTCTCAAATAATAATGATGCCTCACTTTGGTAAGACACGTCTTGTCCTCTGAAGAACTTGTAAGCAAAGCAGGTCTGGAACAGGATAGGAAACAGGCCCAGGGTCATACTTTGGTCATGTATGAGAGAGGAAGAGCAACAACTGAGAACACAACGCAAGTCCCTATGCTCCAGGTAGTACCTCAAAAATCTCCCTCAAACTGGGAGTTTCGTTACTATAAGCACACTATACAGTTACAAGTGCTTGTAGGTGTGTGACAGCATTTGGGATCCATTCTGTCTAGTACACACCACTGAAAAATAGACTAGGAGGGTTTTTTGCTTTTGCTTTTTCAGAAACCTATTGACACGAGGGAATGGATATCAAAAGAGTCTTGAAAATGATTTATTGAAAAATGTAGTTCTTACTAACTGAATTAGACAGCTGAATATAGAAGTAGCTACACTTTATTAGACTAACATAAAATAAGAGGTGTACATAGTTCTGGAGTCCCTCAAAGATCCCTTCATCTCCATTCTTGTGAAAGGAGCACTGAGATCTCCAAATCATGTGTATCAGCCACATTTTCTCCTACCCCCAACCTAATTAAGGTTTCTTTATAGCAAAAATGCTACTGTGTCTCTCTCTCTGTGAAAAAATTCTGCCACAACTTCATTATGGAGAAGAATCTTAAAAGATAAATAGCACTAAGGAGAGCTGTTCATTTTTTCCAGTTGCTTTTGTGAAGGAGAGGTTGACTGGTGTGTATTTCTGTAGGTACAAACTAAGAACAACAGTGTGTGACTTGTCATTGCATCAAAAACTGTATTTCTATATGATTCCTTCTAATGTGATATTTATTACATACAACGATGAAAAACATGTAAATGACAAGACAGCAAAGAAGTACTTTCCTAAATAAACATGCCTCATCTCAGAGGAAAAAAGAGTAATGCTCAAGAGTGATTTAAACACACTTAGGGTCCAGCTCAGTTGCTAAGAGGAGAAGGTAGTGCTAGACCTTAAGCGAATATGAGAATGAAAGTATGGAGTAAGGGAAAATGGGACTAGCAAATGAATAGATAGTAAATGGAATCAAGTAGGAACTAGGATACGAGACTGATTTGGAATTGCAGGAAAGACACTGATGCAGAGGACAAGTACAAGAAAAAAATAATAATTTGGTCATAGTATCTTTCAGTAACGAAAAATCTAGGGTTACACTGCCAAGATACAATTTTTACAATGAATTGTACTTACAGTCTGATCACACAGATAGCTTTGTTTTTACTGTAAGGCTGCATGGGCTAATACTTAAAAAAATGAAGGTATGAAATGACATCAAATGACTGCTACATTTTAATCATGGTATGTAATATAAAAATGGGTAAAGAACTCATTGTTACTACTTTGAAATGACAGTAAAATCTTGTGGTAAATTGCCAACTTCCTCTTAGGCTTTCTAAATTAAAGTGTGTCTGAAATACAGTGTTTTGTATTCCAGAAATTGGAACAGGAATGCTTTGCTTTTTTATATCACTTGAGACTTGAACCTCAGTCTATGTGGGAAATGAGAAGGCCACAGTGAGCTATGCAGCAGAATGACAGGTTGTGTGCTGTGAAACAGAGAGAATTTTGGCGCATCATATTGGTGCGAAGAAGCATTGCTGTGGGGCTGTGTAAAAGGTGTGCAGGGGGTGGAAGAATAAAGAAAACATAAACAGAGAGAGAAGCCAGCTGTGAAGAGCACTGATAGTATTTTTTACTCAACAACCTATTCTAGAATATGTGAAATAACATCATCATCATTTAAAACCATTTTTAAATGATTGCTAATATGACCTCAATTACAGGGTTTTTGTCTGTATCCATATGTTTACAATCTGAAAGACAACTGTGAGAATGACTGCTAAAGATGCCTGATAGTGCACATTTTCTTGGAAATATATTTTCATATTAAGCAGATGTCAGTACAAACACCTGACACTTGTATTCCTTGTAACAGTAAGGAACAAATTTAAGGTGGCTGACCACCACTCCCTTTGAATAAGGTTATTGTTACCTTGTGGCTGTTACTGCATGTATTTTTACACTTTGAAATGTAAAGCAAAGCAAGTTGATTATTAAAAACATTGCTTCTTGTTTACAAAAAAAATGAAGTAAATTCTAATAAAGCGTCTTCAGTGAAGAACAGACTGAATTACAATAGATTTCAAAGGGAATACCCTACAAAAATTCACAGTTTCTTTACAAGTAATTTGGTTAACATTTAATTTCAAAGTAAATGCAGAATCAAACTAAATACGGTGCTGTGAGAATTTAAAAATTATTGGAGGTACCATAAGGAAGAAGAACAAAGCTGTAACACTTCATACCTTTACTTTTTTTTTTTTTCTATTTTGAGTATCCTAAGATCAGTGTGTATTAGCAGAACAGAACAAGATTCTGTGCTGAACTTTGACTGGAAGCATATTAAATTTGTATTCATTCCCTTTTCTGTTGGCTGTCACATTTGGGTAGGAAACAAAATCTTCACATCTCTTCGCTCTATGCCTGAGAAATGTGGAAAAGACACGAGTTGCCCAACCTTTGCTCCATCTTTTGTGCTGCACTGAACAATTGAAGGGACTGCACAGAGGTATGTTTTTGTCTCCTGGTATTTTTATGTCACTGTTTGCCCCTGTAAATGAAAAACCAAATGGCATTTTTGAGCAGATAACAGGTCTGATCCTTCAGGCTTTCTGGGCCATGAAGAAAAGAACGACTCAGGACAATGAAAATCTGCAAAGTGTTTTCTGTGGCGAAGTGGTTGAGAAAACAGTCTGTGGGACACTTGCAGATGCTATGTTTAATATTTGTATACAAAGTAGAATGAAATAAGCAGTTAGTTAAGAAGCTGCAATATTTGGTGTGGGCTTTTTTGTTATTAATTTAAATGTTTTTTTGATTTCTTTTTAATTTTTGACTGACAAAAATATAACATGAAACATTTAAGAAGTGATTAATTCCAAAAGAAAAAGAAAGAATGTATGTATTATCACACTTACTTGATGGTTTATTACTGATGCAGTCTGTTCACTCACTTGTACAATCTTTTTGCAGGAACTGGAATATAATAAAGGACTTTAAGTGTGTGGATATATTGGTGCCAGTATTATGGGATTGGCTTAAAAATCAGAATGCCTTAAGTAAATTCTTAAAAGCAAATTATTTTTCTAGTAGTTCACAAGTAAAGGTTACAATTTTTTAATTAAGTGAAAAATACTCCAAGAAGGAATCCTGATACTCCAGGTAGTGATGTACTAAGAAATTAAAACAATACATTTAAGGGATTAATAACTGAGAAATCAGAGGGAAACTGTCATCCAGCTGAAGTGTTTCTGATAGGATCCTAATGTAATTGGCTTTTTGTCCTTCACTGCTTGACATTTTATCAATGAGCTAGAAGAAAACATCAAATCATCTAAGATAATTACTGTGGATTACACAAAGACAGATAATGAAGAGGCCAGGTCACTGATCCAGATCACCGGGGTGAATTAAAACAAAAACTACGTATTACAATACAGCCAGATACAAAGAAAAACAAACCTAACCCCCCCAAAAAACCTAAACAAACCCCACATACATCTAGGCCCAAAAATAAAGGTTGTATTTACAGGATAAATAAAACACAAGATCATTGGGATGGTGGTGGGTAGATGGCTGAACTTGAGCTCGTGTTGTGAAGCTGGCCAATGGAGGGAGGTGAAGCCTTGCCCTGCAGCTTTACAGTCACTGAGGTACCAAGGCGCAATGTGGGGAGAAGCTGTGGGCCGTGGAGGGAAGCCTGAGGCCCCTCGCCACAAGTTCCAGACCCAGAGGAGCTGGGCAAGGTGAGCAGAGTGGGCTGGGGTCAGCGGCCATGTCAGCCACAGGCTGGTGAAGCCCCTGAGGAAGAGGCCGGGTGGTGGTGAAGCTGGGAGACAAGGTCTGCAAGGCAAGGTCAGAGTCAGCACAGTGCAAAATCCAAACACCTCTCTGCTTTCACTCATTCGCAGATGTATTAAACTATGTTATGTATTCACAGCCTGGCAGGCACCACCGTTCACAAGCTCTGAATCTCATTAATATTTGGGTTAGTTAGCTAATTTCTACTTAATAAACAAACTAAAAGGCGTAATGTCTACCACTAGTAAAAGCTTACAACGGTCACATTTAATTGGTAGGAAATTTACTGATCCTAAACACAAATATTTAATCATTCTCAGTCATCCTATGAAGGAAGAAGGTCTTTTCTGAGTTACACCAAGAGCAGCTCGAACAGGGAGAACGCAGCAGTTGTGTGGAGAAGAAAAAAGCTGAACACAAAGATATCTAAAGATCTTCAGCCGCTCCTCACCTGTGCCGCTACGACGAGAGACCCAGCGCCGCCCTTGTCTGAAAAGTGTTAAAACCGCCCACCAGAGGCTACCGCGGCCCTACCCGGCCTTCACCGCCTCAGGAGGCGCCTGTAGCGCCCGCGGGGAGCGCTGTCGTGAGGGGAGAGCTCGGCGCCTTCCAGAACCTTCCGGCGGGCGGGGTAGACCGCGTGCGCGGTCCGACGCAACAAGCGGCGCGCGCTTCCCGCCTCTGCGCCGGGGCCGCGCCGCCTCATCCCCGCCGCTCGGGGGGCGAGTGAGCCGAAGGGAACCGGAGCCGGTGGTCGCCTTTTTCTCTTGAGGCAATCGTGATGCGCAGGAGGGCGGCCGGGCCTCTGGTGGCTCCTCGTTCCCTGGAAAGGTAAGGAGAGCGCGGCGGCGGCAGCCCGGCCTCGCGGTGTGAGGGACAGGCCGCCATGTCGCGCCGCAGAGGGTGTGTGGTGCGGGGGCTGCTGCCCCAGGCTCCGCCCCAGCGGCGGTGGCAGGGCCCGCCATGCCTTCACCTGTCTGGTGCGGTTCACTGGGTCTGCAGTTTTCTGTTCGTCTGACCTAAGTCTGTCAGTCAGCCCATCACCGAGAGCAGCTCGTTTTGTGGTCGCTGTTGGCTTTGTGGCCTTCCTCCCGGGGCCGCCCTGTTCACTGTACGTGTCTGTGCGGGGGGGCGTGCTCCTTGTGCCGTGTTCCCCTCCACTCTTTATTCAGCATTCTTCCCTGTTAGTGTGTCCAGCCTCTAGCTGATCGCAGGTAAGTCCTTGCAGGTCACTGATTCGGTCACTGCTGGACGGGTGCCTGTTTGTGTCTGGTGGTGCCTCCCCTTGTCTTCAGTAGTGACAGGTCTTGAGGATGAGGTCCTGCTAAATCAGCTTTTGTCTTCATTTCAGAAGACAGTAGGGTAATTCTCACATACTGTCTGTGTCCAAAATGATAATATACTTACGTCCTATTTAATAGGATCATTTCTGTGCTACTGTTAAATGGCATGTTTGTTCAAATGGGAGCTAAATTAGAGACTGGGAGGGCCTTTGTCTGTTTAATTCATCGTCCACGGTACACCAGTTGAAAACGTGACACTTCGTAAGAGGAAGGAGAAAAACCGAAAATGTGTTTTTTTGTCATCATGAGCATGTTGTGGAATTATTGCCATTTTCCTTGAATTTTAATTTAAAACAGAAATGTTTGTAATGTGTAACTCCCTTACAAAATCACTGGTGTAATTGCAGCTTTTTCAAGCTTAGGTGTCATTTGTGGCTGATAGTGTTTGAAAAGTTGACAAATAAAGGGATTAGATTAGTTGAAATGGGAGTTAGTAATTTTTAATTAGAAATGTTCTTTTCTGAAATATTGCTTAGGTAATGATTGGGTGTGAGTTTTATTTTTTTAACATGTTACCACAATCAAAATGTCTAAATTAATGTCTTTTTCTACTTGTGCTGTGGCAGATCTCTAAATGATTCCTTCAGTTTTTTTAAGTTGTGAAGTAATGTTATTGAAAATGCTATTGTACTTTTAACTATACACAAAATTATATTTTTTGATGCCTATTTATTTGTTTCTCTATTTACTGTATGCTTCAATACTGTTGAATTTAGTAGACTTTAAATGGGCACCTGAAGTTAAGCTACTTTATGCTGAACAGGTGAGATTGTTTCACATTAATAGCAATAAGTAGTGAGGGTGAAAAAAAAGTGTTATGATGGAAAATGAGGTGTATGTACTGGTGGGAGAGCTCGGGTAACTAAGTAACAGTTCTCGTTCTAAAAGATGAAGATTTACTTTATTCACTTCTTGTGTGAACCATAAATTGTGTCTTAAATATGCAATTAAGACAGTTATTCAAAACTCTTTATATGGATGCCTGTGTAGCATCACCATGAATTCCACAAGCTGTGAATATTAACCGAAATCCTCTCCAAGGTGATGATGATGATCATCAAACTCCTGTTAGTCCCAAGGTACAATGTTCAGGCAAGACACATCGTGTTGTCCATATGTTCTGTTTTCTTGTTGCGATTCATAAATAAATTGCATTCTCATTAAGAATATTAATTTTTCTTGTTATTTGGGATCTTCTGGTATTCTCCTACAAAATTGGCCTACTTCCTGTTATTATTGTATTATGTGTTTCTGACTTCACATCTAATTATTTTAAACAAGCTAGTTACATAAATGCAGCTTCACAAATGTATCACAAAATGCTCTTTGCTTTGGTAATAATTGTATCAAATAACAAAGTTGAAAGAAGGATATTATTGTTTCTGGGAACAGATCTTTCTCCTGCACATCTCTGTAGGATCTAACTCATTGAAATGTTATGTTCCTTTTTGTTTTACATCACTGTCCCCTTTTTAGTAGCACGAACCCTCTATGCGTGTGAATTATATAACCTTTTTGCTTAATGCTGACCGCCCCTGCTTTGTACTTCAGGTGAATATTGTCACTCCATTCCATGTGGCATTGTATAAATCTTAAGAGATAGTGAAAAGAATAGTATTCATCTTGATATTGATTCTTGTGGCACTCCTGTACTTGCTACTCTCCTTCAAAACTACTCCCACTTGGAAGTCTCTTTGGATTTGAAATCTGCTGTTATTAATCTATTCCAGTAGCTCAGATATTTTAAGGTAACTTTGTAGACTTGCTTTTTATATTGGGCTCTCTAAAGCTTTGCAGAAGTGTAAATAAACTAGACTGGTTCTCTTGCATCTTTCTTATGAGGTCTCTTTTCCCTTTAAGTCTCCAAAATGTCTTTGTTAATATCCTTTATTAATGAGTGAAGCAATTGAACAATTTGCGAGGAAAGGCTATTGTAGTGTAATGCCCTTGTGGCATGCTGTAAAGGCGGGGAAACCGAAGGGAGGTATGGGGAAGAGTTTTGGTTAGGGAGCTGGACTTCAGATAGGAAGCTTCTCCTGCTTCACCAAGCTCAGAGGTTGCTTCATATGAAGGCAGGGATTGCAGTGTTAACTGAGTGTCTGCAGCAAAGCAATCAGATTGGGAACCACTGAATTTAACTACTCTTGTGTTGCTTGTTTTAACATGTGTGCTGTGACTAGGGCTCTGTTAGTCACCACCTTCTCTACTGAGAGGACACAGAAGTCATCCACAGTTGTTAATGAATATCGTGCACTTTCATTATGTATGCTGTGTTGGTTATCTGTATCCAGTTCATGCTTTCCATGGACTGTGTCGCTTTTGCCATCCTGAGGGTCTGAGGCATCTGGAAACGTCCTCTTGACAGCCTTTCTTTTACAACCGCCTTGTTCTTGTCTTAGGACAGTAACTACATTTTAAAATGGACATCATAGATTCATGCACCTTTTCTGCCTGAGAGAAATTAATTGATTTGCATGTCTAATAAATATTTTAATTGGAACCTATGCTACTTCATCTCAGCCTCATTCCTTGTTGCAGATAATTATTGAACAGAAAGTGCTGTAGAAAAGCCAATAGTGAATATGTGTGCAAGCAATATCATGACTAGTCAACTGTAGTTAATAGTTTATTTTTAAGTAGCATGACTGTTTAAAATTTCAGACTAACTCTTGCTTCCTCAGTGGCTCTTTAGGAGAGTGGAGAGTGAATCATACTTTCCTCTTTCCCTTGGCACGTGATTGTAAGTGTGTTAATGATCCTTTTCAGATTAAGTTATAGTACTTGGAATTGGTTTTCCTGTACAGTTTTGTAATCTATTTTAATTTCTGATTGATCAAGTCTCTATTCTTAAAAGTATGCTAAGAATTTCCTTATACTCTTTTTGAGCCCTACCAAAGAGCTCCAGCTTAAAATCCTTATCATTGAATCTGATATAGGCTTAAACTGAAACAGATGTTAGTGTGTGAGCCAGTGAAATAGGCAGCTGTCACTGTTACACAAACTTTTTATTAAGTAGTGCCCTAGAGGCTAAAGCATAGACTGGTTTGCGTCAGGGCCACGGTTGTGTTAATGGGCCCTAATTGCCCTGACGAGACTTACCTGAGACCTTTTCTCACCCAGATCCCCTGCACAGCCCTGGGCCCTTGCGTATGCTCTATCACAGCTGTACCTGTATCCAGACGTGTCTCCTGTTGCCTTGCCTTTCTAACTGTTTTTCCTGGATGGGTCTTGGATGAGACTCTCCAGTCAAAAGGGGGGGGAGGGGAAGGGAAGTTTCTTGTGCTGTTTCTGAAGAAATGGAAAATAGCTCCAAATAGTGTGACATGAGAAAAGAACATCCTTTTGGAAGTCCTGAAGGGACTGAATGTTTTGTAACAGTCAGTTGGTTTCTTGAAATCTACTATTATGTGGAGGATGTGCAAGATGTTAAAGCTTTTCTACAGGAATGTATATTTTCATTCTGCTTTTATGGCAGAATGCTTCTATTCAAGTAGTTGTATCTCTGCATAGAGAGAAGCAGTGCCTAGTATTAGAAAGGTAATGGAATTAAAACATGAGAAAATATCATACAGTCAGAAGTAAGTATGGAATGACTGGAAGACAGGTAGATGTATTCTTTTCTTGCCTTCATTTAAAATGCTAAATAAAGGGTGTTCCATATTTCAGTAACAGATACTTCATTCACTGAACACTTACTGAAACAACAATTCTATGCTGTATTGTGAGTTAACTTGCACAAAAGATGAGCTACAGGAAGAATCCAGTTGTAAATGGGCAGTCTAGCAATCCTTTGAGGTTTTTGTCCTGTATGCACAGCTTCTATAACACACATCATATTTCATCTTTTATGATTCTGTATCACAAAGATAACTATGGGAGCTCTCTGCAGGTGTTCAGCAGTTAAGAAAAAGTTGGGAAAGATTAGGACTTAAACAAAGAGTGTTTAGCTGATTAGGCTACAGTAGAATATTTTAGACAGCACGCACAACAGGGTGCTACTACAAAGCCTGTTACAGTATCAAACTAAGTTACATGAAAAGGAACAAGATGATTTAAATAGGGATTTTTTTATTTTCTTAGCTCTCTGTTAGGGGTTTTTATAATGTGTAACTCTGTGGTACCTCAGAGTACCAAATAAATCTGCATAGCAGAATTGCTGGTGAATCTTACAATGCTTTTGGCTTTTTTTTTTTTCCGACCTTATCTTGCAATTACACAGCAACTAAGTAGTATCTTACTATATGTTTCCAGCCTGTTTGTAGTATTAACACTAAACATTTTTTTTTAAAGGAAGGCAGAGTGATTATAAACTGGTTGTCGTGAAGTTCATACACTCTTTTCAAATTGGTGATAGAATAGAGTCCTCACAAGAATCTTTTGGTGTTACTCCTGGGAGATGAGATGACCGAACGAATAGTAAATACTTTCTGTTGTGTTATATAGCCTGAAATCCATTTAAGCTCATTTATTACTAGCAAGTTTACTCAGGAAACAAAAAAGTTAGCGGTTACAGTTTTGGGGCTGTAGTTGCGGTGATCCTTTTTACTCAATCGTATAAGGCCCTACCAAAAATGTTTATTTGTGACTTGATATAGTTTTAAGGCTTAGAATTGGACATACTCTAGTTTTCATGAGTATTCTGCTTCAGAACTTCCAGTGTGATTCAAAATCAAACCATTTTCTTTTTGAAGAGAGTAGCACACAAATCAAACATCTGGACCAAACCTGAACCAGTGAACGGGTTTATCTGTTTTTCTGTTTACTATTCTACAGGTCTTTACTTGAATAGTCCTAAATGTTACTTTGTCCTTGGCACTGGGTAGAGCTGCAGAGTCTGCCAAAATGATAAGCTTTTGCAAAAGGGAGTGTAATCTGGTTCTGATGCTTCTGAGAACTTGCAAGTTCATATGGCTGTAGCACTTGCTGACCATCATGTTACTTCTTTTGTATGTAGGCAGTTCTAATGCCAGAGATGGAAATAAGTTTACACTTTCCTTACCTGTTATACTGGATTCTTTAGTCATCTGCATGCCAGGGCTTAGTGATTCTCCTCATCTCCAAAGGCTTGTGAATGTGCCTGTTTCTTGTGTTGTAGCATGAAAATGATTAAAGAATGTTCTCTGTACCACCTTCGGAGTCATGTGGAAGATTTTGGGAATCATTATAAAACTTATCATACTTGGAACCACTAGCTTTGTAGTAATACTGGTGATATTTTTACCAGTGATCCTTCTGACCTTCTGTATTTTCTTATGGAGTCAGATTTCTCATTAATACATCTTGTGCCTTGTTAGCTGAGTATCTGATATCAAGGGCTATTTTTGTGTATGTTTTGTTGTACATTTTTGTCTGATTTAAATAAAGTTTGCTACCCAGATTTTTCAGCTAGTTCAGTAAGTTTAGCTGAAAATAATACGTTTCTTCAGTACTGGCTGATGAATTAATAGACATATAAAAATACTTATGGAAACGCAGATTGGATAACTCTTACTGTGATTTCCTTAAATTGGTTTACGTACTTAGAGGGCTCATTGAAAATCTACCTAGATTACTTTGTCACTTCTGGACTGAGGAGCTTGGAAAATTTTTGCTCTTTGGCTTCAAAAGCCTCACTTCAGTGATTAGGTTCACAGTACAATTCTGATTCTTCGTGAGTTGTGGCTCAAGTGCTAAATAAACTATGTTACGATTACATGTCAGAAACTAGAAGGTCAGACTTCGGCAGACTAATTCCTACTAGATCAAATGGCTGTGCCATGTAAATCAATAAATTGCTTGTTTTTTGTAACATTTTTATTTTTAATGAGTGGGATGTCTCTCTAGGCTATCATCCACTTACTAGTGAATTGATATGAACCAGAGGCAAGTAATACAAACACTTCTCCTACTCTAAAACTATTATAACTATCTATTTTTGTAATATGAATTGATGGTATAAACATACACAGCTTTTACTTGGTTTATGTATTCATTTCCTTAGTTTGAAAGGAAGCAGTATACACTTGTGAAGAAAAAAAGAAAAATTAACATTCAACGCATGATTTTATCTGAAGATCTCTCTACAAAGTAGAGAATGGCAAATAGAACTAGTCAAGAGCTGAAAAAAAGGAACTAAAGAACTATTAGAAATACAACATATTACATCAAATTAGCAAGCCATAGTTAGTTGTATTAATTTGTTAGCAATAGTGGTAACCTTAAAATTATTACCTCACAAATTTATTTGAAAACAGTGCCCTGTGAAAACGCTGGAGGGACTCATTGTGTGCATTATAGATGCTATTCAGTTATCCTAATACTCTGTTGTGCGCTTGGCCTTGATAACCATTGCTTGGTTGGCTTAGTGACATCAAAGAGAAGTGCTTTGCACCTTAAGCAGCTGGTAGAACTCAGTCTGGTATTTTGTTTAGCTTAACTATCTTTATTTTGAGTTTCTTCTCCCACCTTAGCCTGAAGCACAGAATCGGTATCCTCCAGTTTTTAGGTCCCAAGGTGTCAGTGTAGTATGTCATGGCATCTGCAGTTTGAACTAATTAGCAAGAGGTGCTATCCTTTCTTTTTAATGGCAGCTGTGTATTTCCATCATATCGGTGAAACATTAAATAAAGCTTAAGTTCTGGCTTTTGCGAGTATCTGAATTTTGTAACTCAACAATGTTTTAGTAAGATAACTAGTACAACGATGAGTATGTATTTTGATTAGTGCCTTATTATAGATGTGAACTGCTTCTACTTGCTTGCCTTCTGAATTAGGCTTGTCTAGGAAAAAAAAATTTGTGCAGTAAGGGACAGCAGCAGCTGAAATGTTCTTCAGAATTTGCCTTCAATGCCATAGTATGAAAGTTAAAAGATGTTTGTTTCTATGATGGCATCTCACTGTTGAAAACTTATATAGGTTCCTGTTAGGTTAGATGCATGTGAATTTGTGTGCCTTTTTACATTAATGGCTTTAAATGGAACACTTGGAACTTGAAAGCCAAGGATGGTGAAGTGTTGCCACATTAGGATGGTCATGTGAAAACCTGTCCTGTCTCAGTTACTGTGCTGCCTTTCCTGCTTTACGTCAGCTAACCAGTTTGCCATGTTTCTTAATCTAAAATGGAAAGGAATACTTTCCTACACTGAGAGTGACTTTCCTGTATGCAAAGTGTCCTGATTACTAATACTTATCCCTTTGTATAACATCTGTAATTCTAGTCCAAGATTATAAAGTGCTTTAAATCTAAGCACTCATTTGCTTCCTTCCAATCGGATTGTATCTTCTCTTGTAAATAGAATAACTGGCTATATTTAGCAGTTCACTGCTGATAGAACCTGAACTGGATCTTCTTGAGGGCATCCTGACAACCTTTTGCTCAATAACTTAGTTACCTTTATGGGTGTATCTTAATTTGGGGCTTTAGGGTGAAGTGTGATACACTACCATCATGCCTGTTTAACGGATCTCAATTTGAATAGTTGGAGTACTCTACAACTATTAACTGTGATGAAGCCAGACACAGAACATAATGGGTCTAGACATCCAGCAGCTGTGGATATATTCTTCCACTCCTTAACCTGTAACCAAGTGCACTTAAATCTCAGTGCATTTGTGCAGTGTAAGCTTTTCAGAGCTGAAAAACTGGGCTATGTAAAACCAGGGCATATTTTGAAAGGAGTAAGAGGAACAGATAGTTTTCTGTGGTTCTACTACTGTGGATTATATAGTGGTACACTGTACGTTCTTTTTCAGGTGAAAGAAAGGAGGCAGTCGTGTATTAGACTGTCTTGGGCCCTGAGTCTAATATAAATTCTGTGTGTAAGCATAGTTGTTCAGCTATTTTCATTTCATCTTTTCTTTGACTAAGCTTGACCTGGGCTTGCATAGTGATTTTTGGAAAGCCTTGGTAACATAAATAGCTGCAGTAGGTTGTTATTTTCTTAAAAGAATAAAACAGGAGTTTAATGGTTATCATATTTGCTAAACAGTTGCAGAATACATAAATAAACCCATGTAGTGCATAACTGGAAACTTCTATTTCAGTTGAATGGATAGCTGGGATTGTTTCTGTACTGAATCATTCAACATAGCATCCAGAATGGAAATAAAAACTAATGCTTATGTAAAACTGAATTATAGCCTACGGAAGAAAACAAGAACTTGGTAAACTACTTCACTAGAAAGGGATTTATCAATGCCTAAGTTTGTTTAATGTCTTGATATTTCTTTTTGCAATTTATTGCATAAAAAGTGCCAAAGGGTTAACAATTTCTTGTTGAATTTATGTGCCTCTCCACTACTGATCATTGAAGTGCTGTATAACTGAATGTTAACTTACGTAATATTTTTGTGTTTAGGGGATGGTCCGAAGGCAAAGAAGAAATGAAAAATAACTTTTTCTTTCCTTACATAATTGAGTGTGTGTGAAAACCAGAAAAGACTGGTGGAACTAAAAAGCGATTGCTGTTTTTCTAGAATGGACAATATGGGGACTATTTTTTTTCTTAAGAGAATGTTCTGGTGTTATGACCAGATCATAGGAAAACCATCTTGCATTTGGGGCGTGGGGACAGAGGGGAGTAAGAAAAGGAAAACCTCAGTCTGAAAGCTGTTGACTTACATGATCTTTGTCCCAAGCCTAAAATTAAAGAGCAAGAAAGCTGACTTCCCTAAGCCTAATCGGAACATCTGAAAATTAAAGTGAATGGTTCTGGGCTCTGTTATTCTTAAGATGTGACTTCTGTAAGGTAACAATCATGGTGGCTGGAGTACTGAAAAGCCTCACTGGTTTGTAGGCATGCCAGCCCTGTTTAACTGCAGTGCCCTAGATTGCTCCATGTGGTTGGCTGTCAAAAGAGGCAGTTGTTTATTCTTTCCTGGTTTATTCTATTTCTAATTCTTTTGTTAAGTCAAGCCTTATTCTGCATAGAGTTGAGTTCATGAGCAATGTGTTCCTGTGCTCTGACGTAGCCAAAATATCAAAATGTAGTCTTTTCCCACAACATTGTTTGATTTAAAGATGTTACCTGGAGAGCAGTATCCCTTTGCTGTATGCAAAGGGCTACCAGTTAGACTTTGTGACTCAGTAACATATAAAAAAAATTAAAGACACCCTCCCTGTATTAAATTTCTGATTAAACAAGAAAGAAAACACTTAACTTTCCAGACTGATTTCCAGCATGCTTGAGGGAGGACTGAAGTGCTTGATGTTACAGCTTTGGACTTTTGTTTGACACTGCTACTTATTGACCCTTATTTTGATACTGGCAATGTAAACTTTTAGTCAAGACCATGCTCAAGACAAATGCTAAATCTAGTCATCAGGAACATGACTCGGTTCCTGTAGGAAAGTGGCAGACAGAAAAGCTGTGTTATTTGCATATCTTGTATATTCCATTGATGAATGTGCGTTTGAAAAGTGTTATGTTCACGTTGGAGAGCAGTGTTTGACTTTTCTTGGCTTTATTTCTGTACATAGAGATGCAAGAACAGTGTCCATATGAATGATTTTTTTGTTTGTGATACTGCACATAATGCTATGCCTAATTCTAAAGATTGTCTCACTGGCCTTATTATACCATAGCTTAAAATTACCTGTGAAGAAACAATCTCCTTTTGCTTATTTTGATTCTACCACCTGTTGTTTTGCTTTGCCCTCAAGATCTTGAGAAGACCTTGTGCATAGTTATTGCAGGCTTGTTCTCATTTCTACTTAAATATTAGTTAAATATGTCTTAAGCTCTTCAGTTCCCTTTTTGAGCCCAGAGAATTCTAGTGTATCAGTCATGTTAATCATAAATTAAAGTATTTAATAGTGTTTTAAAAAATTTTGTGAAGTATAAGCTGCAGTGCACAGTGCTAGTTCACAGAAGTAACAAGATTACTTCATTTGATGGTATAACATCCTTTTTGAATTTATTATGATTTAAAGTAAACTCTGGTTGATATTGTAAATGGGATTCTGTGATAAGTCACTTGTGCATATGTCTGAAAACAATTTGCAGAACTGTTTGGCCAAATCTGAGACAACAGAGAGCATGTGGCTGTGCTCTGCTTCATCAGTGTAGGAGCTAGGAGGGTCACCTCTAGGAAAGTCATAGATGGTAGGAAAGGTCTGAGGGAGAACAAAGAATTCTGGGTGCTTTAGTGACTCTGTCCAAGTCCAGAGATCCTACTGAGAGATTAGGGCAAGGTACAGGTATATGTAGTGCACTAAAGACAAGAGTTGAGGTATATCATATGCCTTGCCTTCTATCTTTCCATCACAAGAAAAACTGTATTCAGAACTACAACAGAGTATGTTTAAGCACTCATGACTATACTTGATCTTGTATACTAATTACATTTTCATGGGAGTTTAAAATGTAGTCATTGTCCCGAAGTGTGCCAAGAATGTGCTTTTGTGTATTGGTGGGAGAGGGAAAGCAGCAGTCCTTTTGGATCAATAGTGCTTGATCCAAAGAGTTCTAGTAGATGGAGAGACAGAGCCAGCATCACAAACTCTTCTGACGAAATAAAGCACAACATAGTAGCTTTTGGATTGCAGCTCTGAATTTACTCATCAGTGCCTTGACTCCTAGCATAACCAGGAATGACAAGATAGAAAATTACATCTTGCTTCACTTGAGTATGAATGAATTAAAAAAACAGTTATGTATGTCAAGTTTTAATAAAATGGTCTTGGATAAAGTTTTTTCTTACTTTGACTGGAAATGAACATAGAATTTCCAGTGTAAGGTTTTTAGTTTATGCATGGCCTAACTTTCTTGGTTGCTTGCTTAACCATTTTGTTTCAATTCTTAGTTTATATTAATTGGATGGATTGAGTTTTTAATCAAGAGAGAAGGGATGTGAGTACTTTAGTTATTTCTCTTATTTTTCCATGGCCCTCTCAAAAAAAAAAAATTAATTAAATGGAACAAAGAGCGTTTTTATTCTGTAGTGGTAAAAGGAAAATTCCTTTCTGTTTCAGCAGGATAAGAGACCTTTATCATATCTCTTTAAATGGAGTATTTTTTGTCATCTGTCAGCTTGAAAGGTCATGGTTTAGGCGGTCATTCCTAAGCCCCTTGGATAATGTTTACAGTGCTCTCAAATGACTTAAAATGGACTAAATTGTTTTCAGCCGACAGTAGTAAAGGTCATGGAGGAAATCTGTTTAGTCAGCCTTGCTTGCTTCCTAAGTACACATAGTAAAAAACGTGCCATAAACTGCAGCAAGAAAGAAGTTTTAACTTCAAAAGACACTGGAGGCTAAGGGAATGGAATGTACCTCTTGTGGATATAAATTGCTTGGCAGAGAACCTGCTAAGCAGGGGTTATTAAGGCAAACTTTTGTCCAATCGCTATTAGCTTCACCTTTTCCTTTTGCTGCCCCTTTCACATTACAGTTTATTACTTGGAGGATTTGTGGATTTAGGGGCATATTCTAATCTCAGTGTGGGTGCCCCTAACTCCTGGAGACTGTAATGAGAGGCAGGCAGGAGGGATGTGTGGGGAGGTGTGGAGCAGACAAAGAAAGATACACCTCAGTGTTGAATTTCCTGAGACTCCTTTTCAGCTCTCACTTGAAACCAGAATCTGGAGGTAGTATCTCACTGCAAAAGTTGTCATGTAGATTAGTGACAATTCTTGCTGAGTAAGGTGTTGCAAATACAATGACCAAATAGTCTTATCATTTGAGGAAAAAACAAATAAATGACTGTGTCCAGACTGGCATGATACCATGTAGTAAAGAGTAAGTTGAGAAACTGCAGCTAGAAACTAATGCTACTGAGTTGATTCCAGGTGTTTTCTTCTGTGTTTGCAAAGTCTTTGTAAGTGTGACTCTTAAATGGTGTCTGTGGCCTGTTTATTAGTTGTTGCCTAGTGGTGTGGTGTCACCTATTTTATCTAAGGCATCTCACATCAATATAGTTGAAACTTACCCTCGCTATATACACTTCAATAAACAGAATGTGCTTCTAATGGTTCAAATGCATTCTAATCAGTTGAATCCTTGATATAGATCGGGAGAATTAACTGTTGGTTGTACTTGTACAAGTTCACTAGTGAACCTACACTGAAAATCTATAAATTGTAGGAATATAAGAAAAAAAATTACTAGCCATATTTCAAGTGCAGTAGCATGCAAATAGCACTTTGATGCTCTTGATAGGTTGGAAGTATTCTGAGCAAGGTCTGAGAAGGTATGTGACTCCCTGATGTTAACACTATTTTAAGGAATTTCATTGGTACTAATCTTGATATACCCACAAGCATCTTTCCAAACTTAGGGCTGGATTTTGCCACCCAATTCTGCCACACCACTGCTAGCTCAAATTCCAGTTGAACAGATGTTATCTACCATCTTTGTTCATCCTCACCCCTGCATCGTGTATACCTTGCAAAAAATGCATCTTGTTCCATAGTGCCAAGTCGCAGAGAGAAATAGAGGTTTAAGATAGAGCAAGAAAGACTTTTTGCATGGATCAAAAGATTAATTGATCTATTCACTGCTGAAAAACATTGGTGGATTTGTTCTTAGTCTGATTCTTCTGTAATTCAAATGATTTATATTTACTAATTTGTTATGGAAAAAAAATAGTATGCTTGGCTGTAATTGACACTGACTTCCCTTTTGAAAAGGGTAAGGTCTTTTTCCAGACATGGATCCCGACATGTTGCGGGTAACTCAGCAGAGCTCTGGAGACAGTCACTGGTGACTCAAACGTGCCTTTCCCTCTCTGCTGACCTCTCTGCAGGTACGAAGTATGCCAGTGCCTCACTGAAAGAAGCACCAGGGACACTGTGCAAAGGTGACGGTCTGCCCAGGACATCTGACAGAAATGCCTGACAAAAAATTTGCAGCATCTTTGTGTATACAGAAGTAGGGGGACTCAGCCATATCCATGGCTGAACTATTTTTTTGAAATGATTTTTTTTTTTTCCCCAGCATGAGGCCTGATAGATGTATTTATTATTTTGGCTGATGGATGGTCACTGACTTGTAAAAACACAAGTTATGTCTGAGAATGTTAGAGAAATCTTTGTTCTCTTCAGTGCAAAGCAGTCTTTCTTTCAGTAGTAATTCAAACCACAGCAGGAGTGCTGTGACTTTTAAATCTTTGTGTAGTTGGTCAAGATTCTGAAGAACTGAAGTCTTCCAATTGATCTGAGTTCTTCTAAGCCAAGACATTACTTTGTGTGTGTGTGTACTGTTCAGTGCAAGAATTATGGTCTTTAGGAGAGCATTTACTTTCTTGAATAAGTTATTTGCAAATAAGTTATTTGCATCAGAACCCTGGATGATGTGGGTCTTAGTGGCCCTGATTAGCCAGATTGGAATTTTTCAGCTAATTTTCCAGTCTTCAGATGCTGATGATAGTTGAGCAGTTTGTATGGACAGCTGATGTAAAAACTCTCATGTGACAGAAAAACCCCTCAAAGTTTTTCTTTTAATTTATTTTTATATGGAATGTGTTTAAAAATAAATGTATTTTATGTGTAGCTTTTATTCCTTTATTTTAAGATAGATTCCAGTTTTATTGCTTTGGGTCAGGTTTCAAATAGTATTTGTCTGAATTCTTCTCACTATTAATGTCTGTCCAACCTTTCCATAATTGTATTCTCAAAATTAGAACAAATGTGTAGTAATTAGTTTGTCTTTTAGTAACTGTTACTGTATACAAATACCATTTGTCTTTTGTGTTTTCTAGAAATCCCAAAGTGGTAGGACTTCTGCACTGGAAGTCTCTGAGGAATCTCTTTTCACATTATAACAAAACAGTTCCATTTAAAAAAATGAATCCATGAAAAACAATTAAATGTTAACTAAAGTTTTATTTGAATCTTGAACATAAATATTTTAAAGCTCTTCTATAGGCTTGTTGACATATAGCTTCCTGTAATATGCATTTGAGTATTATACTAAACTTCCAAGAAGTAGTTACCAAAAAAGAAAAAGCTTAATGAAGTCCACCTAAGATTAACATGAGGGATCAATGTTTCTATTGTTGTGATGAATTAATTGTGGAGTATGTCAAACATTAGTGTAAAAATTATGTTGAGCTTAAGGGATTGCTGAGTATTGCAAGTAAAGCACAATCTCTTTTCTTGAAAAGGCAGGTAGTTTTAAATAAAAAGTAAAACCACACAGATAAATAAAGAGCACCTCACTACGGTAAGTTGCTCTTTTATGTCCCTTGTCATTTTATGACCATTTCATGTCACCACTAATTTTATGTCTCTACTAATACTAGCAGAGGAGAAAAAATGGTTTGGGAAATTTGAATAGGGAGAGAGTTTTTTATTTTTTTTCAAATACAGGGCCAAATCTACATCAGTATGTTCTGTATGTCCAGTGCATACAGTTATAAGCAATAATACTGTTTTACTAGTAACAAATACAATTAGTGAATATTCCTAGTTATGGCTTCAAAGCAATAAATATAAGATTTTCTTTAGCATATTTTTTGAGATAATGCTTCGTTGCAGACCAAGTAAAATTCCATACTACCCAGGTAGGCTTATCTTCCGTACTTTTGAAGCAAGAAAAGAAGACCCCCAAAGTCCCTGGTGCGCTAGGATTTGTAATGCCCCTGGGATACTCTAATGTGGCAGTTCTGTAAATGCCAGGTGAGTTACTCTGCAACATAATCCTGAAGCATCTTGTGGGATTGGTTTCTTTGGGTTTTCTTTAAACAGTACAGACTGATACTTGAGTTAGTTCTGTATTCATACTAGTAACCTAGCCTGCTTGGGTTTCTCAACACCTGTTAAGTGATACAGGTAGCCAAAGTTGTCATAAGGCTTTTACCAAAAATAGACATGATCTAATTTGAGGGAAGTGAAAAGATTGTATTCCTTTCTCAGGTGGCTTCACAAATTGTCCTGCATTCTTTGCAGTGATGAAGAATAAGCAGCAAAGAGTGCAGTTGCTTAATGATCTCTTTCCACAAAGATAAGGTAGCAGAGTGGAAGAGCTAAAGTCTGTGCCTAAAATGTGCAAAGTGCTTGCACAGTATACAATTGCAGAAAACATGATAATTCTATTATTTCCCAACTAAGTGGTTAATTCAGGGAATGTAAGTGATACAGCATTAACAAAAGACTGTCTGGGATTCATCTTGTGCTTTTGAACTATGTGCAGTCTTTATACAGAATCAAATGGACACTGAGTAAGGTCCT
Source organism: Gallinago undulata (assembly GCA_026546715.1). Taxonomy (NCBI): domain Eukaryota; kingdom Metazoa; phylum Chordata; class Aves; order Charadriiformes; family Scolopacidae; genus Gallinago; species Gallinago undulata. The sequence continues at coordinate 16,889,182 of JAOTQQ010000063.1, read as the reverse complement.
GTGATAAAGGTTTGATGTGAATTTTGTGTAATGTGTAATACATAATGTGTAAACTGTGTGAGTGTGTGGTGATATTACAACCTGTTGTAAATGAATTTATATACATTAGAGTTCAGAGGAAACTGAAAAATCTTGCTTTCAGTACTCAGATGATATGTAAAAAGTAATGATGAAGTAGAGAAGAGACTGTTATTTACATTCCTATAAACAGCAAATTAAGAGTGGAAAGAAATGATCAATAAAGGCTAAATAGTCCCTAAAATCTGAAGTCCAAGAGATGATGGTTATTATTATTTAAAACGGTTGAAAGTAACTTGTTCAAAAGTGGAATTCTTCCTAATTGCTCTAATTTGGAAATAAAGTAAGAAAGTTTGAGTGCATTTAGCTTAAACCAAGCTTAGGCAGAACATCTGCCATAGATTAACAAATACTATGTTTTGATAATAACTGTTACATTTTTTTTCTTATAGTAATAGAAAGGTAAAATAATTTTCCTCTAATACCTATTCTTCTTTTCTGGTCTTGATTTATTTTCTGTACTGGAAGCTCAAAGATGTAATCATCATTTGTTGCTGAGCTCATAGCCTTCATACTTGTTTGGAATCTCTTTGTGGCCCTAAGTGTTGTAGTTTTCAAAAGAAATAGTTCATGGCCATCGCTTCCACATTGATGACTAACTTGAAGTTACAGGTGTGTGCGGACACCAGAGGAAAAGTTTTGAAGAAAACATACTTTTGAAACATCCCTTTTCAGTGATTTTTATGAGAAATAGCACACTGACTATAGTCTTAAAAGCCTAACGCTCCCAAGTGAGAAAGCTAAGGAGCAAATCCTGTCAAAGTGCCTGTCTGCTGCAGAAGGTCAGATCCATTCCCTGTTTAAAATGAAAAAAAATGCTAAGTCCATTGAGGTCTATAAATGCCCAGTGACATTGTTAATTTTACATAACTGTAGGAAATGCCCCTCTAACTTGCATGAGCTGAATTAGTGTGTGTTTTTTTCATCTGATACTTATGCACAGCCATAAAACTTCGACGTTCTGAATTTGAAAACGTTGATTTAAATGTATGATGTCACTATTGCCCTTGACAGACTTCATTTTTAAATCATGTGACATCATACCTTTAGAAAACTGTTTTTGTGTACTTCAATGTGTCCAGGGCTTTTGAAGGTAAAAGTGTGTGTTCTTTTAAATGGTGATGTAGAAATTTTAGTTGAAATACCGCTTTATATTTTACAGAAATTCTGAATTTATGGAAGAAAAACCTCCTGCTTTTAAGTAATCATAACAAGTGAGAAATGTGGAATTCGGTTGCTTCCTCCCCACCCCCTGTATAATTACTGTTTGGTAGGTCGGTTTGTTTGGGTTTTTTGTAGGGTGTGGGTTTGGTTTTTTGATTTGAGGTGATTGAGTGTGACTGGAGGTCATTTGTCATCTATAAATGACATTGAGTGAAGCATCTTTCCACCCCTTTCTCTCTTATCTTTCTGATTCCATAACAGTTCATTGTCAGAGCTGGGAAAGAGCTAAGTTAAAAGGATGGTAAGACCTTGCTATTCTGTCGTGTTTTCATCCCTAGATACTAGTGTGTCAGTCAAATAGCTATGTATCATTTTGCTGCATGTCACATGGAAGACTGAAGTAAACAAAAACTGACTTGTCCAAGCCTATGTAGAAAGGTAGTTCCCCACAGTTTGTATGGCCATAGGTTTTGAGTATTAAGTCTTGACTAGTTCAACAGTATTCAAAACCAGAAAATCGCTATATATGAGTTCTGTTAAATCAGTGTTCTGGGATAGTTGAGTGGCTTGCACTAGCTATTGGGTCACTGAAGGCTTGTTGCTAGTGAGCAGAACTGTGGAGTGCAGATAAATTAGTAGACTTTTGGGTCAAAATAGCGTATTAAACAATTACACATCTCAGAAAGCTTGAATTTAATGGAAAACAAGCTAAAGTAGTTACAGAGGAAGATGGCCTATCGGAGCCTTTTTTTTTTTTTAAACTTCCCTTTGCTTTGGCAAACACGAGACTATTATTTGGTTTGTCTTTGTCACATGTATAACTGAACACAAACAGGAGGCTTAGAAAAATCTGTCTTTTTCTGGTAAAGTTTGATTAGAACCTGTTACTATCATTTACACTAGCTTTATTTAGTAATTTCAGTTATATATCACTTAGTTTTTTCACTTTGTTTACTTTATGTATTTATTGTGAATTTCCACACCGTGTGAGTGCACATGAGAGAAGTTCAGAGAAAGCTATGTGTTTCCCTGCCCTGTTGCCCTGTGGTGGGAGTGTGAAGCTGGCAGGGCAGTCATTTCCACCACCCACTGGAACTGCAGCTCCCCAGGAAGGAAAAAAACCACAAGCTGAGTGCCTTTCCTTGGGTTTTAGTGCCTTACAAAAACAGTAATGCATAACTGAAATGTGCATGGAACTTTTAAAGCTGCTGGTACTGTGATTAAATTTACTTTAGGCAATCGACTATCATTTTTATATCTGCATGTGTGTTGACCTTTTGGTAGTACCGTAAGCTTTTCTTAATGCCATCTGAAATTATGCCCTTCTCCCATCAACCAAGAAGTATTTTAATGAAGAAAGAAATATTAATATGTTACTCACTTGATTTATTGATGGTCTAATTGATCTGTGTGGATCAAGGGGTGTAGAGATGCAAACCCTGCTTTAGAAAGCAGCTTTGTTGCTTTGGCCTTTTATACTTCAGATGTAAGTCAACACAGAAACGATTAAATGCTGAGGTAAAATGTAAGCACTGCTAGCAAATTGAAAAGATAGATATTGACTAGGTGTTGTGTCACTAGAAGCAGACATTCAGGCTCCCTGAAGTTTTAATTTTTGATTTAATTTTTTGATAATGCAGCGCAGTTGTAACTACGTGTCTGAGGCTAGTAAAAAAACTGACAAGCTGAGTCACTTGGGAGTCTGTATCAACTTGCTGTCCCCCCCCACCACATCTGAATCCTAGTTTTCCCCAAGTAATAAAATTATGTGATAGAACCATTATCTGACAGTAGGACTGGGACTCGGACAAAATTAAACAGAAGATCACTTTAATTGACAGGCACTCACATACTTTTAATGTAAAAATACATGGTCATATCTAGTTTCTAAATGTTATGTGCTTATATATGTGTAGATCTGTTGCTCAGGCTGTCAGGCTTTAATTAGTTTCTCATCAATTTCATGAAATAATATTTGTATTGGGGTTTATTCTTGCATAGTCCACACTGTGGGAATGGGTGCAGCCCTGTTTATTTTCATGAGAAGAAATTGTATAAACATCTCTAAATAAGAATTCAAAGCAAATCTGTTGACTGATTGTTGGCAGGAGTCAAGAGAAGACACCTATGAGTTCTTTGAGTTCTTGTTAAAGATCATGAGATTACCCTTAAGTCAGTGAACAGGACTAGGTAAAGGCAAGGACATGTTAGTAAGCTCTAAAAAGAATTTACCAGCTTCTCAAATACAAACTGTGAAACTATATTTTCATGGTTGATGAACTTATATGGTAACATGCAACAGCTTCCAATCCAGTCTTAAGTTCTGGAAGCAGTTTAGCCTTGGTTAATCAAGCTTCAGGCAGCATGATGTCTTAGTGATCCCCTCCTCTGCCATTACAGCCCCAGTGTTTCGGATGCTGTCATTACCTTACCAGCATTGATAAACTGGCTGTTTCTGCAGCATGAAGAATATGCTTTAGGTCAGGTCTACACTATGTATAATTAAAGTTCTTGTTTTTCTTAGTAGGGTTATTGCAGAACTCCTGTCATCGAAGCCCATGACTTTAGATGTTCTGGTAAATGCAGTGCAGTTTCAGTGAGGTACTTGATGTCTGAGTAGGAAATGGACTGATTGTCCCAGTACATGACAGTTTGGGCAGTGAAGGGTGGTGGTGTTATATTGATGAGGTGTTCTTAGAATAGATTTAACATAGAGAACCATCGTCTTAATGGCTGTCATCAGTGCTCAGACTACTTTATAAAATGTTTTTACAAACAAGATTTAGGTTAAGTAATTTCAGACACATTATTTTGTAGTTGTCTTTGTCATATCCATAGCTTTTTAATTCTTGAAGGTGCTGGAGTATCTTACCTTGCTGAAAAAAGAAACGCTAGGGAAAAAGGATCATGTTACTTCTGAAAAATTCTTTTTAATTGACTGTATTACATTGTGGGTTTTTTTTTTTTGTAAAACCTTAAGCTGATACACTTCCTTCTCTTCCCCCACACCCCCAACTTGCTGCCATAAGTGATCAATGCAGTAAAGCAGTCTGAGCAATGGGTGTAATTCTAACCTCCTTTTTGTGTATGTACCCAATCAGAAAACCACTGACATAACTGAAGTGAAACAAATACTAGTATCTGTTTTTTCCTTTCCAGTGCCCAACAGATTTGTACCTGTATGAATATTAACTTTGGGTGCTACAGCATTTTAGAGATAATAGCAAGAATATCTGTCTTCTATAAAGAACGTAATACAACTTAGTGTTTCCAGCATCACATATCTATGCCTACTTGCATTCACAGAGACTTTATCCTTGAGAAGACATAAAAGTCAGTAGAGGAACTGCCCTTTTGATGGTCTTATTAACTTAAACTTCTCCACTATTTTTTGGTCTCTTGACCAAATTTTGAAGGCTGCTTTTAAAAATAGTCCTGTTGGTGTTAAATTTTCAGGTTGCTAGAATAGTGCTGTTTATTTCCATTTGCAGATCCTTATTTACTTGGTAATGTTTTGTATCTTTATTAATCTTATTGAGAAAGATGATTAAAAACAAAGCAGAAGAGACATGCTGGGTGTTGATGGTGAGTGCAGTTTATTAATAAATAAGCCCATACGAGTTGGCAAATCTGAAGCAAGCAGATAAGAGAAAGCAAGCTCGTTGAGCCAGAGAGTCTGAATCACAAAGTACACTTCTAAACGTCTCAGTTGTTGTGGACAAAGGTGTCTGCTTGTGAATTTCCTGGCCACAGTTGTAGTGGTGGTGAATTTTCTTTTTAAGACTCAGCTGTGTCACTTATTTATAGGTCATTTTGAAGGTTGCTTTTAAAAATAATTGTCCTGTTGATGTTAAATACAGACTATTTTTTAGTAGGTAGACAGGAAAGTTAGTCTGTGTCAGCATTAACTTCTCTTGACTTGTCCATGAAGTGTAATACTACTTGTTTTTGTGGGACACAAGCTGATACTGTCATATGCTTCTTTGAGTACTGGTGAAGAGCTTACTATTCCTGTTAAAAGGTGACATAATTATTGTCATACAAATGTACTAATCTATAAATTCAGATTATTTGCATCAAAAAAGCACATGCTTCAGCAAAGGAAACAAAAATAAAAGATCACAATAGGGTGTTTGCATCTTCCTTAGGAATAGTAGCTGAGAGACCCCACTTCTAAATACTAGCTTTAGTATCTTCAGATATATTAATATATGGCAGTAGTGGTATTTTCATGCTGTCATAGCAACAGAAGAATGTAAGAAGATAAATAAAAAAAAGATAAAAGGCTGGGAGGCAAGGATGGGGGAAGAAAAAGCTGGAAATTGTAGTATAGATGGCCAGATCTGGTGTCAGCTTGACACAAATGGAATAAATCTCCAGACATTTGTGGTAAAAGAGAATGGGCAGAAAATGGTTCAGCTGTGTTGATAGAGATTGTTTACTTAAGCTGTACTGTCTCCTTATGATCCCATGAGAGCCATATGAGGCTATTTCTACAAATGAATCAGTATTTAGAGGTTTTTACTACTTTGTTTTTTTTTTTTTCCCCTTACAAGGATCCATAAAGAAATACTAAGCTATTCCTAGTGGAAGAAGAAAGTGGTCATGAAGAAAATGGAAGCCTCCATTTGTGGAGACCCAGCCATTACTTTAAACGCAAAACTGCTTTTGTACTCGTCTTAAAAACAAAAGCAAAACAAAATTGCAAATTGGCTTATCTAAGGTTATGAGAGCAAAACTGTCTTAAAATAAATATTAATTCCCCTTCTGCTCTCAAATAATTAAAGATCTAATATTACTTAGGTATGCTGATATTCTCTGCACTTCACCTCTGCTTTTTCCAGAATGAGATGCCACTCAAAAATGGCTCTGTAAGGCCCTTGGAATCAGTTCACAGAGATATCTGTATCAACTAGGGATATAAAGTAATGCTAATTAGACCACCCAAAAGATAGTTTTGGGTTTTGGGTAAACAGATTTACATCAAATGTGTTTCAGATACCTTAATTGGATTTCTGTTCACTTGGTCCTAATGGCTGAAAGCATCAGCCTCCTGGTCCCAGTAGGATATGCAGTATTCTTGCACTACTGTGATTTTGCCCTCACTCTGGTTATTTCACATTTTTATAGACTTGAGCATTAATTGTGCAGTTATTCAGAGGCAGAAATAAACTAGACATTCGTTGATCAAACTTGAAAGGGACTGAACAAGCATTTTAACAAGCAATGCTGAACAGATTTTTCTAGTCTTCTGGATTAATGAATATATATTTCATATCAAGTATCACAGTTTTGGGAAGAACTGGAGATAACCCACTTCAGAAAGGTTTAAGGTGGATGACTGCTTTGAAAGGTGGTAGACTTGAGTTAATTTATACTAATAAGGTAGACTGGACTGGTAATCTTTAGACTTAGTAAAAAACAAGTATACAAACAGGAACACCACCTCAGGACTGCCTTTTGAAGACCCTTGTGTAGAAGGTTGTCTGGTATCTACTCATTATTTCAGAGATTTTTTTTTATTTATACAAAGTGCAACAGTCAAATAGGATAGACTAAGGAGACTGTTCTGGGGTGAAACAGGGAATTTCCAAGCAACGGAGCGGAATCTTAGATTTCCAGAAGTGTTCTGTACTCTGATGCATAAAGTAGCTAGATTAATTTCTTCCCCCTTTTATAAAAATCTTAAACTTCTTCTTTTACTTTCATTCCCTTTTGTTCCCCCCCGTCCCCGTCCCAACTTCATTTTAAGTCAGGAAGAAGTTGTGTTGAATGTGTGTTTTCAAAACACATTGTAAAGGAATGAAGTGGGAAGGGGGATATTTAGTCTGAAGTAAAGTATTTTTTTTCTCTGTATCTTTGCTTTTGGGGAACCAGAAAGTATCTGTTTTGTGTGTGGTGTTTTGTGAGGCTTTGTTTTCTCCTTCAGACCTCTGGTAGATGCTTTATACCTTTTACCCAAGAGGAAACTTAGGGCCTTAGGAGTTCAGTTAAATTTGAATTTAATATCAATTTGTTTTCAATAGACTTAAAAGAATTCTGTGTTTTACATCTGAGACTACGTGGACTTCATGATTGAGTCAGTGAAATTGAATTAATACATACTATTTTGAACATTACATAGCCATATAGCAGAACTAACTTCAGTCTCTTCAATACTGACTTCCCCTCCCACATTGTTTTGCTGCTTTTGTACATGTATATTTGTCCACTGGTGGCCAAATGAGCTTTGCAACACTTTACATTAAAATTTAGGTATTTCCTTGGGTGCTGCGGTGCAACTGATTAGTACCAAGAGAGATTAAAGGAGTCATGGAATATGTAATTCAGTTAAAGGGGATGGTTTCTTAGTATGTTGAAATGATATGTAGCTAAAAGTATTGTTTTATCTTGTCTGTGTAATTCCTGTTGACTGCACTGTCCTCCTTTCTTCCTCTTCCCCTCCCCTCCCCCCCCCTCCCATTTTATTCTAGTCCTAAATGTTACCTGAGCTCCCTGTAGTTACTTAATGGTGGCACTGAGAATGGTGACTTGAGACGTTTGAAGTGAATGGTTAGACATGCATAGACTGTAGAAACAGAAATTCACGAATTCAGTCAGTATAATTACAGAAACTTAAGAGGATATGAGAAAATAGGTTTACCCTTGACTTTGAGCACAGGAATATGAAAAACATTGGGCATATCTTGTCATTTGAAATGAAGTGATGTTTTGATGGAACAAAGTTGTCTTTGAGTGTTTTTATGGATGTAGAGGTGATTATAAGATTATTTTAACCTATGAAATCTAATCTACAATAAACAATGATGCAAGATCTTTCAGTACAGCTTTTGTTATCTTTTGGCAGCTTCCATACAAAAGTAGAAGTGGGAGTTCTTGATTAAATCATCATAGAATCATAGAATCATCTGGGCCGGAAGGGACCTCCAAAGGCCATCTAGTCCGACCCCCCTGCAGTCACAGG
>JAOTQQ010000063.1:16866168-16880876 GCA_026546715.1 Gallinago undulata | reverse complement strand
CGCTATTAGATCTCCCCGGAGCCTCCTCTTCTCCAGGCTGAACAACCCCAGCTCCCTCAGCCTGTCCTCATAGCAGATGCACTGATAACTACCAGGCCTAGGAATCATTAAGTCAACACACATCTGCTCTGTGTATATTCTGCAAGTACAGATTCTCTATTTAAGATAGTTACTTTGAGTTACCATGTAAAGTAACTTAATATGGTAAGAGTGGTGTCGCAAATGTTTTTTTGACAATAAACCCATTTTGCAGTAAACTAAAATACTAAGCACAGTATTGTATAGTTCCTGAGCAGAAATTGAAGGGGAAGAGTTACACTGACAAAATAAGTAATTCTCATGTAGTGGCATTGGTTCAGGGGTTGAGTATTTGTGGTGTTCCTCTAAAAATATGACAAACTCTTGGGTTCCCTCTTTTATAATCTCCCTGGATACTATCACCAAGTATATTGGTTTTAGACGTTCTGACAAATCTTCCCAAGTCTGTTAGTGTTGTTCCAGTTTGGAAATGCTTGATCACTGAAGCAGAAACAGTACATCTTAAGACTAACAACTAAATTACATTATGCGTTGGATGGAACATTAGAATTCTTGTTCCTCCTCTAGAAATCCTTTATTTATATGTATTGCCCTAGAACCTAGAACTGGACTCCTCAGTCCAGTCCCATTGCACAGAGCAGTGCCTACAGTGAAGGAAGGCAGGAAATGCCTTTTAGCAGCAGAGAGATGAATTCAGTTGAAAAGGAGCAGGTTTCCTTTATGTATTGCTTAGCCTCTTGTGCCGTGTGTGATGTAGTATATATGTATATATTTATAAAGCGTGTGCTCTCTTACTATATATTGTGACTGTCTGCTGACTTTTAAAAATCATTTTAATGTAATAAAAATATATTGATTGGATTAAGTGCTTCCTATGTAAAACAATAGTAGAAAGTGTACTATAAATCACTGCTAATTTCAATGTTAATTATTTTCATTTTAATTTTTAAAAAGAAATCTTTTTATCTTACATTTTAATTACATTCAACTTTTTACTTTCTATCTTTCTTGCATTTTCTGGCATTTTTATTGTACAGGAATATTAAATTAGTGTGGTTTTGTTTTTTTTAAGCTAAAAGCTCATCAACTCTCAAACACAGGAAAAAAGAATAGCAAAAGGAAAGCAGTAGCAGAGTTTTTAGTCGTACTACCATCTTACCAGCTTCCATGAACATGTATGTGTTTCAGTGAAAAACATTTTTTCACACTGTGTCCAATTGGACTACCTTTTTCAGTTTTCTGGATTGAACTTTAAAGAGGGAAAATAATCTAAAATGGGCTTTATTAAAAAAAGGCAATCTAAGTTCTTTGAGCTTATCTTTTTAAAAGCCAGTTTTATTGTTGTAGAAGTTAAGGAATAGAGAGGTTATTTCCATCAATTTTAGTGGGAAATGAAATGGATTCACATTTCAAGATCAGTTGGATGCTTTAGAAGATCTCACTGGGTGGGCTGTTACTTCCCCTGTTTTTTTAATCTCTATCTCTTTTTCCAGAAGTCTACCTTACCCTGAGCGGTCTGTCTGACCTTTCTGCTCTGCCTGTCCTAAGAGTTAATAAATCCCAGAGAATTTGGGAGAAAACCCAGGTTCCTTCAAGCTGACTCAATCCTTTTCTAGCTGTGCAGAAGTAAAGGAGTTTATACCTTTCCTTTTCAAAGAGTGATGTCCATGAGGATAGTTTGAAGAATGGTCTTTCTGTTGTCATGTGCACGAGTGTTCCAGGATCTTGTGCAGCCCAGCAGAAGTTGCCTTACTTGTACAGACGAGATGCTTCATTTGTGATTGGAGGGCAAGAGCTACAGTACATTCTGGAAAATTAAATTAGGATTATTTTTTTTCTGTAACCTTAAATGGGGAGTTATAACTACAAAAAAAACTTTGGAAAGAAAGCATCTGGAACTCGTGTTGACATATCCAAGCTAGGATTAAACAAAAACTAAACAAGAACTAAAAAATTTGTAGTAATGGATTAATATGCCATTTCACAAGAAATGTCCTCCCATTCTTTGTTCTTTTTATAAGCGAATGTGTTTGTAGCGGCTGCTGTTCTATTGGAGTGGAGTTTTCATAAAATACTGTGATAGATGTCACTATGGGAATAATAGTAGTTGCTTAGCAGCTCTGTTTCTGTAATTACTTCACACCTGTAATACAGGCTTTTTATTCAGACGTACCATACATAACAGTTCCTTTTTTAGCAGTAAGAGCGCTTGGAAGATGACAACAATGGCATATATTGAATGTATTGTTGTTAATTAACAAAGTCTTAATCGTTTATTCAGCTATGATGAAGTTTGAAGCAAGTTCTACATTGTGTTAGGTAACTTCTGGCTAGCTTACTTTTTAATTTGTAAACTGTCAGTGAAAATGTAATAACAATTGTTACATGTTAACAGACTTTGCTTCTGCCTTTCTAGGTGATAGGTTGCTACTCTTGTCACTAGTTAACAATAGCTTTTTTTGGAGAGAGGTTTTAGTGACAGACTGTTATGCTTCCATTCCTTCCTGGGATGAGCATAACTCCTATCAGGAATGTAGTGCAGGTGCAAATTACAAATTTTCTTTTCAGGAACATTTGCTAGCAATTCAAGACTTCATTGAATGTTCATGCCAATAAGCTAAGCGATAGAAAGTCAGCAGAGCGTATGTAAAGCTGTGAGAACACTTGAAGTCCTGAAAAACCCAATTGCGTGATGCAGTATGCATGATTAATATAACTTCAGGGAAGGAATTCAGTCTGTCAAACTTCCCTGCCAATTGCATCGATGACAACCTGGTGCCTTTTTGCAAAACCGTTTCCCTTACATAACACTGCAGGCACTTGCTGTCTGAGAAGTAGTAATCTTGATAACAGAACAGCTTTTAAATAAAACAAACCCTGAAGGTTTGTTTTTCTTTGCTGATAGTTTAATGGAGTTTTTTACAAAATAACTGTTTTTTTTTTCTACTGAAGTACATCTATGTAGATGTATCATTTAAGCTTGAAACCTTGTATTTCCTCTCAAGGATTCCTCACAGCCTTTGACTGAAGAAAATGACACTAGAAAACTCAGTCTATCGCTTGTATATTACTTTGTCCTAATATCAGGACTTATGAAGAAGTGAATACTGTGCCGAAAGACCTTTTTTGATAAATCAGAGCACAGGCTGCATTTCAGAACAGTAAATGTTGTTGTGATGGCACTCAAGCATAAAGCGTTTATTTTTCCTAAAAGTTTCCTTAGGCATGTCTGTACACTAGTTCAGAAACTTGTGACTCCTTGACTAACAAATATTGTTACTGGTAGAGCTGATATTGATGTGATCCACATAAAATTCTGGGTAGTGTCTCAGCAGGAACAGATTTCTACTTTTGGGGTTTTGTTATTGATCATACTTTTGAAAATTATGGATTTATAAAACATAAAGATGAGCACCTGTAGTGTTGTTTTGCATCAGTCAAAAAGGAAGAAATTTTTTTCTAGCAGTGCTTGGTTCATGGAAACACTCACTGTGCATCAAGTAAAAGACAAAGCTTTGCTTTGTTTAATGTGGGGAATCCAGTACCTTACTTGCTGCCTGCATTTTGACAGTAAAAAGCTTCCATATTTTCAAGTGCTATCAGTAGAAATGCAAGCAGGGATTCCTGGTGTAATTTTGAATTCAGAATAAGTTGTGGAAAGTTACACTGTCAGAATCTATGAAAAAGAGAAAGTAATTCTAGTAGGCTGTGAATAACATTCTTAAGTAGAGTGGCTAGATGAAACAACAAATTAAGGGCAGAACCCTGTGCTATGATGAATGATTTTATATAGAGTAGATAGAAATTTTCATTTCTAATAACCATAGTAAGTAGAAGGAAATAGAACAGAGTCAGATCTCTAGGGAATAAGGAGTATTTTGGTCTGAGTATGCTGTAGCTTGCAAAAGACTATTGAGAGAAGTGACTAATACCGCAGTTGTTAGTGTAATCATGATATAACCAGAATCAGTTTTTCTCTTCTGGCCAAACTCTACCCTGAAGTCATTGTAAAAGAACACTCCAGGAATCCAGGCCTCTTGCTGATTGACCCAACTTTTCAAGCCCCTATCCTGATATGAAATCCTAAATTACAACTGTCATGGTAGCTTGAAACAAAGCTTGTCAAGCATGGTACTTGGACAGAGGAAACCTGTACTATACTCTTAAGTGTTGAAATTATTTGGCTAGAGACAGGATAAGATCAAAGAGATCCAAGTCTCTTTAGCTGGAAAGATACATGAAAAGCAAAGGAAGTAGTTTAGTTAATATTAAGTGGATCACAAAGAGCAAAACTGGAGTTGACAAAAATAGTGTTTATGCCTTGTGGAAGGGAAGGAAAATGCTTAAGGAAGCTTTAAGTGTATATAGGAGAGATGATCAAAAGTTTTGTTTAAATCTTGAAAAACAGTATTTGTGTTCATAAACCCCTAAATCTTGGAAAAATGCAGTACATCTGTATTGCTGATACAGTAGCTTGTAGAACATGTAGATGTATAGCTTCATACCTCTTGAAATAACTACAGGTCACTAACTAATATTGTGGTGGTCCTTGAATGTGTAGGAGACTTGTGAAATGTTAATAAGCAAAGCCCAGTATTTATGAGCTTGTCAAAGGCATACTTTTTGGCACAATGTAGTTCAGATTTGTTGAATCATCTCTTGAAATGTGTATCTTTTTAAATTCACTTTGTGGTTTTGGTAAACTAATATATTACAATATTCTAAATATTTGATCATGATAGACTTCTTAGCTAATGCTGAGACTAGAGTGTTATGTACAGTCTAAATGGGGGTTTCAACTTCTGAATTGCAGTCTCAGATTTAGTCCTTATCTTTGCTGAGCTGACAAACTTCACATAAGAAATGGGGGCTTGAGGGACTGGTCTGGTAGTCATGCTGCTTCTGATGTGGCAACCTTCTAATACAGACCACCGTAAGGTATGTGACAGAACATTCCTTATGGAAGTGCTGTGCTCTAACAATGGCTTATGGGCTGAATTACTTCCATTATTATTTCAGTGTTAGAGATCAAGGAGGATCCTTTGCTTGTCGCGGACAGCAGTGTAAAGCCCTGCCTCATAAGAACGTCCAGGAATCTTAAGTAAATGGGAGGAAAGTAATAAGAAAAAGGCAAATAATAGTGGAATGTAAAGAGTTGCAAGCCTTAATAGGAAAGGACTGCTTCTACATGATATGTAATATCAAATGCTGGGAGTAAAGCAAGAGGATGGAGAGGTACAGCAAGATGGTATGGGGGGAGGGGAGTGGGGAATGTTTGCCAGTAGACTGAAACAATTGAACAGATTGTAGGGCAGCAAAAGCTATTCAGCTTCTCAGATCATGGAAAAAAATTTCATGGTAGATGTTCTAAAAACAATATTAAAACCCCAAACAAATAAAATCCCAAATGTCACATCTTTGATATTCTATTGTCTTTGTTTCTGAGCTGGTGAAGTCTTGTTTTCTGTAAATATTTCTTAACTAATGAATTTTTGTTGGAATTGTCACTTCTTTGCCAATATCTCAAGGTGTGATATGTTCTATAGGCAAGGAACAAATTTTCCCTAGATTTAATAATTCTGTGTTGCCAGTCTCCTCCCAGTAGGAGTTCAACATTGGTAGCTATTATGTTCCTTTTATTTGTATGTAGCTTTGTATCCATAAGTGATCAAATGTAATGAAATAAATCCCAAAACATCAGTAGAAGATGATCTCTAATGTTAGTTGCTTCATATTCTTCAAGTAGTTTAGAGAGGCAACCCTAGTAGTGGAAGTAAAAATGCGTTTTATGCACCAAAACTTTTGGCAGACTAATGGTGGCACTTTGTAAAAATAGCAACAGCAGTCCATTCAGAGCTGCTAAAAATATTGCATGCCTATTAAAGCTTAATCGTAGAGCACAGGGGATTAAAATAACAAAGTAAAGGTCTACCCTTGCTCCTGCCCTTCTGTGACTGTTTATAACTTTTACAAAAACTGTCATTTTATAGTAGTGCATCTTGTATCAGCCAATATTTCTCATTCTGTATTAATGTTACTAATTCTGTAACAAGTAGCACATTTCTCTGAAACTTAAGTGCTTAGATAGCTTTGGCAGTCATGATAGTTCAGTATGTCTCTATTGACTTGATTTATTATTTTTACATTGTAAGTTTCTTTAAGTTACATATTTTAATACTCTTTTTAGCGGCTTCATGCTGGAAACTGTCAGCCAGCAGTACAGCTTTCTGGGGGTGCAGTTCACGGGATGAGGCAAACAGTGAAAGCTAACGGGGCTGTGATTTGATGTTGTGTTTCCTAGAGCATCACTTCCACTATTGTTCTGGACCACAAGATTGGTGTAATGTCTTGAGAACAAATGTTTCACTTTATTTACTGTTCTGGTGATTTTTCATGAATTTTTTTTATATATTAGAATGCCTGTTAGATTCTATTGATCTTTTAAGAAGAAATCAAATGGAAACAGCAGTGAGGTCAACTACTTGGGTAGTGCAAGACATAGTAGCAAAATATGTGGCTATGACTGTATAACAACTTAAATCTAGTTGTGTCCTTGTTTATGGATGCTTTCACGTTCAGTGATAAGTAAGTTTTCAATGAAACTTGGTATCCCTTGAAGAGATGAGAAGGAATTCCTCCTTTTGTTTGGATTCTTTCCCCATGATCTCAGTGAAGTCATCGCTGGTATCTATAGAAGTAGTGTAACTTTTAATTAGACAGGAAAAGCAATACATATGTTTTTGTACGTACAGTTTTTAGACCTCATGCAAAATCTCTTGAAGATAATAAAAAATATGCAATTACTTTATTTGCATATTGATACCACTGTCAACAACGTAGGGGAAATAAGGTGGGATGATTGCAGTGATTACATCAGAGAGTAAATGAGTGAATAGTCACTTCTCAGCAAGCCTGTTCAATCAATGTAGAATTCTGCCTGTCTAAAGTGATGGCAGTTGCATTATGTTTTAAGAAAATAAATGTATTATTTTGAAAGTGTAATTTAAAATAATCTGAAAATCAAATTATTTTGAATTTACACAGCCAAATGGAACATCTTCCTGTGCTTCTGAATTCCAAGTGAGTAGACTAATTAGTCCAAAATTTCCAGAAATGTCTTCAGTTGAAAAACAAGGCTAAGGTGATTTTGGTATAAAAAGTGGGCTACTTAATTGCTTTTAGTTTATCATCTCATTAAGTTAGACTGGAAATATTTCCACAGCCTTAAATGTATGGGAAACTGTCTGTTGAAATGAACATTATAAAAAAACTCGGCACCACCCTCCCTATTTGCCAGTTGTTTTGTCACTTAGTTCTTCAATTTTGTGAAGGTTACCAGTTCTGTGGGCTGCCAGAATAGGTGTTAATTCATCTTGTTCATCTAAAGTTGGCTAAAAGATGGCAAATAAAACATATAAATTCATTCATAGCTTATTCCTAGTGGTAGTTGAGAGTTCAGTTCCAAAATCTGCACTACTTTTTTTCACACGTGTGCCAAATGCCACTGTCCTCTGCTGCACAGGGGAACTGTAGACCAAGTTAAGGACAGCTTTTATCAAGTTGATGACCAAACAAGCAGAGATGTGAGCATTTACATGTTTAATAAAAGGACAATGCACGTCTTTCCCCATTCACTAAACAAACATGTAACTGTGGTAAATACAAGCCCTTGCATTTTAATTATCAAGCATGTGCCCATCTTACTCCTCCTGAGTAAGAGGAAGAATCTGTGTTAAAATGAGTTGTATTCCAGTGGCATGCAAGCCTCTGAGCAGCTGACTCAGCAATTAGTGTTGAAGTGCATTCCCAAGTTAGGATAAACAGTAAGGAAAAACTAATTTAAAAAAAACCAAACAAACAAAACCCAAGAAAGCTAAGAAGCAAAAAAACCCACCAAGTAACACCAAAAAGCAGATTCTGCCCTTTAGTGTATTAGCATGTGATTTCATATACATTTTACTGTTGAAAAATTAAGTTACAAAACACTGGATTAAAAATACTGCTGAATTGGTGAACATAGCATGCGCTTAACTCCCTTAATGGCAAAAGGCACTAGTTCCCTAATTTCCATACTTTTGATTTTGATCACAGGAAACAGACCAATATTTTGGCAGTCGGTTCTGCTTTTGCTTCCTCAAATGTGCTGTGTGTCTGAAAGGTTAGAAGCTTTCCCTTACTCCCACTGCCAGTGCTTTAACTGATCACTGGGACCTGCTGCTGGAGGCTGAGGTGGAGCAGATGCCATGGCAAAGATGTGCTGCTTAACTTTGGGCAGGCGTGGAGTGACAGTGTTTAATAGACAGCATCAAGCAGGTGATAACTGCAAATTATTTAAAGGAGCTATGCACCAGGAATATAGAAAAAGGAAAAAAAAACAATACTTTTGAGCAGCTGAAGGGAAAATAGCTATGCATTCTCTGTCAACAGTAGTTATGTCAGAACAGCCTGAAATAAGAAGGTAGTGCTATAGAGGACTTACGAATAGCCTGACTTAAAAATATCCAGTTTTAGATATGCTTTTGCAGTGATTGTTTCTAGATAAAGAAGCTTAGTGGGCTGTTACTCTCTTGATCCTTATGCATGGGGCTGTAATGCTTAATTCTCATCCCACTATTAGAATTTCAATCTATTTGCTTTTATTGCAGGATTCTATTTTAAAAATAAAGTTTCCTAATTCTCTTTGAGACACTTGCTTCTGAAGTTATGTTCTGGTGGTCCGTAGATCACATGCTTTAGCTGCAGATACGTTCATACTGTGCTTTCTTAAGCTCAGGGGCACTGATATTGTAATGATCGGAAAACAAAAATTAAGAGTTCTAAGCACAAGTACCTCTTCAGGAAAGACATAAGGATTTCCTGTTTCTAACTATAATTGCAGTTAATATGCTTAATAAGTTTAAGAATAACTATTTCTAAGGGGGAAAAACTTACACTTCGTTTTCCTGTTCTGTCAAAATAGACTAGGTGTCCAGAGGGTCTGTCAGAGAAGTATTGCAGCTGCACTCCTAGTAAACCTGGAACTACTGAATGTCCCAGGAATGTTAGTTTTCCAGAACTTGTGACACACTGAGAACCTGAACCACCACCTGTATCACTGCATACTGGGGAGGCAAATCTCCCATGGATGCTCTCTGGCTACAGCTACTGGCACGGTGTAAATTGAGGATGTGCATAGGAACAGGTTTAAGAGTAGTTTTCCCCTCCCTTGTTATATCTCATCCTCCTCTGGTAGAAAGCATCCATTGCTGAGGAGTATGGCAGAGAGAGAAGTGCAACAGAATACTTCAGGACATCCCTTTCTGTGTCACTGTCCACATCCAAGTGGGGCATTGTTACAAAGATGCTGAATGTTATCTGTGTATATTAGCACAGTAGGAGATGCTTTGGTGCTGGATGTTCCTATAACTGTGGTGCATAACTCACCTGTCTAGATTTGTCAGAGTTCATCCTTTTTATTGTATCTAGAAGAGTATTCCTCTTATTAAGCAATACCCAGATTTACTTAAAGCAGCCTTTGTGAATTCCAAAGCAAAGCTTATATTAAAGGACACTCAAACTTTGCAATGGTTTGGGGTGGATCCCTGCAAAGGTAGTTGCTGAGACAGTATTGTTTCCTACAGTGCTGAGTCAACAACTAGATGTTAATTGCAAAGTTGGTAGCAGGTGTCTTATAAATATCTCTTTATGCTAATGACTTCCCAAAATGATAAGTTTTTAGGATCAATGAAGCTGTTAAGGGTTATGGTCCTGGGAGTGGCAGATAGCCACAGAGCTTTGACTGTATTTATTGCTAGTGATTTATTTGCTTTCATCCTTATTTTTTCCCATAGCCTATATAGCAAGTCCCTTCACTCTTTTTTATTTTTATTTATTTATTGTGGCTAATTATTTTCAAAGTATTTAATATTTTGCTTATCTTCTGTAACTTTGATTATACATATGTATAGAAAATAAAACACAGTAACTACGATGCTGCCACACCACAAACCCAGTTCTTTCACACAGTGGACCTTTTCTGTGATGATTCTATTCACTGACACGGCAGCATCTCTTTAACAATGAATTCTGTGGTTCAAAATACCTTAATTCAGTTATTTACTAGCTGTAGTGGTTGCTAGCTGTACTATGTCAGTAGCTAAAACACAGAAAAGTTGCTTATATAACTTGGTTTTAGTGGCAATTTTCCACTAGAAAATAGAGTTTTGTAGTTGGCTTTTACCTCACCTTTTGGAAACTCTTAAAATGGAACTTAAAATATACATGAGCAAACTTTTCAGTCAGTATTCCTAATTTTTAAAGTAATCTTCACTCTCTTAATAACTTGTTGTAGGGTAGGTATGACATAAACTGCACTCAAAGTCGTAATGGAATATATTTGTTACTGACTGCCTGGTTTGTCTATCATGTAATTTGAGATTGTAATTTGATGCTAACAGTTCCATTGTGATCTGAGAAGTGGTGTAATGTAAACTGTCACCAGTGACATTTTTATACCGTGACAGCTTTGTTTCTAGCGTGTGGTAATTGTAAATTAGGCTAATAGACTTTTTAGCTAGAAGAAAGAGACCTCTTGTTCACCTTGTTCTTAAATGTGTGTTAAGTAAATGTGTACAGTAATTACTCATTTTGTTGAAGTATGTAATATTTTACCCTTAATCTTGCACTTGTCACTGTCAATAAGTAATGATGTAACTTTTTTGTTGATTGCTGAGTATCATGTTGCCTCACTGGCTTGGCTTCTTGTTTGTGGCTTTTTTCTTTTCTGTTTTTCTTATTTTTTTAAGTGAAAGCTTTCTTCTCTGGGAAAGTAGTATGTACCCATATTTGCAAAACTACTCAATAGTGACTTCTACTACCCTTCCGAAAGCATGTTTAATCTATAATTAATCAGGAAATATAATTCAGTACTCTAGATCTTTAACTATTCTATACTTGATAAAAGCAAGTAATCTTCAATTACAGTAATATGGTAGACATCGCTAAATGACTAATCATCTAACCATAATTTTGTAACTAGGATTGTGTTGTTTTGCCTTGTATATTCTTGCTGTGTTTGACATGAGAGGTTTTTTCACAATTTTCCCTATTAAAGATTCTTAAAAAACTTTGAAATAAAGTTTTCTCCTAAATATATAAATGAACAATGAATTAGAGATGACTCAGCAATTTTTTAGAATGCCTCCTGGGAATTTGTGTTTACATAAAATACAAAGGACTATTTTGAGCTAAGAAAGAATTGTTTCAACTAAAAAGTTCTAAGAATTAAATTGCTGGATAGTTTCCTAATGCAGCAGGAAAAACTTTATTTCCTGCTCCCTCCATTCAGTTTATCCAAGAGAGAAACTTTTTCTTTCAATCATCAGCATCCGGGATTAGGTTTCTTGTTAATGTACCTGGATAAGGTATGAAATATTCTACTTTAAAAAAAAAAAAAAAAAAAAAAAAAACAAACAAAACCAAAAAACCAAACCCCAAACAACTCTATGGAAATGTAATCAGCTAGGGAGTATCCTACCACTGGTTTTCAAACAGAACTACCACTTTGCTATGAATATCTAGAGATTGGCTGTGTAATATAGTCTTAAGCATCTCATAATTCTTGTATTCCTATGTGTTTGAGAATTAATTGCTTTTAATCTTTCAGAAGTTTAGGATATCTGCAGAGTAAAATACAGTGTTACCCAATTAAGAATAATTACCACTTAAATGCTGTGGAATAAAAAGGAAATGCATCCTTGGACTGTATAGTAAAAATAGATTTGAAATACATTCAGGAAGAGTTAGTCCTAAAAGATGACTCAGATTGTGACTATCTTCATTATAATAGTTTTCTCTAATTGCAGGAATTCAACTTCACAGATAAGAACCCACTGAATAATTTCATGTTAAGAAGGGATCAGTTATGCAAACTAACTGTATTTTCTGTATGTATGATTGGGAAAGCTTTTGTTTTACTAATCTTACAGTTTTTTTGTGGAAATAATACATACCTGTTAATAGACTCTTAAACATCTTTCTTTACGCTCCTTTCGGAGCATAACAATAGCATGGCTATTAAAATACATTGAAGTAGTAAAGCAAGTGAAGGTTCAGACTTTGTGCTAAGGTTTTCTTCTGTAGGCATTTCCAGATACTTGAGCTGTGTACCAGTGTTGTGGGGTTCAGCTTTAGAGGTTCTGCTTTCAAAGCAGGAGAAGGGGGTGAAGACCCTATTAATGGTAATCTACTGTATAGGACAATGCTGTACTAGAAGAACAACTCCTGTATTGTGTGTGCTGTCAGATGATTTAAGTACTGTATTTTTCAGTCAGGATGTAAATACACTATTCTGCTTCAATCTGGCAGTATAAAATAAGAGGGATCAATTCTTAAGTGCCTAATTGGAGTTTCATGCTGCAGGAACTTGATGTAAGATTACTGTATCGTGACAAATGAAAGTGTTTGTGGATACATATATCAGGTTACTCCCCTTAAAATAATATATCTGTGGAATGGTTTAGACTAACTTATGCTTGCCATTTCTGTTAGAGAGCATGTTATCATCAGTCTCAAAGATACTGTAGTGTTAAGAGTCATTAATAAATGACATAATCTCAATAAAGAGGAGGTAGTGATCAATGTATTTATGTGCATCATTATGGATTATTATGGATTTCCTTTACTTGTTTTCTACCTAGATTTTTTTAGATTTTTAGTTGTAGTGACTATTTTAGATACTGTAAACAAATATTTTGGTTCCAGATAAATTTTGAATTTAGGATTATCTAAGTTAATAATAACACCAAGGATATAGGCAATGTAAAACAGCTCACTGTGCTGTTCTGGGTACTGTTACTGCTTTATGCCTATATCTTCCTAGCTCCTTATGAAGTGGAAAGTACTTTCAGTGGCTTCTGCTCAGGAGATGAGGAAGTTGATGCTTAAGAAATGAAAGATTGAACTTAGTCCTGAAGCACATTGTGTCTGGGTTTAAGCCATTCAGAATTTGTACCTACATAACTCCTAGACTATTCAGCAGAAGAGAGAATGAATGGGTTAATTGCAAATCAGAGTATTTTTTCCTCTTTTTTCTGTGTATTACTTCATGTTGCACTCCTTTTATGAAATTTTGGAGAACTTCAGTGATGTGGGAGTCTTACCAGGAACTTCTAACTGCCACTGCAACTGTAGATGATGTATGTGCTCCCACTCCCCACACTGCTTGCTCCCTGTATCATGACTTGCACAGCAGAATGGCAGTAGGCCCTGCCACTAAGGTCATATGCATTTTATGCAGTTGTATAAGCAGTTTACTTTTGGGTATTTCAGTTTGCTCCTTGGATGTTTGCTGAGGACAACTTAGTGCGAATTCTTAATATTCTAAAAATAGTATTTAGATTTCAAAACTTACTGCCTGTACCTAAATCACACACATGCTTGCTTCCACTAGCCCTTTATAATTTAAAGAATTTGAGTTACTCCTTGATGGAGGAGAGATCTTCACTATGAAATGCTGATGTATTTGTTAATAACAGTGGAAAACAAGAATAAAAGCAGCAGAACAACAGTATTGCAAAATATGTCACTTTTATTTGCCCTGAGAAAACAAGATGTGATTCTGAAGTAAAATAAAGGGTTACATTTTGCTTGAACAGTAAAAGACAAATATACTCTGACATTAAAAATTAAATGATACTGAAAGAGGGAAGAAAAGTAGCTGCCGGATGGAATCTTTTTACTTTGTGATGGCCCTGGCTTGTTGGCTCAAACTAAGAATGATGGAAAAGCTTTTCTGTAACGACATAAATGTGATGGATGGTAAGCAAAATCAGCAGTTTTGACGAAGATCTACCATCAGCCAGCACTATGTGATCCCTGTGGGTTCGGAGCTTTCTGTGCAGCTCTAGAATAGGTGCCTGTGCTGCTGGGTAGATGCGGTCTCCAGTGTGCCCTGCAGTTGTATTGCCTCAGTCACGAAGGCGCAGGGGAGCTCCTGGAATGGATGGCAGGACCCTTCTATTATTTTGCCCTCTCTGAGAAGAGGGGTTGATTTCCATGCTTATTTTTTCTGGGTGTGGTGGAGACAAACCTAAAGCCGTGACTATAGAATGGAACTTCAGTGCAGGGGAAAGGAAACAGAACTTAAAGCATTGACAACTCATCAGATTCAATCTTAATGTGAAGGACCCTTACTACTTCCGTGGTCAAAAACATTAACTAGAAGCCTGGTTTTCTTTAATGAGTAGCTGACTGTTTTGCTATTTTTCCTGTCTTACCATGGTTTTAGTTCTAGTAGACTTGATTTCTGAGATTATTCTGTGATAGCTCAGTGTTTTTCTGAGCTGAAGTTACCTGTTGAGGAGGATATTGCTTTGCCATGAAAAATGGAACAGTTTTGCATTTGTTTTCATTCACTTGCCTTTTAAAAACATCAGCTAACAGAGGACAAATGATGAAAATGAGTTGTGTTGATCTTTGTTGAACACGGCATTAGACTTCTCTTAGTAAGCTCCTGAGATCCTGAGATACTACTTGAACAATGGCATTTACAGTTTCCAGCGGCATCTTTTTCTGTGGACTTGGTACATGGCAGAAAAGAAACTGCCCAATAGGCTGATGCCGTGAAAGACGAAATCAAGACTCAATAGTCGGGATGACTATTAAGCAGGTATCCTTTATTGCAGCGCTGG
>JAOTQQ010000063.1:16834381-16866068 GCA_026546715.1 Gallinago undulata | reverse complement strand
CAATGGCATTTACAGTTTCCAGCGGCATCTTTTTCTGTGGACTTGGTACATGGCAGAAAAGAAACTGCCCAATAGGCCATGGCATGCTGTTTGCATTGGGAAATTATAAGTGTTCCATGCTTTTTTTTTTTCTTTGTTACTTCTAAACTTAGAGAAAATAAAAGATAAATAACGATGAAATTAAGCTCTTAGTTATGGATTTGTGTAGCTAACTCCTGCAGCCTGATATAGTGATGGGATAAGCTGAGAATATGACAAATGGAAGAGTTGAGAAGGCAGAAGTGCATGTGTGTAGGATTATCTGAAAATGGTCCGAGTTGGCAAAGGGCCTGAGTAACAAATCCTGTAGCCTACGGCTGCAGTTACCATCGCTGTAACATACAGCACTCAGTTTTGTCTTTGAAATAAGTACAAGTTCGGATCTACTTGTGGCATTTCTGCTAGTAGAAGTTCAGTTCAGCTGAGCTGAAAGTGGTTCAATAGAATTGAATTCAATAAACGGCAATTGAAGGCTATTGGCATTTAATCTCTTTCCTCACAAGAGGTGTGGACATTAAAGACATTGAGGAAAATTGTCTTGGATGAGTCCTGCATGAGTTATTTTCATTTTTTTCATTCATAGTCTGGTTCCCTTAAAAATTATTTGTCTTCCAGGGAGGGTCTTAAGTGCCAGGATAAAACTCTAGTCTAAAACTGTAGTCTGGAATCATAGCATAATGAGACTTCTGGCTCCCAAACAATGTAGCTCTGTTCAAAAGTACTTGAAGTAGCTCTGACTGTTGTTTTTGAAATAGATAGTCTCCTAGTCAACAGAAGTGGTGGATTTGAGTTCTTTTAAATTAATTTAGAAATTATAATATATAGTGCAATGTCAGGGTAAGTGTGTGTGGCTGTTTTGCAGCTGATCACATAACTTTCCCTTACTGATGTATTATTCCACCTCCATGAGTAACTTCCATATCAGTGAAGATAAATGTTGACTGATCTGAGCATTATTTCAGGTGCTTTCAGATCTGACACTCCAGTGTGATATGCTAATTGGGATGTTCTGTCGCTGCTCCTGTCAGATGCCTTTCCTCATAGTCTATTCAGAGAGACAGGATTTCAGAGGTCTTGGGTTTTTGCTGTACACTCAGTATTACCCAGAGGCTCTAAATATCTGTAGCTGAGTACACAATAATGATCTTTCTATCTTACTGCATGTTTCTTTTTCTGTTGCTATTTTCTATGACTTGGTGCTACATAGCTGATCTCAGATCACAGGCAGGGGGTTAATATCTTGTAGTGATCTGGCAGGACATAGTATCAGTAATTGTCATTGATGGATTGACCAGCTTCATCACCTTCCCTTTCTCAGTATGCCAGAACTGTTCTCAAAGCTTGCTTCCTCTATCTGTTTCTGTACTACCTGTCTTGAGAAAAAATGGAAAACTTAATTACCAATGACAAACTATTGCGAACCTTTCAGAAGCAGTGGTGTATTTGTTTTTAAATAATTGCTAACATTAGTAGTTTCTTTGATGTACAGGATTTCTGAATGAATTGCCCTCCCCAAACCTTTTGTTGTACTAACTCAGTAAAAGATATTCTTTATATTGTTTCTCTTAATCTATTGAAGACCATCTTACTGTTTTGCAAATCTATTAAAATATAAAAAAATATAGTGTTAACTGTGCAGTTGTTAAGGTTTTCGGATTTTCTAGGTGTAGTTGCTACTGTGTAGTTGCCACTTGTTCTGGCAAGTGGTCTGAGGACTGAGACAAAGGGTAGTGTTGAGAAGATGGTCGGAGAAACATCCAGATATTTGCAAGAAGTGTTCACAGAACCTGCTAGTCCTGAAGAGATATATTTGAAAGAAGACATACTAGCTCTTGAAAAATAAATGGAGTTTGCAAGAAAAATAACTTGAAGTGATTTAGTATTTTCCTTACTGCGGGGGTCCCAACAACTGATCAACTTCCTGTAAGACTTGGTTGAGCCACTACTGTGAAATTGTCCTTAGATACTAGATAGGGTACAGCAAATGTGAGTATATTTCTGGCTTTACTGTTTAAATTTCTCTTTTTCCAAAGATGAAATACCTTCCAAATGTCTGTAATAAATTCTTAAAATAGAGTTGTAGAAAGAAGATAAAATCTGTGCCAAGCAGTCTTGAACAGCATACTACTAATACACTTAGGACATTTCTCATAGGAAATTTGAGCTCTGTAATAGAAAGCATGTTTTCAGATTAATCTAAATGACTGTATTATTAGAGTGCAATGGCATATTCTCAGCCAATCAAGAATATTTCCCCCCCCAATCAGTCCATGGGGTGAAAAGCAGGCACGCTATCTGGTTGCTGTTGATGGGAGCCAGGAGGAGAATAATCAGCCAAGAGTTATCCAGTAAGCATATGGATGATACACAGATAGTAATGGAAAACAGTGCAGTGTTTTCCCCTCTCATTTATACTCATTGCAGTCTGAGTTGCATAGATGGATCCTGAGGAATAGCAATGCTATATAATACGCAAACTAGTCTGGGAAGGGATAAGTACAACCAGCATGGCCCACTGAGAAAACGTTTTGGTATAATGCTGTTTGTGTCTAAAGTTTTGTCTGAATTAAGCAGGCATGTGATTTGTCCATAGGACAAGTAATGGCATTGAGTAGAGAAAGATCTAAAGTGCTTTTCTGAGAAAAGGTAACGTAGAGTCTCAGTTCTAGTTTTTACTTTTGTCCTTTACTCCTTACCCCTGCACTTTGAACAACGGGGTATTTCAAAAGGAAAAAAATTAAGAACTTTTCTTCCCTCTGACACTTTACAAGGAGAGGTCACAACCTTACAAGTTGGTCACATGAAGTGTAGCCAGTTGGGAGCTACACAGATTTTTGTACAGAGACATATGTGACTTCTGGAACTGTCTTAAGTTTGGAGCGAAGAAAAGCAGCACTTTGCTCTGTTATAAACTGCAGTTACTGCCCTGCCAGTGCTCAAAGGGTAAACCCACGTCTTGGTGCGGGTGATCTCTGTGTGGTGAGAAGCCTCTGAGGAGGGGGAGCTGCTGTTTGCATATGTGGTGCTTGTTTCTGTATTATCTTTTGATACTTGTCTGGTTTTAGGTTATCTGTGCCTTGTGTAACTTTGCAGTAGACTTGGTGTAGTCCAGGGAAAAAGTCTTCTAGAAAAAGCATACTATACAAGATAAAGACTTTCTGAAAAAAATTTTGCTGTTCACAAGACACAGCAGTATTTTCTTCCTGCACAACTCTGGTGTGCACCTGCCCTTCTACTGTACTTGTCCTGCCATAAATTGTCCCACCATAAAGTTAAGTACGGCCCTTCTGGGCAGGGAGGAAGAATGGTCTAGGGAGGGAGTAGAATATCCATATAATGAATAAAGGCTGAAATATGCTTCGGGCTTTAATTAAGCCTCCAGAAACATTGTGTCAGAAGCAAGTAGATACCAACATGAACTGAGCACTGATCTACTATTCAGAGATCATAACCTTGGTCTAATTACATTATTAGTATATAAATTATTGCATGAATTATTTATGTAAAATTAATATTACAGATATTAGTTGTCATTAATAACTTGGAGGTGCCTTTTTGTCACAGAAGAACAGATTAACATAATTACTGCATGAAAAATATATTGATGAAAAATTGCTGTTTGAGACATATCATTGTCATTAAGTTACATATTTTTTTCTATTCACTTTTCTCTGTTCATTATTCTGCATTTCTAATTATTGTCTTTGAGAAGAGCTGTTAACTTTGTGATTTATTAGTAGATATATTAATAAGGGATATTTTAGCACCTAAAAGAATACAGGTGCTTAGTTACTTGTAGAAGGTAAAGCAGTCAGAAGAAACTCTGCCACAGTTTAAAAAACTAACTTGCAACTATTGTAGCTATGATTTTGTGAGTCTGTGCCAACTGTGAAATCTTGGTCTCAAATAAATGACTTGCCATTTGTTTTCTTCCTTTGAATTTTTTTCCACCCTTCATCTTCTCAAAGAAGGCGAGAAGAATCAGCAGTGTAATTAAAGCCATGATACACATTGCAAGAAAACAGAGGTGTTGACATTTTATTTTAATTGTTTGCTGCCAACTGTTGGGGAATACTAGCTAGACAACAATTTAACACAGAAAAGGCATCTCAGTTTGAGATCTTCAAAACAAATGTTGTGCCTATGTTGTAATATTTGTGCAGAAATGTTAAAACCCCGTATTTGCTAGTGACCTCCTGAAGCTGCTCAGAGATGAATAATAGCTGTAGTTAAAAGCTCAGTGAGGAGTGCCCTTGTAGACTGACTTTTGGAGTAGAGAGGTCTTTTGTGCTTCAGTCAAAGAATCCTGATTTATCTTTGGTTAGATAAACATTTGGGCTCTAATAGCAAATATGTAATAACGGTCTTTTCTAAAATGACTTTAGTGAAAGAAACTGAGACATTTTTCTTTCTGTGAGTGGCTTATCCACAAATTCTGCTTTCTTCTCATTTACTGCCTGCTACTTTACTGTATTCCGTATGTGACTGTCCTTTCAGATGTCCTTCCTCATGTGTAGTTGTATGCTTTTCTTTATCCTTCATGCAGTATGTACATCACTTCTAGGGGTTTGGGTGTGGGTATTTTTTACTGCCACCAAGCAGTAATATTTCATTTAATTCTGGGTCATATGTGAACGGTCCAAATTCAGTATTTTCCAGCTTTATCAGAGGAACAAAAAGGTAACAGGAAAGCTATTCTGCCTTTTAGTGGGAGGCTGCTGTTTTTGGCACAGCTGTTCTAGGGAATTAGGAAACTGCTGCTTACTCTAAAGCAGTTGCATCATTCATTAAAGATGCTTTTGTGACTTATTCCTAAAAAACCCAAGGATTTTACTTGTCCTAGGTTTTAAGATTAAAAGAGGTTTGAGAGTTTTAACAATTGTGACATGTTTCATTCTGTTACTGCAAATCTAGTGTCTAATGATGTTAATGAAGTACGTAACAAGCAGCTAGTAGATTTAAACTGCTCTTTTTAGCAGGTCACACATGTAATATATTTATTAAATGCCCAAGAAAATACATTGTGCTTTTCTGGTACAATGATTGATTGTCTTATGAAGGACTACACATAATTATTTTATTGTTTGGCAGAGATTCTGTTAAATATATGCTTAGAACGAAAATTTACTTATATTTTGAATAACTGTCACTGAAATTAGTACAGTACTTAGTTTTAAAAAATAGATGAGAAATTGTAATACTTAATCTGTAGTATTTTGTTTTTTCCCTACTGGTACTTAAAACAGAACTATGGTTTAAGAACTTTACAGCTGCCTGCATTATGTCAAGTAGGCAGGGTAAAATCTATGGGAGCAGATTCCTGTTGAATTGCAGCATATTTTCACTTTGTGTAATGGGCATTTTTGTTTAAGAGTGCCAGATAGTTTACTTAGGTATAGGGAGGCAAGCATTATGTGTTTGTTTATTATTTATTTATTCAAAATATGGAAAGCAGGAACTGTATGTCTTGTGACTGAGCAGCACACAAATCCTGGTGACAGCCACTTGATCACCTTTTGATCATGATCATGCTCTGATTAAGACTGATCAGAAGTACAAGTAGGAATTGTCTTAATCAGAAGGTTTAATCCGAGTCTTTATTTTGGTTAAGATACCTGGAAAAAGATAACCTCTCCTTTTCTGTAGGAGCTATGTCAGAGCTATGTTATCTGCTGAGCCTGTTACGGTAGGCCTTTGTTTAAGGGATCAGGAAAGAGGATTACCTTGTTTATTGATCCCAGCAGGGGATACATGTTAACAGTGTTATAAACACTGACAAAACCCAGTTGCTTCTGAGTGTGCAGAACAGGATAAACGCAGCTCCTTCAGATACTTACTGATGAAAATCAGCTTCAGGCACTGTACCTAGTTGACTTAAAATTGGGTGTTATGAATTACCCTTAATGGTTTCAAGACTACCTAGAAACTGTTCTTAACAATGGGGTTTGGTATTTGTGTGTTGCTGTGATTCTAAGTTTTAGTATCTTGAGTGCTTCAGTTCTTTGCCTATGAAATAAGTATAGAGCAACTTATCTGAATTGCAGTAGCGCTGCCAGGTGCTGTATCAAATCCCGCAGAAGTGGTATTCTGATACGTGCAAAGATGAGCCAGAGAACCAGGGTTTGGTTCTTGTCTCTGCTACTCACGTGTTGGACGGCCTTAAGCTATTTCTGTCAATTTTGTGTCCCTTTCTGTGTGTAGGCTTTTTCTTAAAACATGAATATGCACACACATACAACAAAAACAAAAAAATCAATGTATTGATTCCTGGTAAACAATTTCCAGATCTCTGGATGGAAAATACTACAGAAGGCAGAATGGTGATGGGGGTGTGTAGAAACAGGAAAGAAAATCCAGAAGAGTAAAAATACTTCTGCTTTCATCAAATAGATGATTTTGATAGTTCATCCACAAGTAAGCTGTCCATGCTCATGTTGCTTAGTGGGCTGAACCCTGTTTCTGATTAAGTCTAATCATGCTTCAGTGGAAGTCTTTTTATGTATATCAGGACAAGCAGTTCAGGAGTGCGGTCTTATTGGGTGGACATTTTACAGAACTTAGTGGTAGGATGTTTTTGAATGCAATTGGATAAGTGTGATCAAGCACACTAGAATGCATCTTGAGATAAATATCATGAGCGTAAATAGTTGCAGGCAGAATTAGAAACAGTCATTATTTTGCTATGAATCCATTTCTGTCCAACATTAGACCAGCTGATACTGAAATTTCACTTAGATTGTAGCAGTTCAGTGGCAAGCCACAAAATGTATCTACAAACCAAAATAGTTGAGAACAAATCCTCATAAATTAATAACAGCAGAAAGCAATTATCTGTATTGCTCTTTTGGGAAAGTGAATATTCAGTTAGCTGAAGAGCATTTTGATACTGAGGTGCAGCAGAAGTGCTTTTTTCTTTTCTGAATGGAATTTTATCCAAAGAATCTAAAAAAACCAAATTGTGCACTACCACATACTCTGCATATGTACTCGCTTAAGCCCAGTACATTTTTCCTTGTATCTGAGAGCTGAGTTTACTGTTACAGTTAATAGTACTGTAGCATTTAGACGTTTAATTTGACATCAAAATAAACCATGCACGTAATGTCTCTGTTAATAGAAGCCTTTTGTCTTCATTTTAGACACATACCTTTCTATTTTTTGTGTACAGATTTGTTTCACATAATGACATGGATATTAAATTTAGGCTTTATTCTTAAACTGAACTATGTGGTGGTTCTAGCAGGAGCTGAGTTAATTGTAGCTCTAGGAAAAGTTACCCCTTTGCCATTTACTAGATTTGTAGGCCAGATTATAGACTGGAGGGGAAAAAAGGTGAATTCCCTTTCTGAGTAAGGTGTTACAAATGGCACATATTTCTCTTAAAAGTAAGTTGAACTGATAACACTTTCATTCTATAACTGTAAAGCTGAATCCCTTCTAAAAAGTCATTTAGCAATCTTGTGTACTTTATATATGCATGTAGTCAAATCGTGCAACTCCTCTACTTGTATATAAAAAAAATGGAAAAACTTAATTCTTCAGTATTTAAGAATAGATAGACATATACTCTATAAACAAAAATTGAAGTGTTCATTTTTTACTATCAGTTATATGCTTGAATAGTTTAACTCCACTAAATATTCTTGAGCCATTGGATTCATATGGACATTTACATGTTGATAATTTCATCTAGGAAAGTCTTTTATACATTTAGAACGTCAGAGCACTCTACTGCTGTATGCCCTATACATTACTGGGCTGTATTCTGAATTGTTTCTCCTGAAAAGACTTTTAATTGCTCTGAAAACATTGGCTTCCTTTATGATGAATGAAGATTTGCAATTATTACATCTGAAAATTGAAACAGAAGATGTTACTGCTTTAAGAACAGCAGCTTCTACTGATTTTGAACTGACAGAAAAGTTGAACTGCTCCAAACCTTTTTGACAATTGTCTCTGAATTTTTTAGCAGTATCTGGGAGGTCAATAGACCTCCACAAGCGGGAGTATTCTAATGCAGGTATTCTGAATGACAGCATGTAGGACTCTGTTCCTGTTCTTCCTGTTGTTTTTCTCCACAAATAATATATGAATTCAGCTTTTCTCTAGGGAGATGACTAGAATCACTGGTATTGGACTGCAGGGATTACTTCTCTTACCACTCATAGGTTAGGGCAGTCTTTTAAAACATGAGAACCATACTTCATTTCTCTCTCTGCTCAAACAATTTGGAGCTGTTAATCTTTTCTGTTCATGACACTTTTGTGACCTCTATGCTCGATGGCTTTCTCTCTTATTTTTTCCTGTTAATTCTCTTCTGCTTGGCATCAACACTTATTGACAACTACAATCTACTGCTTCCAAGATGAGTGTTCAAATAATCAGAAAATCATACCTTTTTTTTTTATTCTGTGAATATGTACCTGTTTTAATGCAAAGCAGAGAGTGGTTTTCTGGTACAGACAGGAGTCTCCCATCAGCACACTCCAAAGCCTGACATTATGAGGTCAGTTAGCATATTTCAGAGCCTGATTGTCTGTATGGGAAATGTTGATTGAAATCTTTGCAATTAAGCAGGCAAAGGGAGAAAAGCCAGATTTATCTCACAGTTAATAAGAGTGTTCTAACTCTGGAGCTTGATCTCCTGAAAGGAAACAGAGCTATTCCACCCATGCTCTGTTTCTGCATTCATCTGTATATGCTTCTGTATTTTATCTGCTTTTAAGTGCTGAAAGTGAACAGTTTCATTTTTAATGGAGCATTTTTGCTTCTCACAACTATTGCTTGTTTTGCCAAAATGAGACAGAGTAAGTTTTCTTTTATAAACTGTTTGCAACCCAAGCAGAAAATCAGTTATTGGATGCAATTTGCTATCAACCAAAAAGAACTGCCTTCAAGTTCTGGCTTTTGTGCGGGGTTGGAAGGGGGAGAAAGGAGAATGTGGCTATTGGAGGATTATCTCTTTTTGAGCATTGGTTATATGTTTTTTTGGGTTGTGTTGAGGTTTTTTGTATGTTTGTTTTGCAAGTGGTGAGGTCTGTAGAAAACACTAAAGCACTAATATACAATGCCCTTTACAGACAAGTGAAACTTATCTTTAGACCTAGCAGAATATGAACAAAAGTTTTGACTAATAAGTTTTACTAGTATTGATGCCATAATTGTGTGTAGTTTACTTAGCGGTTCTGTGAGCGTAGTTGTTTTCATGTGCAGTGGTGGTCTTTGGTATAATTGTTGTCTACTGAGATAGCATTTGTATGGCTAATGGAATGTTTTCTATATAAAGGTCTGCAGAAGGCAGAAACCCTGTTGGGAAGAACTTAGCTGACACTTCAGCATCTTCAGCCTTAGAGCACTGCATCACACCAAGATCAATCATAGTTGGCTACAGCTGAGCCATTACAATTTGCCAGAGGGCAAATAAAGAGTCCTAGTGCTAACGTACATTTGTTAGGAGCTACAAAAACAGTAGTAACTGTGAAACTCAGTGGCTGAAATACTAACTGATGTTTATTCTTGTAAATGTGTATTGCAACTCTTTGGAAGCTGTCAGAAAAAACATGAATGATGCAGCAAGTTCATCTTTAGAAAAATGTAGGAAAAGGCAGCTCCTTTCTTGTTGTGTGCAACCTTGTGTGGGAGAGAAGGGTAAACAAGAAAATGTGCATAAATGGTTAAGAGGTAGGAAAAACCCGCAGAAAGACATAAGGAGTAACAGAAGGGAAGGGGTGTGTGGGAGCGCAGTTGAGGCCTGGAATGTCAATGAACGGGCAGCAGGTCAGAATTCATCCAAGGAGTGAAGCAGTACAACAGAAGAAAACCAGAAAGACTTAGGGATGAACACTCCCAAGACATGGTAGTTGTTCACTGAAAGTCCATTTTTGCTGTTTTAAGCCTAATTGCATAGGCTGATGCAATTTTCCATGCCACCACACATTTTTTCCGTTCCACCATTTCATCTAAAATAGAAAATATCCTAAGAAGGAAATTCATACACCCAAACTTCTTGTGTTCAAACTGAATATGAAATATCACACTTGAGCTTGTGCTGTCAATCTTGAAATTTCTGCTTTGTGCAGTTTTGAATATAACACGTTAGGAGTACCTTGAGAGATGCATCTAACTTCTACTGTCCAATTCTAGCAGGCTGAATGCAGAAAGAGCATGGCTTGAGGAATTTTCTGTGCTTTTCTGCAGGCATGTGCTGAAGTTAGCAGAAAGCAGTTACTTACAAAGATGGCTAGAGATCTGTAATATTTCTGTGGGGATTTCTTAGGTATGAGCTAAATATTAGCAAGAAATAAAAGTTTGTCAAGGGCATTTCTAGCACCAGATGCTCCAGAAAACAAACACTAATATTTTATTTACGCATTGCAGCTTGTGTCTTTTGTAAATGTCTGTTTCACTTTCAATATGGAGAAAAAAAAAATTATTTTAATTTCTTTCCTCCAGATCAAGTCACAGAAGTGACACGCAAACATGCCTGTAATAACTGAAATATTTTAGGGGGTGGAAGACCTCTAGGATGAGAAAATGTTCTTCTCTTTCTGTGATGGAAAAAGATTCTGCCAGTTTTTCTGGAAGTTAATTTCTTCTGTAGGCAATCAAAAATACTTCATTTTGAGATAACATATTACTACAATTGTAAAAGTCACTGTTTTCACTGCACGTTGTGATTCAAGCAAGAATTATGTTTGATTTGGTTCATTATTTTTATGAGACTAGTCTTTGATGTGCTCAAGCATAGAATACTTGGTAGCTGAGCAGCCATAGGATGCTGGATCATCCAGATCAGTTACCAGTGCTTTTCAGCCTCTTCATCCAGGAATATTGCTGGGTTTGCTGTAAATATTCCTGTAGAAAAGAACTTCATTTACTGTATGTGAAGTTAGGTAACGTTTCAGTTTTCACTTGGCACAGCTTCTGAGTTGATGAGGATTCTGTACACAGCCTAGCTTTACAGTACTTTGCTATAAATAAGTCAGTTCCGATTATAACACTAGTATCTGTGGTGAAACTGTTTCCTGTTTTTTTGGGCTTCCTAGAATTACAGCAAATGCATATCCGGCTAAAATGAACTGAGGATGAACAGGCAGGATGGGGAAACATACAGTACTTTCAAAGATTAACGCAAAATACTCAGGATAATTTTGTACTTTTTGTGTTTTACCAGTATGAACTTTTCCGTGGTGGCTTAAGGAGTTTTAAGGATCCCATTTGGCTTTGACTCTGAGGAAGCGACACATTAAGGAGGAGAGGGAGGACACATAACTTAAAGCCTCTGAAGATACAGTAGCTTGCTTTTACCTACTGCTGACTTGACTGCTTATTCTGCTGGCTTCTCCCTGTCTTCTTGAGTTGCTGTACCCTGTGGGGTTTCATAATGAATGTTCTCTGAACTCCCACACTTTCCACATGCCTTCCCACACAGCCTCTTTATTGTTCTAAAAACAGATAGAAGAATTCAAACTCACTTGTTGAAAAGCTTTACTCAATGCTGCTCAATCACATCTCAAAATAGGAACACATCTTCGAATTCCTTTTAAAAAATAAAATCTACAAAACCCAGAAAAAACCTCCACACACAAAAACCCTGACCCACCCCCCAACAACATTGACAAGACATTGTGCAAGGGCAAAGCAACTGTGAATCAACTCTAACTCTTATGGTATCAATCTAAAAGAAAGCTTGTAGGTTAGCACCCATTTTAAGAATGAAGATCTATGATGTAGTTCACATAGCTACTAGCTGGCAGCAGCTGCCTGTGTACAAGGAGCACAGATATTTGCTAGTCAGAAAAGATGTGTATAAAAACTCACTTTATGGTAAATATAATAGTGAAAGCAGGAAAATTGCTGGTCAACTCCTGCATATTTGTGTTGTTTACAGCTAGAATTGAATAGAAGGATGTAAAGCCCATTAGCAAGACCTTTTATTGGCCAAATTCCAGCAGCTGTTATCTTGAAAATTGCCGTGATATTCTGGGGATGTAGGAATTTTTGTATTGCTTGTATTGTCATTGATTTGTATTGATTGTATTGTCATAAGTCAGATAAGTCAGATAAGAATGTACATTATAGCCAATTGTAAATATACTTAAAAAACCAGTGCAAATTTACATTTTTGTCTGACACTCAAAATGCAAAAGCTTATTAGAGCACATTTAAAGTGTAACAGGACTGTGCCAGGCTAAAGTTGGAATGTGTAACTTTCATTTGACGGATATTAATTTGCTAGTTGATACCAAATTCTTCAAGTGTCTTAAGCATCATTTTCTTTCATGATTTTTCCCGTAATAGAAGCTGTCTAAATAGCAAGAACTTAGATACTTTAGGGATGTTCTATGGAAAACTGATGTGTGAGAGAAACGAAAGCAGTCAATTTGTGTACTTGCAGATTCTAGTAGCCTTGTCTTCTGGTCTTATGTTTTAGCCCAGGAGCTTTCAGTGGTTTCTTCTGATGAAATAAACTTCACGTAATTTCTTCTCTTCATTTTTTTTATTTTTATTTTATTTCCTCGCTGTTATGAGGAAGGCACAAGGAGTAAACCAGAAGCCTTAGAGGTCCCTGTCCTTGGGTCTGTCAGTCTATACCTGTACTGCAACTTTGATGCTCAATGCATCATTCCCTACCTTGTATTTTGCTTTCCAGGGAGTTTCATACATGTTTTTGTTCTCTAGGAGAGACAATTTCTTCCCTCTTGCAAGAACGTAGCAGCTGTGCCAGGTAAACTGTAGGCATAGCTCTTTGCTTTACAGAATAAGTAAGATACGCTGAGGAAGCTGGGGGGGAGGGGGGAGAGAATTATTGTCATCCCACTGTACCCTTAAAACACTGAAAACAGTTTTTTAACTCGGTAAACTGGTTTTAGTCACCACTGCTTGGTCTGTCTGAAGTTCAGTCGCTGCTCCTGTGTTTTTTTGGTTTCTGGGCAGACTTGTATAAACCTATTTGTTCTCTCCTCTTTGTTCATAGGATAGTTCTTACGTCATTGTGAAGTCTTTATATATTTTTTTTTTCCCCCCTAAGATTTTTCCATCCCATATCCAGAGGGGGAGCATAGTTTTGTTCTTTTTCTAAGCATGCGTTGCACCTATAGATCCACATGCCTTTCTGTATACCTCCCATCTTCCTTCAGTATTGACAATATTCTTCAGTGTATATGTATATATGTATACACACTTCTAGCATAAATAATCAACTACGCATATCTTTCCTTGAAGTAATTCTCTTAAAGCATTTTGGAAATTGGGTTAACTTTTGAAAGTTAATTCTTTCTGTTTCATCCTTCCTAGCTCTGAAACTCTAATGGTCTTTATATTTTTTTTTCTTTGTTCCCATGGTATTTTGAAGGGCTTCAGGTAGACCTGTTCTACTGCTTGTAACTTTCCAAATGCCCACCCCACCCTGCCTGAGTTCTTCTTATTAATGTTTTCATTAGGTCTCTGTCACATTTGTCAACTGAGTGTGTATGGAGGAAATGGGAACTTCAAATCATGCAGGACGGGACGTCTTGGTGCGTTGTGTGGTTGTTTTTTTTCTTATTGCAGTTTCATTTTCTAGCTATGCTGTCATATGCAAACAATAGTTTCAACATCTTATCTTGTTCCATAGGCAGACAAGGTTTTCTTCTCAGTCCTGTGAGTAATAAACATACAGGAGGAATTGTTCTTCATAACAATTGAATTATTTTCTTGGTCATCCTTTAATTCTGGTTGGTTGCTGGTGTACTTCAAGGGTTTTGCTTATTTTCCCCCAGTATGACCTAATTTTTTTTCATCAATGAGAAGAAGCTTTTCATAGTTTAAAACATTGCAAGAAGTTAAAAGTACTGTGACTGACTCACCCGCTGGCTACATCTTAACGAGTTTACACAAAATCAGAGTCCAATTATACACTGTGTTTTTTATCAACTACAATGAGAAGACTGTAAGGAAAGAATGGCCCAGAGGGTAGGAACTGCATATGCTGTCATGGTTGGTGGTAAAAACATTGATAACATTTGTTTTTAAGTTTAAAGGGAAACCCATTGTTTTTGGATGTTTTTACTCTCAAATAAAGATGCCTACTGTTGTGTAAGACTCTCGTCAGACGTTTTTACTGATTAATTGTAGCAATGTAAGGGCTACCCAGTATACTGTTCATCAGATGTGCTAACTGCCTCATCATTTCGTAGGTCATGGCAAAGCATTGACTGGTGAATTCCAAACTTGAGTGATAGGCGTTTTACTTTTCTGGAATACTGTATGTCCTTTTTGTAATACGAAAATGTACCCTGATCTTGAGTACTTACAAAATTAACAGAAAAGTTACGTTTTTAACTCAGGAATACATTTTATACTATTTGACAAGTGTTTGATGCTCCCTTTTGAGGGGGATAAAAAGTGATTATCTTCTTGATTTCTGGTCCCTTCTAACCTAATGACTGTGTAAGCCCTCTCATTGTTGGTACAATTAGCTGCTTAATACAGGATTCAAAGGAAGATCTTTTATGTAAGCCTTAATCTAGGAAAAAATACTAGTAGAAGTAATACAAATCTCTTTGCTTTTCATCTCTAGAATTGATTACTGTCTGATTGCATCTGGCAGTAATTTCTGACTATCACCTAGGAGTGATCAGTCTTGTAAGCAGGCCTTTGGCAGGGTGTTCAAGACACTCCTGTGGGTTGTTTGCCACATACTTGGTGTCTGCCAGTATACATCCACAAAGGAGAAAAGCTATTGTCTTTACCATTGAAGCACTCGCCATAGTAGGGAGACAAAAAAATCCTTTAATTATGAGATTTGGAAGGACAATGGGAGATGGCTACAAACCCTTGTCTGTCTTGCATGTTGCTGGCCTATAGCATTCTGGGTATTCTTGCCATCTACCCTATCATCTGTTTATCAGGAATCCAGAAAGTACAGCAGCAGGTATGTATCAGTCTCAGCTGGCATCCTCTGAAAGTAATTTCCTTCTGCAAGTCTTTGTTGTGTTAATATAATAGTTGGTTTTTTTGCCGTACCTGAATATCTTTGTAGAAACTTAACTATGACTTGTAGTGTCTGTACCTCATGTTCTGTCTCAAATATTAGCTTCTTATAGCATCGATAAAACACTTTTTCATTGAAATGTTTATCTTGCTCCTGCACGTTCCCCCCTTCAGTTTTACTTCCATGCTGCTAGGTCCTCTTCACATGATATGGTAAGATTTGATTAGCTGAAGCAAAAGCACAATGTACATATTAAATAGAGCCCAGGACCAACCCCAGTCTTGACACATCACAGCTCTTTGAGGTTCCTGCTCCAGGGAGTTCATGTTCTGCTGCCCTGCAGTGAAGGGACCTTCTCTTGGTGCCAGGTTGAACACACAACTCCTGGTACTTGTTGCTGTTGTTTTTTTTTTCTTGTCATTGAAGTCAGTATTCTGATGTATATTTCATTTATGGTATCAGGGAAAGGCACAATAGCTCTACTAATCTTCCCCCTTAAAACATCATTTGTGCTCTTATAATATGGAACAAGTCTCTTCCATTTCGGATTAAGAATTAATACAGTGCTGTGTTCTCTGTATAATGTGATTTAGATTAAAGGCCACTGAATGCCTTACTGTATATTTTAAGACATAGACCAATTAGTTTTCCACTGCAGCTCCATTACAAGGTTCTGGTGGCATAAGGTAGCACTACAGTATAGATGTTGAATGGTAATTGTTTAGTCGGGAGACCCCAGTAGGCCACATAGTCTGTGCTTTGAAATTTCTACCTGTGATGAGCAAGTGAAGCATGGCAAGCCTAATTCTGCCATGCTCCAGCAAGACCTGTGTGAACAAAGTCATCAAGGCTCATAAGAAGTTGTGGATCAGAGCAGCACTTAGAAGTGAACATACTATCAATAATCATGAGGACTGAAAAATGCATGCACTCCATTCTTAGATCTGATAAGGAGCACAGCTGAAGCCAAAACGTAACTATAAAGTTGGCATTAGAAAACCATGGGCAAATCAAAGAAGTCTTTACTGGAGAAGTTGCTTGTTTATCATGTACATGAACATTTAGGTGTGTAAAGCTAGTCTGTATCTAACTTGCTCTGTTTCTACCTCTTTTCATATATCTTTTCTACAAGCTGTGTTACATACCTATGTCAAGTACGTACCTCCAGCATACATTGTAGTATCTTATTTTGTAGTGAACACTTCTTAGATTTCTCTTTTTTTTTTCCTGTAGCTTTATCTGCATAGTAATTTGACAATTTTCTGTTCAGTTGTCATAATCTCTGAAATGTCAGAAGAGCCAACTCCAAGTTACAAGGAGCAGTATTTTTGTTACTGTTCTCCAATAATGCTTTAAGAAAGCTCTTAGTAATAACATGAAAGTAGTAAACTATTTACCATTTTACATAACACTATCAACATAAAACATTTCTGGGAAAAAAACACTCAAATCAAAAAAACTTTGTTGGTTTTCAGAGGCCTCAAGCTGATATTTGAGCCAAATAAAAATTTATTTAATTGTGTAGATGAAATAATTTGGAATCAATTTTACATTTTATTAAAAAGGATGCAAAAATATGTTTTGAGTCTCAAAAAACATGAAGTGACTTTTCTATTACATACAGGCTTATTTTGTCCACATGCATATTGTGGGTGGAAGAAGCATCTGATAGTTAACTCGTTATTTCTGAAACAAAGAAGATAGTTACAGTGAGTAGAACAGTCATGACATGCTGTACCAAGTCTTGTCCCTATGAAAATCCCTTGAAACGTAATCTAGAAATATGAAAAAAGCCCTCTTTTCCTATTTCACTCTTGCTTTAGAAAAATCCCCAGACCAGATGTAATGCACAGACTTTTAAATTAGAAACACAGAGGGAAAACTGGTATGTTTGATTTAATGTGGTTATTTTTTTACTTTTTACACTATACACTGTACACTTCTTTACTTTTTTTATTTCTAAAATTCATTTAATTGACTTTCAAGGTGAAAGGACTTGAACTTGCAGTTCATTCTTGGTCTTCTCATTCTTGGTTCTCATTTTTGTTCTGGAGGAAATTCTTTTTAAGCTTAGTAGCAATGATTCATGCTTTTGAAGTTATGTCCTCAGCTTAAATTAGCGTATCATTGATGTTTATATCCTGCAAGTTTCCCATCCTCCATGTTTGGCATTCAGCTTAATTAAGCCTGGAGATATAATAGCATACCTAAAAAACCCAAACCAAATAACCTACAAACAAGCAAGCAAGCTTGGAACCCAAGGATCCCAAGAATAACCATGTGCTTGCAATTCAAAGATGGGATAAGAGGAATCATTTGACTCCAGTTATTGGATTGATGTTTGCTACAGTTACATCTGACTGCTTCTCCACAGGAATTTCTAGTCAGTGTACGGGCATGGAAGGATTGGGGTTTTATCTGTGAAGTTTTGCGCTTTGTTAAAATCATATGTATCATTCACTTCTGAAAGAAAATTAGGAGTCTGCTATTTATGAGCGTGTCTTAAGCTGCAAATATGTTGATCTAATAGATACTTTAGGTATGTCTAATGCAAATCTGCTATCATATTAGAGTATGGATGGTAATTGTTTTTTAGTATTTTAAATTCAGGTGGCAAGCTATAAGAACAGACATGGAAAATAGTTTACCTATGACTGTGTCCCCCAAAATGAAATAAATATATCGGAATTGTCTACCCCAAATTCTTTCTGGTACTTGATAAGGGCTTTCTTACAGCTGTCCTCTATTTGACTTCTAAGGCTGCACACATTAAATCTTGTGAATTGCTCATTTAGGGCATGATTTTTCAGTACCAAACTTTAATATTGTTCAAGCTGAAGACATTGGTGTTTGCACCATTTGTTATTTTATATTTACATAAACTTTTGAATAGTATAGCCTTAAATTTTTCTTCAGCTTCTTATATTATTGAAGTGGAAATTACATTTCTTTTTCTTTCCAAATGGGATTATGTACTACTTTAAGTCTGTAATGGACATCAAAGATTGTGCTAGAATATAATATTATATCTACAAATTCTTCTTGTTAAATTTCTTGTCACTGGTGCTAATCACGTGGGACCAAGAAAATAGCAAAACACTTTAAAAGGCTTTTAAAAATCCTAAAGCAGGATCTAGAAAACTTGTGTTTTGAAAAGTCATTGTTCTATTAAATTATTTCTTTCCTAATTCACAGATGATTCCAAATCTTATTCTTAGTAATATGGAGAACTTGCTTGTCTTTTTGTTCCTTGCTAGGCGCTTATTTCCTTAGCGTCAGAATTCTGATTTCACTTGAACATGAAGGACTTCTCTGTTGCCTCAGGGCACTCTCTGTCCAAAGAAATCACCAGCTTTTTTTGGTAGGCTGAATTATGACTATGGACTACTGGGTAGAAAACTCTCCCATCACTGACCAGTAACCCAGTAAGAGACATTATGGTCGGCAAGGTGCTTAATTTTCCTTCTCTAGGGTGATTTCTGAATTGAATTCCACTGTCGTGTATGCAAAATGGAGAAAGCTGCAGTAAGTAATAGACCACTCCTAAACTTGTTAGCAGTGCCAGAAATTAAATTTCAGTCTGTTGTTTGTACTAGGTACAGCTTTCTGTGGAGCTTTGTGTTCTGTTTTATAGCTTTATTCAGCTTCTAAGGGCATCTGAAATTGCTTATCAGATTACCCTGTTCTCTTGCAGTATTGCTACTTGTGCTATCAGAAGTTCTTGTATTCCACTTAAACCAATTTCCCCATTGCCTTACCCACTGGGTAGTAACTAGACTCAGTGATTACAAGGTGGGCTGATAGTGTGTTGAGGTTAAAGCATGCATAGGGAAAGGAAAGGACTGTTGTGGAAGACTGAGCAAAGATGATCCATGGTTCATCAGCTCATGTCTTTCAGAAGTAACTCTGGCATTACTGTGGGTCAGGGTTGTGAGTCAACATGAAGCTTCTGCAGGAGCTGAGACCACAGTGTAGCACAGGGTTCCTGGCTGTGCATTGTTCCCTTTGCCAAATGAGATCTTTCAGGCGCTTATGTTGTCTCACAATCTCAGAAGACTCCTTGTACTGGGTGATCCAGCCTACCTGGACTAAACATGATGTGCTATAGTGCTAATATCATGCTCTACAGCAGCAGTCCTGTGTCTTAAGTCTCAGAGAAGAGCAGTCTCTCATTCCTGCTACCATAATGAGTAGTTTCCATTCTGTACATGTTGAAAATTATTCAAAAAAGAAAAGAATATGCTAACACTTGTAGGAAGTGGTCACTTTTATTGCAATAAAAGGGAGAACATACTGACACTTGTATGTGCTGATCACTTCTGTCATCACAAATGGTTGCAAGGTCAGATTAAACACAAGACCATGCTGCATTTGACCTCTTCGTCTACTCCAGTGTAGTGGCAGCAGTTGTCCCGAGGTGGTAAGTTAGGAGCTTTGTTCTGTGCCCGACTGATACTTATGTTAATGACTGGAGAGCTGTGAAGTAGTGCTTATGGTATTTAATGATGCAGAGCTTTTAAGTTGTTGTGCTCCTTGGCTATCACAGTCGCAAAGCGCGCTGTTACAAAGACGAAAGGTGTAGAATCAGTGTAAAAATATAGTGAATATGTTGATAAATATTAAAACTACGCACAGTCTGCAGAACCGATCATAAATTTGAATATGAACTTTCAAGCTTCTATATAAAGAAACAGCAGGCTGTTTCTTTAATTCTTGGCCTGCTCTAATTATTAATGGGTCTTTTTTTGGTAAAATATAATTTGCTTTTTTGTCTGCCTTACAAAGATTTAACAAAAAACTCCAAATCCCCTAAGCATAGTGTTGTTAAATTTGATCCAAGCTTTGGGGAGAATGGAAGCTGAAACAATACTGAGACATTGCTTATATGCTTAAGGTTGAATTCCTGTTTGTTCTGTCATGTCTGTAAACTTCCTGGTGAA
Organism: Gallinago undulata; assembly: GCA_026546715.1. Lineage (NCBI taxonomy): Eukaryota > Metazoa > Chordata > Aves > Charadriiformes > Scolopacidae > Gallinago > Gallinago undulata. The sequence continues at coordinate 16,846,115 of JAOTQQ010000063.1, read as the reverse complement.
TGTGCAGGTGAAGTTTTGCCCCTGGTAGAAGCTGCACAGAGAACAGAGGAATGTTAACTGTGTGCTTGCTGTAGCAATGGAAAAATGATCCAAAGCATTCACAACAAAGTGTGTGATGTCTGCTTTTACGCTGGAGGGTATGCCATGTATAGAAGCTCCCAAATACAGAGGGACTGGGGTGCTAGCATTTATTAGAATCTCTGTAGAGATATTCCTTAGTGACCTGGATGGCTGTACTGTTTATCTCGCATCACCTGGTAAGTTACAGAAGCACAGAGTACTACCTACTATTTGTTTATATTGTGTAGAGATAGTGTCTTCTAAAAGGAGCTGAGGATTCAGATCATCTCGGATAATTCTTTGCAAAGTACAGAGCGCAGTTCATTCTCAGTGAAGAGAAAGAAAAGAATAAAATAAAATATGTTTTTTGAGTAGATGATTCAAAACAGCAGGTTGCAATTTACCCTTATAGTTTAAGGATTAACGTATGAAGAATCTTTGGAAAACAGACTTGATCTGTCTTGTTATATATTTTCCTCTCTGTACTGCACTCTGTTTAGCGCTCACTGTGTTGTATCTAAAGTAGATCATCTTATTTCTAGTTCCTTGTCAGTTAATGTTTGCCTTAGATCTGTGTCATCACAGTCGTTGCTGGGGTAGCAGATTATGATTTCTGCCATTAATAATGAAACCACTATTTTGGCTGCCAGAGCAGGAAGAATTGCTGAATAATATGCATTGATTATCTTCAGCTTAAGCAGCAAAAATACTAAGGTGATTATGTAGTCAAACACTGCAGAGAAGACTTTTGGCTGTAGTTGAAATTGTAGCTTGAACTTCTGTTTTGATTTTTACTTCCAGATTATGCTTAAAATAAAAGATTTAGTTGCTGGATGACCTGCTGGAGAGAGGTCCTTTCTTTTTTTTTAACATACTGCCAACCGTACCCTGAAACCTCAACCACCCTCAGTCCAATTTGCTTCTAAAATCCCAGTCTCAAAACCATGTTTTAATGAGAAATGGATTCAAAGTGAGGGCTGGGATGTAGAAAGTCTATACTGGCTTAGGAAGAAAACAAACAAAAAATGCCCAAACCCTAATGTGGTACCTCTACTGTTGTGGCTGACAATTAGTATTGATCAGCTGGCTTAACATAAAAGATGGGGCAGAGTTTCTATGCCTGTTTGCTTCTCTACAGCCTTTTTAGTCCAGTGAATACCACATGAATTTAATCTTTTCTTGTGGGGCTTGTCTCTGGAGGTGTTGAAGGCCCCAGGAAAGGCTGGTGCGATGGTAGGAGTTCTTGCTCCGATGCATTCTGGTGAACTGGGAATCATGTAGATATCTTTCTTTTTTGCCCTTTTGTTGCCTCTTCTTCCTTCACACTTTTCTCTCTGGACAGTGCAATTTCAGGAAATGGGTAGATTATGCCTCCAGTTCTAATATAGCCAAGAAATTATAAAACTGGGCACACAGTTGTAATAAATGTACTAGTTGGTTTATTATTTCAAGTGAATCTTGATATAACAGCGTCATACAGAACAAAGACTTCAGAGAAATGGTTCTGAAAGTTGCAGTAGTAACAAATCTGTATTTAAAAGAACACTTGAAAGGTGAAAACTAAATTCTAATTTAAAATCCTTTCATTAAAATGCTACCAAGCTTGCTTTATTTCTGTCCATGTTGGTGGTGGTACAAGTTAGTCTGAACCGAACTCTTTCATCTGCAACCTCTTTCGTCTGTTCACTTTCCTCTCAGAATATTTGGCTCAAGATTTGGATAGGGGTCTGACAGTTGTCAGTTAAGATGTTGTTCCTAATTGCTATACGTAAAAAATTGAGATTATTTTTGGTTACTGAATGTTTCAATGCTATTTACTTCATATACTGAAACATGTATCTCCTGTTAACTCCGTAGTCAAACAGCATATCAATATGCCAGATTTGAATTGTGAGATGAGATGTTAGTCAAGTCTTGTATCTTCCATTTTATGTTCCTGAAAGATTAGGGTCTGGGTTTCTTTAATAAAAGTATCGTTGGCTGAAAATGTAATGGTATTTGATTTTCTAAACTAAGAGGAAACAGAATTCTCTTTGGCAATCTCCTTTCATCATAAACAGTCTGAGTTGAGAGATCTGTGACAGAATGACAAGCCTGGCACAAATGCACTCTGAATCTTTGGAGTTTTCGTGATCAAGTAAATTTGTATCAAATGCTGCTTGTATATATCTGCATGGTTCATTGCTGCTATATGTAGAAAAGTCAGATGTGCTATTAAGTGATGTGACTTACAGCAGTGGGCAAAGTGATCCTTCGTAAGTACCGCACGGTGAGCACCAGTGGTCATGTGAGGAACGTAGGAAATAGGAACCCAATAGGCTAAGTGTCAGTGGTTGCTTTCAAGCAAAGGAGAACTGCTCTGTGCTTGCAACAGTGGAAAACTTATTTTCCTATGTCCTGATAAGTGTTACAGTACCCTCTATTTTGCCTTCTAAAACTGAAAATAGAGTACAAAGCATCCTACCCATAGTGATGGAAATGGGCAGTATCTGTGTTGAAAAGCCACAGCTAGTAAACTGAAGACCACCACATAATCAGGACAGAAAATATGAATTATAATTACTACATTTCCTTCCCAGGGAAGAGCCATCTGTAAGACAAATTTTTGATCTGCAGTAGATGTAAGAGCACATATCTGTTCAATTGTTGCAATGTTTAAGTGCAAACAAAATCTGTGATAGAAAAGAAGAGTATACTTCCAAGTGTTCATGCTTTGCAGATGGGCTAAAACAATAAACAGAATACTGAATTGAGGATAATAGACCCTGAAAGCACGCTGAGATTGTAACTATTGACTGAACTGTGCTGACTGTATCTACCAACCCAATTTCATTCTTAACAAGTAAAGCAACAGGGAATACAGTTTGTTCCATTGAAACATCTATGTCATGGAGAAAGGTTTAAAAATGCAATGCAAACTGTATGATTCCAGCTGCTTACCTACTCTCAAAAATAGTTTTGTTGGGTTTTTTTTTTGAAGTTGAATGTGTTTGTTTTGGTCTATCATTTAGTACTTTTATTCTAAGTGTAATATAAACTTCTGTGTTTATTGTCATTCCAGAACAAAGTTATTTTAATCAGATTCAGAGTTCTCCATATGATACAACTTTGATCTCTTTAAAGAAGCATATTGGCATGAGTCTGAATAGTAGAATTTCATTTTTTGCCAACTTGAAGTGTTTCCTGGGCTCAAGGTTGTAAATACCCTCTTAATGTGTAGAAGACACAAGAAAGCCACATAGCTTTGCAAGCATATAAATCACTTTTCATTTACATGACCAACTCTTGTTATTGAGGATTTGCTTTCTTTTTTTTTTTTTTGGTCTTTGGTAATGCAGTGGTTTCTTGGTTTTGTTTTGTTTTTTAACCAAGTAAATTTAAGTTCTCTTTGGCAGTAGAAGTGTGACTTAAATGTTTTTGTTTGATTAACTTTTGCTTAGAAATTATTTGTGTTCTTCATTGATTGCCTGTTCAAAGAGGGTGAGACAAACAAATATTTTTCATAAGCAAAACAATGCCTTTTCTTTCAGGTAGTCCAAAGTTCATTTACTGATGACACTTTAGGAATTCACAGCACTTTTCCACAGAATCAGCTTGAGACAAGGCCCATAACCAGTATTGTGGTGGTAGTTGGAAAAATACACATTTTTAACGTGAACAAACTAATAGACATTGAACACATTTTAATATTAAAGTGGATTTTGTTCCTGGGAACTGTCATGTTCTATCAGATTTGATGTGACTACATATATCTTACTATCTTTCACTAAGAACTGTGGGGAACCTTGGGCAACCCTTCATGCAACTATTTTAGGCCACACAACTAATCTTAACTTATACAGAGTTCATTTCACTTTCTTATTTTGTATCTATTATGATCATACTAAATGATACGTCACCTAAATAACTTGTGTATCTCCATGCTTTTAAGTCTTTAACTATCCACCTAAGTTTATCCATTTCACTAAAAATGTTAAAACCCTCATGGTTACCTTTGTGGTATCTCATTTGTGGTGAATGGTGAAGTTGCATGTAAACCACAGTTAAGAAAATATTCCCTGTGCTTCTGAGTGTTGTTGCATGATGTGTTTACAGGAGGGGCAGTGGATGTTCTCAGGAGGAAACAACAGAGCTATATTTAGGAAGGCTTTTAAATATTTTGTGTTCTATATTCATATCTTTAATGAACGCTTCAGATCTTTAAGATCAATAATCTTTTTTTTTAAATTCAGGATAAAACTTTTACTAAATTGTGTCATATTTATAGTTTCGTTTCAAAAAGCTAACTTTGTAACTATTTGTACTTCTCGGCTAGGTGCCTTGAGCTACCAAGAGAAGTAGTCATTTGCAAATCAAGATTGAAGCTTCAGATATCAGACTAAATGGTAGCTTCAAGGTCTTTTGAGGGTGGAATCAGAGAAGCATGTAAACCAACAAAAGGGACTCAACTGCTTCCCAGTGTCAAAGGAATACTGTTGTTTTTTGGTTTTTTTTTTTGTTGCTACCAACTGTTCAGACAGTTACCCAGTGCTCAACCTTCCCGAAAGAACCCCACAAGTATCTCATGGTAACAGTGAGCTGTTGCACAGCATACAGTCACGTGTGCTCCACTTGGGTTACTTGTTGCTCTACTTAAGTAGCAGTTTCATCAAACTTTATCACTCTCTGTAAGATAGAATATTGGAATTTTGATTTTTCTGCACAGGTAGGGTGTAGTCAGCTGTTGACTGGTTGAAGTCTTAAACTACTTTCCTCTTAAGTGTCAACACTTTTTTCGTCTTCACATGTACGGTTGTTTGAGTTATGATGGCAGTATGAAAGCACAGTCATAGCAGTTGCCTTGGGTTTGAGTGCTAGAATTCAATAAATATAATTAAGAAGATTTTGGATTAATACTTCAGAAGAGATTGTGGTGTTTATTAGTCATCTTTAGTATGCCTAAGTTACTAGTTCTAGAATTATCACACTATTCTAGTCTTTAAAACTAAGACCACTTTACTCACTAGGCTCTGAAATTTTTACAGTTTCTGCAAGATGTTCCTGCCTGCTGACACTAATTTCATGATAGAATTCAGTTAGATTAGAGATTCATCAGTATTTCTGTGTTCTGGTGTTCATTTAAAGGTCGATTCTAGTCCAGCAAGACCATTGATAACTAACTAACTTTTAAACCAGATGTTAAGAGTAGCATCAAATAAGCAAGCTTCACTGAAATAAAGATGCTGACTACCAAAGTCCTTATCTCTTGCAAATGTTAAATATTTGTGTCTTAAAATAGTATTCCTTGAATCTGAGGCACTTCTTTCAAGGCCTGTAGTTTATACCATTAAGAGGGTTTATAATGAATAAAGTACAAAAACTCTGCAGCAGTTTTTTTTTTAAGGGTTTGTTACTGATTACATAATGCTTAATGATCTGAAGCCATATAAACTCGAAGAATCTACTGACTTGGAAATTCCTTGCTGCAGGATATTATGGGTATGAAAGCTCTGCATGGGTTCAGTAGGGGACTGAAAAGGTTAATGAAGTGAGAGCTAATACCTGGACCATTTCTAGCTCAGACTTTCTCAACCCAAACAGAATCTGAGGAGAAAAATTATGTTTTTCTTTGCTTTGCCCTAAGACTCTTCTGAGGCATGTGCTTTATGGCACAGCGGGGAAAAAAGGAGAGAGGCTGCAGTGCTACAAACTCTATGGTGCTACAATGAACTTTGATTCAACAGAGTACAGCTGTTACTATTTAAGGCTAGGCAGAAAACCAGAAAATGGTTCCTTTCCACAGCATAATGGTCTGCTGCTGATTTTTTTTTTTTTTATGAGGATCTTGGAATAAGCAAAAAATTTTGTCTTCAGTAGCTATCTGAGCAATTGCAGGAAGACATATCTTGCAGTAATACATAGACATTATTTTAAAAACAACATTAGCCTTACAAGAGAAAATAGCATTTGTAATTGTTATCTCTTACAAAGCACATGGGGAAACAGAAAATGCATCTTGCTGGATTAATGTGTTATGTAATATATAAATGTGAATTTCTTTGTGATCTTTTGAACATGGAATGCTACAGAAGTGTCAAAGGTGCTACTGCTTGATAGCTTTCCCCAGCAGATAATTGCATCCTGATTATATTTAAGTCTAAGCAGTAACTAATAGCTCAGTGCATCTCTGTATGTATGTATAATTCATCCTTACTAGGCGCAGGTACTGGAGCTTAAATTTTCCCTGTTCTAAGAAGATTTAGGGACAAAATCTCCAACAAAAAACCCACTCTTTTCCTGTCATCTCAGAAGTGGTGGCACCTGAATGGTAGCAGCGTGACAGAATTTGATGAGTGATTGGAGGGTGGAGATGACACTTCCCCTGACAGAATCTTTGGGTGCTGTTGGCTGCTGAAGTTTCCCTTCTCTGTTCGTGGTGGTACGGGAATACATTCCTGCACTTCAGCTGTGACCCAGTTCTCAGTTTGGTTCTTGGTGTAATACCTGCCCGTGTTGGAGGTAACAGTCTCACTCCTAGGAAGAGCATGGAGCAGATAGCCAACTGTAGCTATTGTAAACTCCTGCAAGATTTGCTAGAATCTGACTCTCCATATTCTACTTTTTTTTCCTTCCATCTGGATTCTGTAGCAAGTACATCTTGTCCTCTCTTGCTTCTTCTAGTGTATGGCCTCGAGTGTATAGTGAGAAGTGCTGTCTCCCCAGTGAAACCCTTATCACTTATTTCTTCTGGTTGCATCTTCTCTTCAGATGGGCAAATCAGAATCTGACCTCTTTGGGCAAAGCAGGAAAATGTCTTCTGTAGTGTGCACCATTTTTATTATCTCCAGATTGAATATCCACATAAAATGTCTTAAAGAAATTTTTTCTATCTTCTGTATCTCTGTTTTTCTGAATGTTCTGTAGTTGGTGCCTCTGTCAATAGATTGAGTGCTAAGAGATGTGGGGCTCTATGGATATATAGGAGTGTTTTGAGAAGATGAATGTTCATTGGAATGCTCTTTATAGGTATTTCCTTAGATATTTCTGAGGGAGGAATAGGAAGGAACAGTGTTTCTTTCACTAATTTTTCCTGCCACTTTCTAGATTTCAAGAGTAATAAAATCCTCCTCTGTGCAGATTTTTTGAATATCAGTTTCTAGCCAAGATTGTCATGCCATTTACATCTGGAATCAGAAGGAGAGCTCTGAAAGTCTGTTCAGATTTATGAACTGGCTTTGCAGACCTGTGAAGTTTTTCTTGGCTGAAATGCATCTTCTCCCATGTGATAGATCAGGAGAATCTCTCCTCAAGTCTGTCTTTTTTTTTCTTCCCCCTCTTATATCATATGTGACTGAGTAAATGACAGGTTTCAAAGTAGTTTTTTTACCAGTTTTGCATTTAATGTGAAGATAGAGGCACTGCAAAGTTGAAAGATAACTATTAATATACTACTTTACAGGAATTTTGTATCAACAATCTGAAGGAGTCTTAATGGAGTAATTAGGTAAAAGAACCCATTTTAGAGTCACCATTGTGTATAGGAGAGAGTATGGTTTTTTTTCACAAACACTTTCAACTTGTGCTAATAATTTAATATAGAAGCACTGAAGAAAAATATAAGAATTGGAGACAAACTTCAATACCTAAGTCTTCAATAATATAGTGGAAATCTGTTAAGATCTAAATCTCTGCGTAAAGAAGACTTCATCAAAACTATTCTATTAGTTAGATCTCATAATTGCTTCCTCCCTCATTCGTCCCAATAGATATGACTTGTATGAAAGCATTGGAGACTTCTTACTAATAAGTACTTAAAGAATGCAAATGGATGTTAAGCAAAGCATATGAAGAAAGCTTTTTTTTTCCCACGTTTCTGCTGTTTCACAACGTCTGTCTTTAAACAGAAACCAAAAACTTTTCCTTGAAATTTGTACTATGTGGTGTTTTTTACCAATATTAGAAGTGAGAAGTGCAGAATAAACTGTTTAGCAGAGCATGGGAGGTTTGTTTCTTTGTTGAATTACTTCATTAGAAGCTTTAGTGCTTCCTGGGTATATTGTGTGTGCTTTTTCAAATCAGCTTCAATCTTAAAAGTTAAAATGCATCCCATTTCCCATTTTGGTGATGATTTGAGTTTGTGTCTTCAAATCCTTGCTCTACTTGACTACTCTAAAACTCTGTGTGTTTAAAGGCAATGTGTTTCCATATAGGATATTTTAGCTTAAATTTCATTTAACAATTAGCATTTTCTAATGTTATTTTCTAACTGCAGGAGCCAGGCAGTCAGCCTGTCTGACTTGCAGCGACAATTTTCAAGACTAATGAAGCCAATTATAATGTCAGTGTAAAACAAATTTAAAGTAAAAAGTCTCTAGATCCTATATGAAAGTTCATAGGCATTGATTACATTTTAAGTTTTCTGTTTTAGTTATCCATATGCATTTCTGTCTCTGAAGCCTTATTATTATTTTTTTTATGTTTTGACTGGTATCCTACTGTGGAAACAGACTAAAGATTGCTTAGGCATTCAGTTAAAAAGGAGCATTGCCCTAAATGTATCTTCTGTCTAAAAGAGCAGAACATATTGGCTGCAGAGACATCATAAAAAGGAATATTGGAATTTTAAAAGAAAATTTTAAAAGGAAATAATAAAAAAATCCAGCAATGGGAGTAGAAACTAGTGTGTTTAACAAAATTAATCATCAGGCAGAATAAGCAGCTAGATTAAAGAATATGAAATAAATTTTGTTATTACAGCATGACATTTTAACAGGTTTTGCAACAGAGGGCATTTTAGAACTAACAAATAACACTGATTCATATCAGCTCAGGAAAATAGGAGAACAAATCCCTGGAGTATTTCAAAGTGAGAGTTTTCAAGCAGGAATAGATTAAGTGTGATGTTGGAAATCAGAGTGTAAATGCATATGTGTTACCACTAATGCTCCCTGAGTTTTATTCAGTCATCAGGAGTCCTTTGCTCCCTTCTGCTATGGGGATATTGAAATGCCAGATTCAATGGAAAAGGAGTAGATGGTAAAGTCAGTACTTGAGTTCTCAGCAGTAATGCCTTGATTTTATTTTGTTTGGTCACTGGGATTTCAAGACAGGACTGATTGATTGAAGAAGCAGCTATGGTGTAAATGCTTCTTTAAAAACCTTGGGCTGTTTATTTTTTGAGATATTTTTGTAACTGCTTTTCATATGCCTTACCTACTGCCAATTAAATTAAGTCTAAACAAAAGTTTGACAAAAGTTCAAATGTCACTGTGGAATCACCAGCTGTACATCGCAGGTGATTCCACAGTGACAACTGTCAACACTTCCACATTTGCTACAACATTGTCACAAGGTATATTTGACACACTGTAACATTCTCTGTGTATAGAACAGCAAAAAGGTGAAGTGCAATGAATTTTCCTGTATAGTTACTGTAGAAGTTCTGACTTAGTTACCAACAAGTAATGTATGAACAGAAGCTAAATGCCCCAAATCTTCAATTTAATTCTGTTTCACTGCTGAATATATCAATACCAATGCTTTTTTTTTCTTGTCACAATATTCCTGTCTTCTAGAATTTCTTATTTTCCAACACTTGCTGTTAGTTAATATTGATGGATTTTGAAATGCTTATCTAGGAGCTATATGGAAGGAAGATTTACTGAAAATTCAGATTTATTCTGTACAAGGTGCATGGACCATAAATGCTAGTCTTTCTTTAGCAATTAACTTTTATTTTTCTATTACTGATTCATAAACACAGTCTTCTTGGCATTTGTCACTATCCTGACACTTTGTTTTGAATGACTCAAGTCTGTCTCATCGTTTAGAAAAAATTCAGTCTTGATATCAAGATTTAATATTGGATATAGGGACTGAACTGTCATCACACTGAAATATTCAGATATACTCAGTCTGAAATCACAGGCAAAAAAACCTGATTAACTTCATTTTTTTTTTCTTAAAATTAACAGTATGTCGTAAGTGCTTCAGCTTGATCTGAGAATCTGCAATGAATTGCATTGTGCAGCATAGGTACTGTCCACGCTGAATTGTAACTCTATCCAACCGCCTATTAAAGAATGTGTGCAGTGTGTTTTTTATCTTTATAGAAACAACATTATTGGAATTAAAATATCTACAAAAGGGTGACTAAAGTGGCTTAGCAGACCCAGCTCTTACTCACTTCCTTGACTTGTAACTGGTCTTCAGTCTTAACCTTCTTCCCATGTATAGCAGCAAATAGACTGCAAATGCGTAATAATAGAAACAAGGTTGGTATAGGAGTCTTGGAAAAGTCAAAACCGTTTGAACAGGAAGGCACAATGGATTTATGTTGGGGGATGTTACTCCACAAGCGTGAGAAATTAATTTAATGGCAATGCTTTCTGTCTTAACACCACAGAGCGCATAAGCAATATAAAGTTTATACTTCAGTGTAACTAGATAGTGGAAGATCAAATTTCTTACAGGGAATTTGTGTGCTGGCGTTGAGATGACTTTCACTTATTTTTTATGGCAAACACTATCAGATCCCGTGGCTGGCTCTAACATCAGGCTGCAGGCTCTTTCTTGCATTCCAGGCTGATGGTTGTGGTATAGAAGCCCTTCTCCAGGTCTCTCTGTGCTTCTACTTTCTAGAAAATAATGACCAGGAGCAAGTTTAATAGGAACACTTCTTTCCTTGTAACCTCTTGATGTTTTTTCTCAATCTTCTGACATCCTGTTGTGTGGCTGCTGTACTACATATACATCCACACCTACGTGTAAATGTGTAGGATTTGGCCTTGGGGCTAGAGGGACTTAAAGAATGCAAATGATATCTGCCTGTGCTTTCTCTGCTGCTTTAGAGTACCAGATTTGAGATGCATCATTCTAGGATGGTGGAATTAAATGGCTTTCACTTGGGGAGAAGTATTTTCAAGTACTGGTCATTGATTCTGTAGATAAAGTTTCTCTCCTATGGAGAAAAGAATTTGGGGTTCCAGTCCGTTTATTTATGTGCAGTTACCTTACCTAAACTAGTCTTCAGAGTTCATGCTTATTAAAATAATATTAAACTCTGAGTTACAAGAGATAGGGCTCATACTAAATTACAAATACTTTTAAAAGGCAGTAAGAGGGAAACTGACAGCACTGAATTGGAGATTTGTCTAAAAAGGCAAATTCCTCTTTCTGTATTTACCCCTCAAATATCATTGAAAGAGCTAAAAAGGGAATGAGGCCATCTAGCAAGACAGCACCTTCCCATCTGCGTTGAAAATTTCAAAGGAAAATAATCTGTAGATTGTTTCCAGTAGTTTTATGAGCTTGCTTTTGTCTCTGAAGTCCCAACATATTATTAGGCTGTCATGTTTTTTACCTCTAACAATAAGGCTCTCTGTTCAGAAAGCACTTTGTGTCTCTAAAATTTCAGAAGCAGCTCCGAAAAAGTACCTTTCTTCCAACAGAGGCATTCTAGAATATTCACCTGGTCTGAATAAAGAGAAAAGAGACTGGTGAGAATACTGGTAAATATCTGTTATGTTGCTGAATTTAGCAACAGATACCATCTACCTGGATTTATGCAAAGCATTCGACACTGTCACACATGACATCCTGGTCTCAAAACTGGAGAATCATGGATTCGATGGATGGACCACTCGGTGGATAAGGAACTGGCTGGATGGCTGCACTCAAAGGGTTGCAGTCAACG
>JAOTQQ010000063.1:16634862-16834281 GCA_026546715.1 Gallinago undulata | reverse complement strand
TGGAGAGGGACTGTTTATGAGGAAGTGCAGCGACAGGACAAGGGGCAATGGTTTTAAATTGGAAGAGGGGAGACTTATATTAGATATTAGGAAGATACTCTTTACAGCGAGGGTGGTGAGGCACTGGAACGGGTTGCCCAGGGAAGTCGTGGATGCCCCATCCCTGGAGGTGTTCAAGGCCAGGCTGGATGGGGCTTTGAGGAACCTGGTGTAGTGGGAGGTGTCCCTGTCCATGGCAGGGGGGTTGGAACTTGATGATCTTTAAGGTCCCTTTCCAACCCAAATGATTCTGTGATTCTATGAACTGACTTCAGAAAGATAGAAAACTGTGTGGTTAAAACCTGAAAATCCTAAACAGAAAACTTGTAGGGTGTCTTTTTGTTTGGGTGGTGGTTTGCAGGGTTTTTTTTTTGTTTGTTTGGGATTTGTTTGGTTTTTTTTTTCTTTTAATGCAGCACAAATCTATTTGTATTAATCTGCAAATAGCATGAAAAACATGGGTGTCAGATTTGGAGCTAAAACCAGCATAGACTAATAAAATGAGACAACGTATAGCAAAGAGAAGGTTCCATTTGTTGCATCCAAATTTTGGGAAAAATTTACAGGAGCAAGCAAGAATTTTTTTATGTATATATATATATTTAACTTTTGAGAGGCAGCTCATTCACAGATCTAAGCAAGCAGAATTAATTTCTCTACATTTGTCAATAATTTATACAAGAATTATCAATGTTATTTATAAACATGTAGCTTTCCAGCACTTTGTTTTCAGCTTATTTTTCTAAGATGAGGGTACTCATTTAATGTGTGTGTGTTTAGGAAAAGATTCTAGTTTTAACTGTACAATCGGTACAAACTGATTCCAGCAGAAGTAGGGAGAAGAATAGACACTGCTTGAGTTTGAAATACCTACACATCTCATTAACATGGATTTCTGTAGAGGAAATCCTTGCTTTTAGGTGCAAGCTGGAACTTGTGGATCACTGGTCACCATCAGCCCACATGAGCAGGGGTTTATTATTGGGAAAATATTGAATCAACTTAAAATGAAGCTTGTGACCAACCATAACCAAATCAACCAAGAAAGAAGCTTTGATATGGACCGTAAGATCAATACTGGTGGTTGATGGCTCTAACTCTGATCCTTGATTAGGCAAAAGGCACTCTATCCAAATCAACAGTCAAACAGCTCTTAATTTCCCGTGGACTGAGAGCAGCCTCTTGGTTACTAGTTGGATCACTTTAGTCCTAATCATTTTTCATGGTTCATCTGATAGTAACGATGCCATAGTTTTTTTTATTGTTGGCTTCTTACTAAGTGAAGAGAGTCAGCAGTATTTCTAGCTAACCTTTACCGTGCAGACTGCATGTATGCAGAACTGTAGCAACTGACAAGAGCTTCCTGCAGCTGTGGTACCTGCTTCTAGTCCTGTTGCCTTTGAAAGCCTGAAGGCAGTTTTAATGTGATAGATTATAAGGGATCCAAGGGAATGCATTGCTCTGTTCCAAAACAAAAGTCTGTTGTTAGCAAGAGAAAAAAGCAGAGCTCACACAAAAATCATCATGTACGTAATAGTGGAATTGTGGCTATATATGGCCAGGTACTCTGCAAAGGAAAAACTGGGTGAGTTTACAAAGATACGTGGGGTCATGTTACTTGTTAGTTCAACCAATGTGATTTTTAAAATATTTATTTATATTGTATATGTAGCATTAGTAGTTATATTTGAAAAATTGCATCAGGTGCATGGAGATGTGGATCCTGTTGTGGGTGTGTGAAATGAAGGGGCTTGGGAGCTCCACAGAGACCAGAGCCTCGTTTTGCTGAACACAAGAGAGTTGTGATTTAACTGCTTATCCAGACAGTCTGTGACAGAGGCAAGTGACTGAAATACCCTATTGGTTGTCTGGAAATGCCAGTTGTCCTAGCATTTGCTATGTATTTATAATAAAATGTATACTTGGAAAGGCTCAGTTTGATAGTCTATCAGTGTATTAAAGTAAATATGATTAACAGCATAAGCAAGCAAATCTAAACTCATTCCACTTTAGGTAGCATCTGTAAACATGTGATAATTGAGCAATGGGAACTCCAGTGACCCGTGTACAAATCCAGGGTCCTTGATGTGTTGTAAAGGCTATGCTGAGATTTGGACTGCTGTGTCCTCACTGCGCATGTTGCTTGTACTTAAGTTATGGTTTTGAAATATGACTATTTCAGAGGAAATAAACTCTGTAATGCAAACAAATGGTAATTGAAGACAATTCTGGAATAACAGTTTGTAGAAGTGTAACAGGAAAAAAATTAACTAGTTTTATAGTGTAGTTAGATTAGCCTACAGAAACCTTCAGTAATTTTAAGTACTTTTACAATTAGTCCTGGGCTGTTGGTCCAGGTAGTCTCTTTCACTACTAATATTTTTGTCCTATAATCTACTGGTCTGTTCTCCAGGAATGTTGCTAAGGAGAAAAATTGCTGTGCAGTTCCATGTTTTCTAGCTGTCTTGAAGTTACTCAGGAATAAGATCCAATTAGAAATAAAATACAGATGCTTCAAGAAGCTTTCAAATGGGAAAGGGAAAAAAAGATGTTTTCATTAACAAGACCTAGCATGAAAAACTTGCACTATGACACAGGACTGAAAGTGGTAACTCATGACACTAAGTACAGACTATCATTGATCTTTCTGAGTTCTGTTCTGTAGAACTTGGCTTTGCATAATAGACCTGCGCTCAGAATTAAAGCTGAAACTCTCCCACCCCTTGTGCTTGTCACACTATGCTGACATGCAAAGCACAGGGTGATTAGGTAATGCAGCAAATACAGCTTATGAAATCATCACCCACATCATGTAGCGGGTGGGTAAATTAGAAAGCACTTAGACTAATTTCTTTGGCAGTCATAGTTGAAGATCGAAAGTAATGTTAACAGAGGGATTTTGCCAGCAGTAGTGATCTTTTTATTGTCCTGTGTGAAACAAAGATTGTTCTAAAGGAATTGGGGGCATCCAAAACCTGTCTTTAACAGGAATATGTGCTAATTAACAGTGCCTTTCATTAGTGGGTGGACTTGCTGTGTGCAATAGTTTTCTTGCGGTCTGGTACCAAAAGATTGCAGGCATAGCTAATTAAAGTTTTCCTTTTTTTTTTTGGGTGTGTGTTATACTTCCTGTAAATGTGCTTTTGATTGTTTTCTTACTGTCTAATAACCAGTATGGCAATGCAACATAATTTGCGCGTCTTCTCTGAATGCTCCAATTTTTTTTCTGTGATTTGTACCAATGGTCTTAAACAGATCTGATTGTTCTGCATTATGTGGGAAGTAGCTCTCCTTCTGGAGCTCATAATCAAATAATTTGAAAAAATAAAAAAAATGTTCTTCCTAGTTCTGTTTTATAACAAGTTCATATTAGACATCTGCAGATGGAAACAATGCACTCATAATTCAGGTAAGAAAAGTAAGTATGTTGGATTTCACTACCAATCTCCAGAGTAACTTAGTTGCCATTTGCAGTAAAGCTGCATTTTTTAATAGGTTTTGTTTTAGTTGGAAGCCCACAATGCGCTGTGGTGATTCTGAGATTTGTTTTCTAGAACAAGGCAAAATACAGTTACATTGGTAATTAATTTAAAGTGTTTTTTGCGTGCTTTCTATTTAAAACATTTTTTAAAAGTGCCTTTAGAATCTGCAGAAGTGTTGTTCTTTGCATTGACAAAATCTCACTTGACAGAATTGAAATCTTATCAAAACTCAGTTACCTTATAATAGCTGCCAAGTTCTTCTACCTCATTGTTTAAAATACAACATGGTGATTGGTTTGCAAAACATGAAGTCATTTCACTGTGAGGATGGCACTGGCTGAAAACTGGAATTCACTTTCATACTAGTACATGGGTTATAAGCAGTGTTCTAAACACATAAAATTCAAAATTCAAGAGAGAGGAGAGAAAATTTAATAAGGTTATTCTACAAGGCATCCAGAGCTTCTTTAAATTCTTCAATATTATATGCATTACAATTAAGTGGAACATCAAAGAAGTTTCAAATAATTTGGCTATGGGTCATTAAGGTAACAGTGTCACTGTGTTCTTGCTATCTCCTTTACCTTGATTAGAGTGCACTTATATAAATGACGGTAACACTGTGTAACAAGCTGGATTTGATAGCCACTGCCAAATGCTGGTTTTAAGGTGGTTTTATTTTGCTGGCTGTATCTTTGCTGAATAAACTTGCAGCAAGTTATTCTTATAACAAGCTCATCGTTGCTTTGGGACTTCATTTATGAGAGATATGCACTATATAAATGTTTATGTAATAAATTAATGGATTGGGGAACCTGAAGGGTGTAGATTAAGAGGGTGAAAATGAAGCTGGTAGATGTCGAAATTATTTCCCTTGGGAGAAAATCTACATTCTTTTTAACCAGAATTTTTTCAGAAGAAATCTGTTATAAGTAGAAAACACTCAAAAATGAAACTACTTCTTTGTTCTTACCTTACTCATGGTTAGGGAGGGTATGTGTGTATGAGGCTGGGATGTTCAGGCAAGGTACACTACTTTTCCATCATGTCTCTGTGGAAGGCTGGGATGATGAAAAACCTATTCTGAAGCAACACAGTTATTCTTTTCACATGTGTATGCATATATTTCATTAAGATAGAGCACAGTTCCATGTTGTGTCTGATACAAGTTTCGTAGAAATACAACTTCTTGTCCTAAAACCATCCTTCAGTTTCTTTGGGGACCTTATTCAGACAGCTGCTGTTTGGACTCGGGGTAGCTCTTCCTGAAAACTTATCTAAATTAAATAATTCAATTCATTGATGTCCGTTACATAAAAAAGAGACACAAATTACCACTTCTTTGATTTCTTATGTTTTGAATGCCTAGGCAGATGCCCCTGTGATAAATTTACTTTTGATCTGTCTCTACAAAGATGCTTTACATTACTTATCTGTCTCCACGGCTGCAGTTCTTTTTGGGAAAGTTAATTTGTTCAAAGATCTCCAGTTCTAACTTTTACTAATGAGAGAAAGTCCAGAAGATGGAGGGAACACTGGGTTCAGTGTGATTTTTGGTTTAGCTTTAATACTTTTTGCGTTCCTGCTACTACCAGCATTGCTGTACTAAGTACCTCAGAGTTGCTCAAAGAACATCAAGGGGGATAAAACATCCCACCTCGATTGATGGGAAAAAAACCTCCAACCAGAGTGCAGGTCTGAGGCTAGAGATAACTGTAAAGAAATAACTTTAAAGTATAAAGAAAAGTAGCATCTCTGAAGGACCAGAATGTCCAATTATGTAAATCTTCATGTTAGTATTTATGTCAGTACGATTTTGTTGCAGACTGGTGTCTAGTACAGCCTAATAGCTAGTGCTCAGGGGGGTTGATGCTGCTTCTCAGCCCCTGCTCTGTCTGAAAAGGACACTGTTTCAGAGGGAATGGAACAAAAAATGAACAGAGTGGACAAACCCTTTACGCTACTTGCTGAATTGTGATGCTGCTTAAGAAGTAAGTATATGACATTCAAAAAACATACTTTAAGCTTGCTTTAACTAGTCAGATCATAGCAATCACTGGTGATGCCTCATGACTCAACTGGGATCACTAGTTAAAAAATAAATAAAACTTGCTTGTCAAGCACTGAACAAAAACTGGCTCATAATCCAAAAGCCCTTCTCTACAGCTAGAATACTCTTGTCAATGCTGGCAGTGTATTTTTTAACTCGTGTAATTAACTTTACAGGTTACATAACCTAAATACTAGTGTAAAACACCTTTTATATACATTAAGCTCCAAGACTTCCCCTATGAGGTGCTCTTCTTTTGGTCACTAAAGAATGTTTGTTGGGTGTAGAAAATGTTCAGTGCAATAATTAAGGGCCTTTGCTTGAAGATGATGCATGTTGGCGTGTGATTTTTGTCAGGGCTGGGTGGTCCATGGATGTGTGGATGCTTGCCCCGCCAGGCAATATCACTTCTTTACTTACGCTTTCAATAGTCCTGTCCCACTGCTGGTGCCTTTCATATATGAAGGCTTGAGATGCAGTGTTTGCTTGAAGACTTGAGTTTTACCATGAAAGGTTGAGACTGCCTTTAAAGTAAAGATGTTGCTCACTCTTGCTTGGAAAACTGCTTAGTAATAGTTTATATTATGTAAGTTTACTTTATCTTGCAAGAAATCAATAAAAAAAGGTTGCAAACCAAAACAAAAGGAAAAAACCCATAACTGTATCTCTCTCCCTTGATAAAGTGGCAGATGGGGATTTTATGGCAGTGTCGCTTTGTACATTCAAAACAAATAAACACTTCTGTTCATACGGAAAACAAATTTATGCTCTTACCTGTGACAAAGCAAGAAAAACAACAAACCTGTTTCAGACATGTATTCTCTTGCGCTGTCTGGTACTATCGCTCAGCTGAGCGTACTGTGGGAGAGGTCATCAGTTCTGGTGGGATGTGATGGGAAATGAGGTGTGAATGCTGATCCCTTGCTCCCTCGCATTTCTGCTGAAATAATCATACATACCATCAATAAATCTGTTTAATAGCTATTCCACTGTGCCAAAGAAGAAAAAAACAGGGAGGCAAATTGTATTTTCTTTGTTCTAGTGATACCATTCTCAAGAATATCAAATCCCTCTTGTATTCTACACTACACCGTGGCTCATCTAGTCTTCTCCTTACCTGGAGAAAAACAAGTTTGCTAAAGCCGACACCTGAAACCGAAATAAAACCAATATTTTAGAATCTTGTAACGTTGGAAGCCACATAAGTAGATACTAATAGAAAATTCAAAATCAGAGGAAGGGCTGAAATACAGAGTTTCTTTTCCCCACTCATGAACATCTTCCCGGTTGACTTGTACCCTTGATTACCTGTGAAAAAAGGTGGGACAACAATACAGCAAAAATAGTTTTAGATTTTGGGTAGTCTAGGAGATCTGTAATCTCATTCACAGTTTTGAACTAATCTGTCTCTTGATTGAAATTTGTCTGAAAGCCGTACATTTTCATTTTTAAGTGTCAAACTTAAGCTGCTCTTGTCAGTTGAGCACTTAAGTCCAGTGGGCACTCTGTAACCCACACACTGATCTTGATGGCTTTCAAACTGAGTAGCTCAGCCTTTTTCACATCTAGCTATTACAAAATAGGAGGCAATGCTTATTTAATGTCGTATTAGTATTGAGGTGTACTAAGGCGTATTACATCTTGCAAAGCAAATTGTTGCTGTTTAATGGAAAATAGTGCTATAGAGCTTAACTGTATTTATATCTGTACGTATATGTAGTTATCAAACTGATTATGGTTTTCTCTTGAATATAATATTAATGTTTTTGTATCACTACTTAATGATACAGATTTAGGCTTAATTTTCATGCTTCTCTAATGGATGAGAAGATTAACTTTGGAGCTAAGATGATTTGAACTCTATTCTCTAATGAACAGGTTGTTTTACATGTAATGTATTAACAAATTTCATCTCTTATATACAACTATGGAATATCATGTTAGCTGTACATTTACTGGCATGCAATGTAGAAGATAAAATTACACACTGTGCAATTTTTAGATAAATAAGATTAGATGTCTACAAATCACCCTCTAGAGTAAATCAGATGACAAGCACTGTCTGGCCAAAAACTCAGGAGTGAAGATGGCTGAAATTAAGCATGTCGGTGGTACATAATAATTCAGAGCCAGACAGAATCTTAGATTCCCTACTTTGTCTGGAGTATGGAGAGAGGACTTAATCAGAATATACCAGCATACATATATGTTTTTAATCAGATGAATAATTAAAGGAACAAGGAAATTTTTACTACCTTTTTGATTATCATTTCCATTTTTGAGAGCAGCTGTTTGCCAGTGAATAAAGACACATACTCTTTTCATATCAGAAATGATGATTTACAAAACTAATGTGGTTTGTGGGATAAGTACTTGCCTATTTACTATACATCACGTCAACTTCGCTAGTATTCATACTGTTACTGAACCATTTAGTAGTGTTCTTAAAGATGTTCTTTGGCTTGGCTATCCTCTAGTGTATGCTTCAGCGAATAAACTCTTAAGTAGAAACTGTAATACACAAACTGTAATACCCAGTCTTAATGAAACAAAAGTCCAAATTAACTCTTCACAAAAGATTTCTAGTGCTGGGAGCTCAGATATTGCTGCTGTTCCAGTATTGCTAAGTAGTCTTTTCAACAGTGGTGATCTAGAATATTTCCTATAAACGATAATGATCATGTGGTATATTTCTACTTGAAATAAGTAGATTGAATACATTTCTGTAGACACCACCTATCTAGGAATTAAGTAGGAGTATATATAATGAGTTAGGAGACTACTGAGAAATAAAGTAGAATAGGTTTCTGTCTGCGATTTGTCATGGCATTCCACAAAAAAAAAGGGAAGTTTGTTATGTATAACAAACTATACTTATATATGTATTTTTATGTTATATACATAAACCTGTTATGGAAATGCCACATACAGACAGACATTGGATTTGGACCTAGAATTCTTCAGGTTCCAGAAACAATGGATTTAGTTTTTAAATTGCCCCAGATATAGGAATCAGCACAGGAAAGAGGAATGGTTTGGGTCTTGAAGGTCTCTACTAAGTTGATCTCATACCTGATGGATGTTACTTTTTATTCTTAATACTGTTGTGTCTGTTACGTTATCAGTTTTATGCTAATCAGAAGGACAGCCAAATGGGTAGGAATAACTTTTGCTTTTACTGGTCTGAAGTTTGGAATGTTGTATGAGCCTGTTTGAGATATATATAACTCACTGTTTGCATAAATCACTGAAAACTACATCAGTACAACATAGCTAAAAAGAGAAAAATAAAAGGAAATCTGACTTAAGAGAAAGCGAATTCACTGTTAGGATGGGAGAGTATTGTTTTCAAAATGAGAATGCTGAAGAGCCATTGTACTGAAAATAATTAGTCTAGTTTCAACAAGGTATTACTGTTATGTATTACTGTGCTGGCAAAACTATATGAACATATGTAAACTGGATTGGGAAACTTTGCAGTTACCGGTGATTGTAGCACTGAGAATTTTTGTTTTTCTCTTGTCAAGTTAATAACAAATGAAACCTGGCTTGCTGTTTGGTTCTCTGCCATTGGGATTTTAATTCTAACCTACAAGGTGCAATGGAAATGTTGATACAGTGATGTAAATTATATCCCTGTACGTTAAAGATACTGCGTGATACATCAC
The DNA here is from genome assembly GCA_026546715.1 of Gallinago undulata. Taxonomy (NCBI): domain Eukaryota; kingdom Metazoa; phylum Chordata; class Aves; order Charadriiformes; family Scolopacidae; genus Gallinago; species Gallinago undulata. Next base: position 16,825,042 of record JAOTQQ010000063.1, on the reverse strand, counting down.
AATTCTGGTATTTCTGCTGTTGTTTTCAAATAGTAACTAGTGGAAACACCAGCATAAATCTTCCAAATATAAGTTGCTTTTATTGCAGTTGAGATACTACAGTTACTGTTAGGTGAAATGAGGAACGTGGCAGCATTGTCCTCTACAAAAATGTCCTGGGAATTGTCCTTTTATTTTTCCTTCTGGTAGCTGTCAGAAGTGGACAGGGAGGTTTCAGAAGCCTATATTAAAATAATAAAGAAAATGAGGATGTGTCAGTGTTTATGCTGACGTGGACCTTCAACCAACACTATGCAATGACCTTAGACTTCAGAAGCTCCTTTAATTTCTCCGTAGGGAGCATTTTACTGATTCCTGTATGCTTTTAATTATAATCCAATTTATCCTTTGCTACAGGCCTTGCAATCATTTCATCACACTCTGGCAAGGAATGGCTTCTACTTTAAATGAGATCTATGGTCAGCTGAAATGCTGACTTAACAACTGATGCCAAAGAGTTTGAGGGGTTTTAAGACCATGGCTACAGGGGCTCTTACATATTTGACGTTACCACAGTGTCATTGAATGTCCCTCAGAGTCAGCTTCTTATGCAGAGAGCCAGGGATAGCTTAAACGAACTTGCCTGCAAAACCAGTGCTGTATAAGATAGGGAAGAACAGCTCCGTTACCTTATTTTGTTAATAAAGTGCTGCTTTTTGTGACTGAGATGATGACAATAGCCATATTGAACTGTGTCACTACTTCCTTAATGCAGGCAGTGTAAGAGGTCTGTTGTGAATGATGGGAGTCCCTGTGCTCCAGGCAATGCTAGTTGGTTAGGCAGTAGTAAGCGGTGGAATGATTGTGTGGTCGACAGGGCCGTGTTCTCTTTCCTTGTCATGGATTTGGTTAGTAAAGCTCAGACTACAGCTACTTAGAAAATCAAACTTCTGGAAGTTGAAGCATATTTTGTCAAAAATTTTCCATCAGGTTATACTTGAAGGACCATTCCACTTGAAATATTTCTTCTTCTCTCATCCAGTATTCAGATGCCTTTTCATCATTTTGCACAAATAGTATAAAGCTTTGCCTGAGACACTGATGTTAATGATTTATTCTGAGAGTACGGGGTTGAGGTCACAACATTTTTTGACTTTGAGTAAGTGGCTTCCAAACTAAGAAGCATTACTCAATCAATAAACTGGTTCTGTATGCAAAGAATAAAATTCTAGCTAGGTTGTCTGTTTCTGTAAAGTATGGAAAAGAATGAGGAAAAGGTTACCTGATTAAAGTGTTTTCCCTTGCAGAGGTCTGAGTTGTTCACGTAAATTCACTTTCATCAAGTCCAATGACAAACCAATAATTCATAATAAACATATTTTGAAATGGAAATGGAATATGTTTCATTGAAAGGGCTGTGGGAACTCTGATCATCAATCACTTCTCCCAGAATTCTAATTTTGAGCTGTCTGCCTAACAAGAAACATTATAGTCCAGTTGCATATTAAACAGTGCTTGGGGATGGGAAGAGGAGTGTGCATTTGTAAAATGCACTGAAGCTGTTCAGTTTTATTTTCCTTGCTTGGTCATTATGAGTGGCTTATAGGAGTCAGTACAACTCCTACTGTTCCTTGCCTCACAAATTAAAAAAATAATAATAATTTCCAAACACCACTAAAGTTTGTTTTTCCTTCACTTAGAATTTTAGAATGGCTTTGGTGGAGATCAGTTTCTTATGCTACATCACAGCAGACTTTGACTTTTGAAGTAATCACTGCAGAAGAGATAGATCACAGTTGGACTGTCTGGGTTATAAATTACAGTGTTATAAAACTAATTCTGGATAGCATTTGCTCCCAACATGGGAAATAAGAGTGGATCACAAGAGTGATCTATGCAGGGGCTGTATGTTTTTTTCACATTTTAAGAATAACTTCAGTATTGTGATACTATTATCTTCCAAGTCAATGTTAGAGGAGTCTTGTCTTAGCCTCTCTTTGCAGCATGTAAAATAGCTTTTCCTGGTTTTATGATAATTTTTCTAGGAATATTTTATTGGTTTAGGTTCTTTTTTGTTTGGTTTTTTGTTTGTTTTGTTAATACTTTAATTCTCAATTTCAGGTAAGATTGCATTTTCCTCTTGAGGAGGGAGAACGTTCATAAAAATTAACTTTATCTTGAGAGAAACTACCTGTCTATCCTTGTCTTCATGATCAGGAGAGTCTTTCATGCACTTATTCTAAGGAGATTAAATTAGCCTCTGAATAATATTATAAAGTCTCTTCAATACCATCCTCCTTGCATATTTTTTCCCAAAGTACTGCTATGATCTTTTGAAGCAAGCCCTTCACTGTTTTTCTCCAAACATGAGGACTCTTGTGCTGTCACTCTATAGCACCCCAGAAGGAAAGACAGCTGGAGAGAATATGTGCTTTACAGAGGAAATGCGTTTTTTTTATTGAGTTTTCTACAGTCATCCTTTTTCTGTTCTCTGCCAGATTTTAATAATGAGATTTAATAGGGATGCAAAATTTGTGGTAACAAAATGGACATTAAATCATGCCTCTTCTGCCTTCAGATAGCCTTTGAATAAGGTCTGGATAGCTATCTAGACCTAGTTAATTATCTCATGGCTATGTAGTCCATGTTGCTGTTGGTACTCTTTGACTTATACACAATGATATGGTGTTATTAGACCAGCTTTGAACCTGGGGCACAGACTCTGCTTGTACCATTTCTGATCCATGGTCCATAACCCGTGTTCTAACAATGCTAATGTTACTGAAAAAAAACCTAGAAGCAATATAAACTCTCCTAAGGTGTATATAGTCAATTGGATAAACATACATATGCACCAGTATATATAATATGTGTATCAAACTTTGAATGTGTTTTCCAAAGGTAAACTTTTGCTTCTGCTTTATCACTTCTTGGAGTGAAAACTAGTTGACCTCTGCTTGGACACAACACAAGGCAAGGTGCTGCTGAGGCCCTTTTGGAGGGCTAAAATACCAGCCTGGAACCAGCAGAGATAATGGCATGTGATTGTGCTGCCATTGCACTGCGACTGCTGGTGTTTCTGGGTGCTGTGTTGCCCTTCGTAGGTTGCCACGCTGGATGCTGGGCTCCCTGTCTGCCTAGGGATGGTTTTCCCTGCCTATGTTACAAGCTGTTGCTGTTGAGCATGTAATTTTCATTTTAATCCAAACAGAACATTTTTATATACTTCCATTTTTAGAGATCACCAAAAGAGTAGTTACTCTTTTTATGTATGAGTTATTTTCCTTGCACAGATTTCAACAAAAGAGTTCTTTTTCCCCTCCAAAGCCAGCCAGCCCATCACTGCAACTCATTTACACTTCTAATAAAGCTAGCCATAAAATCCTATCCTTGAAGCAATCAATGTTTGATACAGTTAACATTTCCTAAAGATGAAATATCACCTTCCGTGATAAGATCTGAAGGGTTTATATGGAACTTTATAGCTTTATAAATGATATTTTCTTGCTTTGTTTTTATCATTGTTATCTTCTTTAATTTGCATTGTGTATTCCTGTCATGAAGGTAAAGTTACATGCAAGGAAAAAAAGTGGAAAAAAAAAATGAAAAAAGATCCTTGTATAGTTGAAAGTCTAATTAAAAAAGATAGAAAACTCTACAGAAGAAAGTGGAAAAGCATTAAACCACAGTTTGGAGGCTTAGTACTGCAAGTCCTATTGCTTTTACCAAATCTTTTTGGTACTGATCAAGCCTTAAGGTTTGCTCAGTGAAAAAATCTATTGCAATCCATCCAAAACAAGACCTTGACACAAAGCTTTATTTTTTTCTCAGCACCTGAAAGGTCATTACATGACCTTTCATGAATTCGGATTTTTTTTCTCGTTCTGCACCAGAGTGTTCATATACTTTGCCTATCATTTCATCTTTGACAATGAGATAAAAGTAGGCATGAAACAATTTCAAAAATGCGCTTTTACCCCCTTCACATCGAAGTCCGTGGGAATCCATTGAGGTTTGAACTGTAACTGGCTTACATCTTAATGCTTTTGGACTCTGAGCTGTATAATGTTTCTTGAGAGATGCTTGTAACTATTACTCCAACTGCCAGTTTGCAATGGTGGCCAAAAAGAGTTGTTAGTTTTTCTAATATAAACATTAGAAAAAACTTAAACAACAAAAATAATTTTTCCCCCTGATTTTTGATTTGCAGTTGTGCTTGCAGTAGTGTGCAGGACCACAGGAATCACTGTGCTGTCCTTTATAAGAAGCCCCAAGGGCAGCGCTCCCTTCCACAGAGCCCTTATCTAGATTTAAGAAAGGGCTTCACCATTAAGTAGAACATAACATTGGAAGCAAAGATTATAAAAAGATCTGACAGAGCAAATATGTAAACCTTGCAGTTAAGTCAGTATTAATAATTTGATTTGGCTCTGGCAAAGGTGGTTTCCTCCCTTTTCCCCAGCAGTGTATGAGTAGAGCTGATTGGATACATAGCTTCAGGGGATTGTTTCTAGCAATGACATCTTTATATAGTTGGTTAAGGTGTCATGCCATGAGCAATAGCTGAGGGATGGCTATAAATACAAGGCTGACTTCTGAGTTGTCTTCAGTTATCTTGACTGTAATTTTCCACAAGTTGATTCAACTATAGTTAGAAATGTTCCAGTGAATATATAGTGAGGTCTTTGCAAAGTGCCATGTTTTTTTTCCCGTCAGAGTTTAAAGTAAGGTGAGATTTAAATAAATTCTTCTCCATTTCTAGAACTTCTGCTTAAAAATTAACAGTCTTTATAGAGCATTTTGCAAAAAAAGTGCTTCAAGAAAGAATTGGTATTGCAGTGTCCACCTACACTGCAATTTAGCCCTCAGCCAAAATGCAATTCAATGATTTAGTGCATTGAATTCTGGGGAAATAAATTTGATTTCAGCCTTCTAAAATGAATTTTTCCTCTTAGAATAATTATTCTTGCCCACCTTATATGGTTAATAAACATGCTTTTTGAAAGTGTTAGCTTTCTCTTGTTGATTTTATAGTTTTAAATTTGTTGACTCATCTTAATGTTTGACTATTTGTGGGTCTGGGGGAGGTAGATCAAACTACTTAAACAGAACATGTGGTTCTGTGAAAACAATGTATTTTACTGGAAATTTGTTTCGGGGATGGGGAAAGAAGTTACTGTTTTGCAACTTTCCTTCAGAAACAGTATTTTCTGTATTATTTTTAAGAAAGTATATGGAATTCTAAAAGAAAAATATTTTAATTGTTTTAAGAAGTGTTAAAAGTGTTTATTCTCTTTTTGGGTTTTTTTTGCATAGCATTAGTGTCTCTGCATATGAATCTGGTAAGGCTTGCAGAGAAGAATAGATGATGCTGATTATATGTTACATTTTACTAGGTTTTTTTTAAACTATTTCTTCAGTTTTTGCGCTTCTCAGTGGTGTTAGCATAATTTGAGCAATGGTTAATTCAGCTATCTGTGCTTAGTGGTGCTCTGTAGGTATTCCAGAAGATAGTGGTCACAGAGGGAAGCGTTTTGTAGTCAACTTTATTCCGTTATTGAAGTTTACATTAAATGTGCTGCCAGTTCCGTGGTAAACAGGGCTAATAAGGTAAATGGTAGCTTCTTGTAACAACTTCAAAATTGATACTGATTTCCATGATTTAGGTAGCATTTCAGCCTAATTCCTGAGTATGCAGGTAGTATGCAGTTCCTGAGTATGCCCCTTGTGACTTGGGGCACTGTTCTGTAATGGGACTTTAGAGGAACCATCCCTTGCTCTCACTGCTGGGTACCATTCTGTCAGTGGTGGTTGTTTACTGAAGTAGTACTGCCTCATGGCATGAAACACCATTTCTAGATTAGAAATACAAAATGATATGAAATCAATCAGCTGTGAAGAAATAACTTTTACTGTCTGCTGCTTGATTTCTGGAAGAAGCTGTCCATTATCAAAGGTAAAAAAAGAAAGGTCCTAAACCACAGAAATTATGTAGCATTGTGACTGCATTGTATTGTTGTAAAGTTGTACCTTTATATTGATGTAACCATGCATGCTTGTGTTTATTTTGCTTCATTAGTAGTAACTGAGCTGGATTATTGAATTGAAGGATGATTTCCTTCTATTAAAAACCTTAGCATAGAATGCTAACGTCAAATGTAGAGTAATCTCTCACACGGGTAGCTTGAGAAATGTGCCTTTTTTAGCAGCGGATAAGCCTCATTCCTTCTGAAAATAACAGCAGTGAGAGATCCTGTCTGCAGTAATGATCACTGGGTGATTCTGCAGTCACAGACAACAAAGCTGTACCACATGAATGAATCACTGCTAAAGTCTGAGGGCTTTAGGGCATTTTGCTCTGCACAGGAGAGTTTTACAGCATCCCAAAGATGAAAAATAACCTTCTGAGAAGATGTGATATGCTGTAATGGTAAAGAGGTTTGTGCTGCTTTGTATCTCATCAAGAGTTGTTCCAAGCACACAAGTCGTCTTGCTGCCTTCCTGTGATTAAGTAAAGCTTTGTTGTCAATTTGCAAAATGAAGATTGGGGATGTGCATGTGTTCTTTTTTTTGGGAGACACGTACCATACTACATTTATTCACTAAGATTTAATATAAAGAAGTTTAAAGTCGCCTAGCATTATTATTGAACTTTGATCACCAGGAACTTTATCTAATTAGTTGTTGCTGCTCTTGGCAGAGCATCTAGTTAATTGTTATCTGAGTGCCTGTTCTGTGCGCTTGTTTACATGTAGACCAAGGGAAACAACATGACCGTATTCACAAATCTGCAGTGATCGTAAGAGTAAAGGCACTTAGGGATCCAGGGAGTTCAGTCCCTTCTGTGACGTGGACTGAATTAGGTTTTGAGTTGGTTTTGGGCTGGGTTGCAGCATCAATACTGGTGAAAACTGAGCACGTCTCTGGAGATAAAATCTTCACTGTAATGCTCCTCTTACTTCACTGAACAAAGACAGTGAAAAATTTTGAAGTATTAAGTATCGGAATGACTCAGACATGATTAATAAACTCTCCTGCTCCTCAAACAAACAAAAAATAAAATCAGAAGCTCTTTTACAGTCCAAGCATGGAGAGGAGAAAAAGACAGACTGAAATTGGTAGGATTTACTTACCCAATTCAAAAACCTGGTGTGTCTCTCAACAAATATGTATGTTGTATTTATTTACATTTTCCAGCCTTAAATGTAGCCAGTATAAAGGTTTTTAAATATCCAGAAAACAGCAGCAAAATTTGTTCCTTAAAAATAACGTGCTGACGTACCTTGACTGATTTTCCTTATTGAAGAGGTTTGGATAGCTGCAATGTGCTTCACGTGCTCAGCAAAATAATTGCAGTCTGCCTTCACCCAGCTTCAGTTATTTGGACGTCTTGCTGTCACTAGGAATTCAGCCCCAGAGTGCCTGTGGGACAGAAGACACATCTCCATCATTAATCTTCATAGTTTGAGGTTCAAACTAAGAACTAGGAGATGTTTTCTAAAAGAGTCTAGTTATCTGCAGAACGTAATGTTTAGCTAATAGCAAGTTGTAGCTAGGTTTAGTAGCCTAAATAGCAGGTAAATAGTTCAAAAGATATTTCCAATCCAAATATATTCTAATCCCTAGGCATAATTGTGGAAAATAGTGTAGGCTCATTAGTAGTCATCTTCAATAAAAATTAGCAGAAAAAAATAGACTGTGAATTGCAAAGATGAAAATTAAATTCTAGTGATTTCGTATGCAGTGAAGTCTCCAAGGCGGCAGATGAACAGGCTCTTTTGGGTAGTCTGATGCTGTGCCAGGCGGACTACACAAACTGGAACGAATGAGCGCAAAAGTGGCATATGAGTTTCAGTGTAGATAAATTTAATGTAATGAATCTGGAGGAAAATCTTATCTAAACCTGATAAGATGCTGACAGATTTCAGAAAGCAGAACTTGGAGTCATTGCTAACAGTTTCTGAAATCACTGGCTCAGTGAATACCTGTTCTCAAAAAAGCTCTCAATGCCAAAGGCATTATCAGGAAAAGTACTGAGGGGGAGATGAATGCTTTTTAAGACCTTATGCCCGTATCTTGAGCACTCTTAGAAGGACACAGAACAATTAAGGTATAGAAAATCACAGATAACGTAATCAAGAGGATGGAGAAAGATATGTTTTAAGTTGAGGCTGAAGTTCTTCAGTTTGGAGAGTAGAAGGCTGAAATGGGAGAGAATTGAGGATTACAGAATCATAAAGGCAGTCAGTAAATACAGAATTGTTACTCACCAGGTCTTGGTACTAGAACTAGGAGGTGCTAGATAAAACTGGTAACAGATCAATTTAAAATAGATGCCATAAAGTACTCATTAAAGAGAAAGAATGGGCATGGACGTCCCTAATCCAGTGATTATTGATGCTAGGGGAGTGTGTGAGGGAAAGAAGCTGCAGCTGGCTAGGTTTGCCCATGTTCTCCCAAAATAGCTTCTCCTGACTCTGTTGCTGTCCCTTGGGGTAGGTGAATTAGGGGCGTTTGTGTCTGCAGAGTACTCGTGGCAGGGTTCCCTCCTCATCCTCCAGCCCAGGTTACTCATGCTGGGGAGATTCCAGATGAAGCGACTGTTTCTGTCAGCTTGTTCTCCCAGCCTTACAAAGGCCAGTGAATGCAATGTGTTTAGCTGTGTGTGTTTATAATTGCTTACTGTAACAAATGGCTATATACCAGGAAGTACAGAAATACCAATTTAATTTGACTTAATGTAGTTATAGGAGGCTATTAGTCTTATCTGTAATACTAAATTCTGTTTTGTGTAGAGCGGTCTAGGACCAAGATCAGATAACAGAAACGTCAAAGATACTAAATTAAACTTTGATTCTTATGATTATTATTTATGAACGTGTGTGCTTTCCTGCATCAGACCTCTTGTTTCCACATTTTTACTATCAAAGATTATTTAATGGTTTTCAAACTATGTGTTACATCTTTTTTTTAATATATATATCCATGTATGTCTGAATGTAACAATGAAATATCGTATTAATAAATGATGTAAATAATCTCTATTTATTTTATCTGGTGGGTTGCAGGAAAGCCAGACTTTAATTTAAAATACTTCAAAGTATTAAAAGAAATATAAAGGAAGTTGCTATGTTTTGTATAGTTATATCAGCTGGTTCCAGATACTGGGTTGCTTACCAGTCATTGCTGTTTTTCTCATCTGACCTTTTCTCTTCTCCCCATTTTCCACTTACAGTGGCACTTACTTATGTTAGCTTATCCTGAGGCCCATTTTCTTGCTTTCCTTTTTGATCAGGTGTGTTGCTGTTAAATTAGAGAACTTGCATGGATACCTACTGCAGAGATGGATGCTGTCAGCATCCAGAACAGGGGAATGAGGGAGAGAATAGACAAATACTCTTACCTGTTATGTGAAAAATTATCATAATAGTTTTCAACATTTCATGTATTCTATATTCCAGCAATTTAAAGAACACAGAAAAGACAAGTCAGTAATGCAATGAGACTAAATTTCTCAAGGATGTCTGGGGAAGATCTCATTGGATACTTACCGAAATCCTAAGAAACTCCTTTATACCATTGAAATGAAGGCAATGGATGTATCGTCTGGCTTTCAGAGATTCTGAAGGTAATATGCAATTTCATGTGTATACGGGTATGCATTTTGGCAGTTAATTAAATAGTGATTTGATCACCATTAGTTTGTGATGTTCAGGTGGAACATTTCATTTACAAATTGTTATAATCATTTGATAGATTTTCTTCAAAGTCCCTGCAGTATGTATACACTAAATATTTAACAAACCCTCATTATCTAAGGAAAGAGCTTCACTGAAATGGTTTACTTAGAGCATTACTTTCTTCAGTAGTCAGAGGTCAAAGCTTCATAGTAAAGTGGCTATTGATATTATCCTTTAATAGCCATTTTAAATCATTATCTATTAGCAATACTAAATCATATAGCTGCTAATAGTCTTTATTCTGAAGGATTACGGTTAGCTGCTTCTTGGGGCTGCAAGTTGTTTTATGTGATCAATGTGATTGCTACTAATGGTTTGTGATTTAAGTGATTACTGGGCATGAAAAACAGTTTTGTAATTTGTTCTCCCCAGTGAATAATCGTTCGTTTCCTGGATACATTTTTTTTCTGTTTATCAGTTGGTTAACTTCGGGAAAATGAAAGAGAGGAGTGTATAAAACTACATCAAAGTACAGCTCAGTCTGTACTAGGCAGTCTTGGTTTCCTATCTACAGAGGGGAATGTACTTTCCCTTTCGAGCTTTGGTTTGTAATGCACGGCTTCTTTGAAATACTGCATTTGACACAAATGGTAGGAAACTTCTGAATTTATTAAAGAAACACAGTACACTGAAGAGCTGAAATAGTGAGATTTGTAGGCTATTTATGACATAGTTCCTGTGGAATTTGGCCCAGTGTGATTGTTATCTTCACAGACATAGGGGAGGAAAAAAAAAGGCATTGTTACCTTCAACTGTAGTTATTACCTAATAACTGGGCTTATGAAAGAGGTGGTCTATACAAAATGCCTGGTAGTGCTGTATGATATAAAGGGTTTTAACAAACCATTGGAACAGGTATTGCTGCTTAGTACAGACAAAGCTCTGATGAGCTATTCAGGTCATTTGAAATAAGCACTGACAAAGCTTTACAACTTCACTCTGGATTCCGTCTGTTTAAAAAAACCCTCCCCTATTTTAAAAAGAAACTAACTGTTTCAATGGGAGTGTTTTCCTGCTCATTCCTTTACTAAGTATGCAGTGGGTCCCGTGGTTTTGTTGCCGTGTAAGAGAGAAAAAAGGAATACTTTTGCGTATTTTAAACTCTTTGAAAAACAGTCTTTAACATAATATTATGTTTTGCAGTTCCAGGTATGAGAAGTGGGATTTTATTTCTTGTTGAAATAAAGTTCTTGTTTATAGTATTTTTAAGCCTTAGAAGATGAATTATTTACTGCTTCAGATAGGTTGGTGTTTTTTTTTTTTCTTGTCATGATAAACAGCTCTTTCATGAGCAGGTCATGCTCTGACATGCCAGGTCAGAGCTGGCTGGTTCTCCTTCGCATGCAAGGAACCTGTCACCTAACCTTTGTAAGTTATGAAATTTTGATAATTCTGTAATTGTCACAATCTGTTTTACATGTACTTCACTTACACAGATGCACACATGCCCATGTATGCATCTTTCTAATCGTAACACTGATCATGTCAGTTGTATTGCGTTAGAGAAGGAACTAAAAACAACTTTGTGATACTTAAGAACACCTTATATTTGAACAATTTTAAAGCCAGTATGAAATTCATCTGAGCATATGGAGAACCCAGCCCGGTCTTTAATGCCTCAAGAATATTCTGTATTGAGTTAAGATCCCAGGTCATTACACAGCTCTCTTCTTGACAGAAATTTCAATTCCAAGGTACATGAGAGAAAATCTTACAGATGGCATCACCTGCAACAAAATACTGTGTTGATGATTCAGGTTTCCTATAGGGGTAGTTTATACCTGATGGATTCTCAGCTCTGGGTAAAACTGGAGAAAACAAAAAAAAAAAAACACCTCACCTTTTACATACTAGTAACTCGATTTTGAAATCCTGCTTTAGCAACACTTCTATATTCCCTTTCCGTTGCTTTTACAAACAGTGTTTTGTTCTTGTAAATACCTTTAATAAAATCAGTTAAGGTAAATTTTGTCCTTCTCACCATATAACATAGCCAGTCATACATTCTTTGGATATCATAAGTCTTGACAGATTCTGATATTTACAAGAGTTCTTTTTTGGTGGTGGGACATGAGTGGGCAGTGCCCTGAGTTCTCACTTACCCTTGTAATCAGGGTATGTAATCAGGCACACATTATGCAAGGAAGAGAATGCTTATAGCATCACCTCAAATATGATGCCAAAGTAGTTTTCCTGGGCTAGGAAACTTTCTTTAGCAGCTGAATGAACCTTTGTGGCTTAAGGCTGAATTCAGAGATGTTCCAAAAAAAAGCTTCACTTCAAGTTGGTGAAATTACCTGAAATTGTAGGTTGGTAGATTTATTTCTGCTATATGGTTATATGAGGGCATGGGTGCTGCATGTACCTTGACATTTAATATGGTACACTCTGGGCTGACCATTATCAAGCACAGGATGATATCAGAGGCCCCAGGGCTATAATCGACTCACGTTTATAGTCAATGACTGGTTGTTAAATCAAAGCAACCTGGAGAGCAGAGTATAACCAGTTGTAGAGATAACAAAGTGAACAGAAAAAGTATCCAGGAGAGAAAAATCATGTTACGTGGAACTGCAGACCAATGAAGAGAGGATGAGCAACTTTTTGTTCACCAGTGCCTCATCGCTGCTCAGCTTGCAGTGCTGCATGGGGCTGTTCATCCCAGATACCAGGCTTTGCCCTGACCTGTGTTGAACTTCCTGAGCTGCCCACCAGCCTGTTTCTCCAGCCTGTTCTATCAGTCTGAATAAGCCTCTTTCTCTAGCTGGGTACCACCTGCCAGTTGTGGACTGATGTATTGCAGTGAGAGATTTGAAAGAATATGTATAGGTGGTAACACTGATTTTAGTATGAGACTAATTAAGTTTTGTGTAGGTAAATCTTTTTGTAGGGTGTTCCTGATGAAATACATAACCATCTTGATTTTTTTTCTGCTAGTTTTGCTGTAATGGTTTGGATTCACATCTTGAGTTATTCAATTCAATATTCTGATAATAACAAGACTTACAGAATTCTGCTTCAATCCAGGAGGCTCCTGTTGTTCCCTGGCTAACTTCTGTAGTACACAAGTGCTGTATAACAAAAGAAGGGGGTATAAGGCTTACTTGTAACAGTGGGAGAGTTAGACTTACAGGGATGGCTAACAAGGAGCAATCAGAAAGAAGGTTGTGAGACGGTTGCAGTCTGAACATGCCTGTTCCAATGGGGGAAGAAATTTGAAGGAAAAATGTCTCTGCGTAGGAGTTCTATACAGGTGACTTTTAAAAAGTCTTCCTTTTTTTTTTTTTATTTCTAATTCCTTTCAAATTGTAAGGTTAGTGTCATTTCTTGCAGTGCAGTTCACTATAAATGAATGTACGCTGTTTGATACCAGCACAGTGAAGGTGTGAAGCTTAGTGTACCTATGTAAGCTGAAAATATCAAAGCAGTTTATATAATTTCACCCCAAAAAATGTTAATCTTTTTATAACAATCATAGAAAGTTGATTTTCTGGTTTCCAGTAGCAGGGGACACTAACGCATAGAAAGGTTATACCCTTTCAAACTTGGTGCTGCATCTCATATTCAGTGAGAGCAGCCTGTCGTGTCAGCATGGATTGTGCTGGTTCCTCTGCTCAGCCAAGGCAAGAAGAATCACAATGGAGTGAGATTGCTTGAAATCCAAAGTTTGAGTGAAAGGGATATGGTATAGGAATCTCCGTGCATCTAATAATTAGCTTAGTTGCTAGAGTTAACGAGTATTTGTAAAGTATAAGTGGAAAAGGTTTTTATTTTGTCTCCAAATACATTGTGTAAGTTAACTCTTTTTCAGCAGTGACTTCTTGGTAGTGGCTTTATGAGGTTTTTTTCTCTTTTATTTTCTATGCATAATGTGTCTGTATTGATTTCAGTGAATTAAATATAGAGCCCAAATGTGAAACAAGAGGCTTGATCCCTTTATTGCTGTGAGTTACTGATCAGGAAAAGCAAATTTTAGATCAAGTCTTTGAAGCTGCATTTTGGTCTACATTTTCTATTGCAATGTAGTAATTATTGATCATGCAGTACTAAAATTCATCAATGTTAAATGGTTATTTTTTAATTTTAAGATTTATGGTTAGTTATTCACAGGCCTGTAAAAACAGATGCTAAAACCGATATTCAGGTAAGTAAAATGTTGTACTGAAATCCCAGTATTTCTTTACATTTTTCACTCTGTTTGACCCTACCAAACAAGTACTGTTTTTCTTAGGCCTCTCTTAATAAATTTCACGTTGGGGAATAATGTAGGGATTTGAAAATGGTGAAAAATTAACATTTCTGTATATGGTCTGTCAAATAAGTATCTAAAACTGATAGCCTTATTCTCATAAATCTGAGAAAATAATAGTAAATACAGTTTCTTTATTAATTCCCTCCTCTTTCTTTTCCTGTTATCCACCTCTAAGAATAGGAAAAGTTATTCTGTTTTGTAAAATTAATAATTTATGACCAGAAAGCTATTTTAGATCTAAAGCATTTAGGTAATCAAATGAAAAATAATTACTATATATTTAATCTGTGACCTAATAAAATGACATATCAATTTAGGAGAGGAGGGGAGAAGCTTTGTTTTTCTGTGTTGCTCTCAGTGTTGCTAATTATGTTCAATTTCTCAAGATACATACCCAAATAATTCTTTCATAATCTTGTTATATATTTCTTATTTACATGTTTTCCTCATCCTTCTGCTATTAGCTGTTGCTACCGTATGCCTGTATTTTCTACTAACTTATTTGCACATTAATCTTGCAGTAAATTTTAGCAAATTTCTTGGCAGGAAATCTTTAGCTAACACACCGTAGGAAAGCTTGTGGCAGTTAAGACTGAACAGTGTCTCTAGACAGAAGTGTAAAACAAAGTTCTTTTCCTTTGAGAAGGAAAGCAAGGTGTGTGTTTGAGCCCTAACAATTCACAATAAATTCTAAAGATTGTTAGCAATGAGATCTACATGCTGATTAGATTTGTTTTCTAAATTTATATTGAATTTATCTTGCTACCTATCTCATAATGATTTTCAGGCATTTATATAATGGAAAAAAGGGATCTTAAACTCGGCATTTAAGTTAATAAAATATAAATTATTTTATTGACTTAATCTTGAAACATACATAGCCAATTTATGAATAAGTCTTTTCTTAAAAAAATAAATCACTGTAAATACATAAATCGATAAAGAAAATAAAAAGTGGAAAATATATTATAAAATGTTCTACCTGTTGATTTATGGACTTCTGTTCTACTTTGATACAGTTAAATAACATATCAAAGAAAACATTGGCTGTAAACTAATTGGAAAAAGGAACCAAAATTTAGCAGTGTGAAAGACGTAGAGAAAGTGTGATTAACATTATCAACAGGAGCTTCAAACATAAGATAAAAAAATATTTTAACATATGCTTACAATATGCTTAATAAATATGCTTAAAATTGATAGTCAAAGGATATTTTTGGAAGAAAGAAAACGTTTCTTTCCTTCAAAAAATAACTTCACTTAAAAATTTCCATTGGCAATAATGTTACTCGGTGTATTGTTGTAAGACACCTAGAATGCAGATGGTTAAAGCTACTATCAACAAAATTGGAAAAGGTTATCTGAATTGTTAACAAATGCCTTTTAACATAAACATAGGTATGAATGTTTGACATAAGTGCTTTCAGTGATTAAGAGCCTTACTGTGATTCTCATACTCAAAATTTAGAGTACTCATTTTGATTTCTAATATAGTCGATGGTCATTAAATTGAATAAATTGAAGTGTGTATCAATCTTTTGTTGTCATATTCTTTTAATATATATGTATTTACTATGCATATGTACAGTAATTTGAATTTTCAGGCTTTATGTTTAGAGGACTTTATAAAATTGTGTCTTTTTTTAACATGCAAAGTTATCATGGAATTGCTTGTGTAAAATGCCAGAACAGGCTGTTGTGAGTACACTGCAGTATACTCAACAGTCGGTGATGTATCCTGCAAAATCAAGACCTGCCCTTAGTCAGATCCTACCAGTAGAAAAACAGAAAAGTGAGGCTTCTAAGTATTCTAATCCAGCATCCATTTAATAGAAAAGTGCTTTACAAATATTTTAAAGTATTTCATTTTGGACCATTGAATTTGTATCTCAACTTCTGTAGTAGGAAAAGATCAGTGTCTGAATATCTGTATTTAGAATATATTTATCATTTCAAAATTATGCTGGTGATATTTTGGCTTTTTTTTTTTTTTACAAAACGATTAGCCAACCAATATTCCCCTAATCTTATAAGGAAGCACTGATGCATGCATGTCTACTGTCTTAATACATTAAATACAGATATTTCTGTTACCATATTAGTATAATAAAGATTCATTTTCTGGGTTTTACTGGCAGGTTGCTGTACTGTAATCCAAAAATCAGATCTGCTTTGAGCTCCCAGGTTGTGGGCAGATCACAGGTGCTACTTTCTCCCCATCGCAGCTTGCTTCCTGAGTATCGACATAGAGGTTTATGATTCAAAGGACTACTACACAAGATTGCCATTCTCTCAAGACTTCTACTTGCTAAAACACATTGGAATAGATGTTCTCCTTTAGAGTCTGTCCTTTCCAGGGCTGCATGACAACTAAATCCTTAAAGATACCGACTTTGCTAAACTGTTCAACCTTTGTTTTAGACAGAACAAGAGAAATATGAATCTCTGCAAAATAAGAAACACTTCTGTGGAATGGCAATAGAAACCCCACGTACAGAGTATTCCATACTTCAGTTTCTAAACTCCAGTATTGGAATTCATACAGTGTTAGTTCCTGAGTTTTTGACTCTTATTCCTGCAGCATAGGTTTCTCTTTTATGTCATTATCTCCTCTTTGACTCAAGCAGCCAGCTTTCTTCAGTCCAGCATATATTAGGATGTAATATCATTCATTCAGTATTGCTTCAGAACAGTATCATGTAAAATGAATAACTGTCCACAGAGGGGATTATTCAAGGCTTGAGAAAGTCTTTGTGGATAACAAATTACTTCAGTCGGCTTTGGGCTCTGCCTGAAATTTTAAAAAGATAAAAACTTTGATGACCAGCCAAATCATAGAATTAAGGTTTCAGAAAGTAACAAGTGAAAGAATCCTTTGAGGAAAAAGGAGTCGGGTACTGTGTGTTTTGTGCAGCTGTGACCTATGAGTCAGCGTGTGTCTCTGCTTTGTTACAGCATGATATAGAAGTGTATTTCTGTTATGAGGCTCTCTTGTCCCACCATTGTGCCTCTCTCTAATCCACTGCTCGTTTTAACTGTGATGTAGCTTAATGCCAGCACCATCAGATAATCTCCGCTGTCAGATCACTGCTGCAAAGAAGTTTAGTTTAGTTGCGACTTACCACGTCCTCCGCAATTACTACAGTAATCTCTGAGAACCTGTGCTAGACATTGGGTGTTATGAAGCTCTATGAAAAAATCCCTGTCTGATATCCTCTGTCATGTATGGAGCTTTGGTGGTCTTTAAGTTCATTTGGTGGCTCATTTGCTGAGAGGTAATAACTGTTTAGACACAACTGTGCAAACCCACACTATCTGGATTTTGAATGCATGTGATCAGGGTTTACCTCTTTAATTTCTAGTTTTCTCCTCAGAGCGCAGATCTGGTTCCCAGCTGGTGGCAATGATTTCCTCATTGGGTAGCACTTTCATATTCTGAGTATTTGTCATCCAAACAGATGGACTGTGGAGATACTTGAACTGACATGAATGTGTGACACCACAACTCAGATTTATACTGAATTAGCTCCAATTTTTTGTTAATATTTAAGTTGCAGCCTAAAGGGCAGCACATCCCTGCATTTGATACCACACTATACTTTGCAAAAAAACGTTATTTACACATAGATTTACTCCTTTATGCAAATATGTAAACATTAATTTAATTAAGATAGAGAGTTTATGTAAAGAATGTTTTTATCTTTTTATATTACTTAAAAACACTTTCTCTGGCTATATGTTTGCTTGGCTTTATGACTTCAGGCCAAAACCAGAGAAGCTAAATTCACCTTTACCCGTATGAATTCATTATGCCAATACAGTTTTTTAGTGGAAAACTAATTGAAATAACACAACAGTGTGTATCAACTGGAATTTTTTAAACAATCTTTTATGAAAACTGTAAATGAAAAAACATTGCATCAGAAATCTTAATTGGTGTAATATTTGTTGTTCATGAATTCAACTTAATTTTATATGTGGAAAGATATATTTTTTTTATTGTGTATTTATAATTTAATAAGGAATAAGATAGGAGATAGTTAAAAGCAGAACTTACTTTATTTAGCTTTGGTAACAGAAACAATTTCATGGTTCCATCTGTCCTACTGATAATATTGGGAAAGCATTCGGTTTAAGTTCATCTACCTGCCAAACAGCTTGGTGGTTTATTCTTGTTGCACTTCATTAATGTATTGTAAGAATAATTTTTGTTGATACCTTCAGAAACTTGGATACAAACCTTTTAAGTGTAAGTAATTGGGGCTTTGCTCACAAACAAGCAGGTTTAAAACAATATATTTTCAGGAAATCAAAGTGAGGAGGTCACCAAGGTTTAGGAAAATGGAATACATATATCTGTATGTGTGTATATATATATATGCAAACACACAGAGCCATGCATTCTTTACTGATACTGAGAGCATTTCTATCACCATTTTTTAGATTATTGTGATGATAGTGCAGAGAGGCCCCAGCCAAGATCAGATCATCGTGCCAGACATTGTGCAATCAGAGTAAAAAATAAGCAAATGAGAAGAAACATCAGAAAAGATGCTTTCTAATCAGTAAACATATTTATTAGCAAAATACCCTACTGGTTATAAAGTAGTTTTCTTAATGCCTGTTTCAATGGTTTATTTCTATGCCTATTATTTCTATCCTCATTTCTTTAAAATGTTTCTTTGTTCTTACTGCAGCTGGGGCAGATGGTAGCTCTGCTGCCTCTGGCTGTAAGGAGAGAGGAAAGGTTCCTTACGAAGTTCCTGCAAAAGAGACAAAATGTAGTGTAACAGAGTCGACCCACCAGTCCCTGTGTCAGTGTGTCATGCCTTCCCTGGCCCCACAGCAGCCAACTCTTACTCCTTGAACTAAGGTCACTAAAATGGCTGACTCTGCCTCTCTCCTCTCTGGTGTGGCAAAGAGCACGATAATATTTCTTTTTTGTCTGCCCCCTTCCCCCCTTCCAGAAAAATAAGACTCTTTGAACAACTGTCAGCAGAAATTAAAACGACATATCTTGAACAATATTTCTGTGTGGACAAATTACTTCTTGATTCTTAGTTACTCATTTAGCCTCTTATGTACCAGCTTCTAGTTAGGCCTTGGATGTATTAGTAAATAAACAACTTTATATTTCCAGAGTTTGCATATTGCTGTATTTGCATTTCACTCTTGATTTAGATAAACAGAAGTCGCTACTCATAGGGGCTCTGGAGATCTGGATATAGCGTATGGCAATAGTTAAGGTTAGTGTGTTCATTTTCAGGATGTGCTGCAAAGTTGAGAGGGTCTGCTAATTTTCCAATTTAGCTTTCCTGATGGTTTCAGCTGAAGGTTTTGGCTTATCTGTGCTATTTTCCTCTGGAGGACATGGAACAAAACTGGAAATCAAATGTTTGGGACATTTCAGTAGCTACAACAACAACTATACAAAGAATGGACTACAATGTTGATGGTTGCATTTTTGTTGTAAGGTTTATAGGTACTCTCTTTAGTACCTGTTGATGTTTTCTTGAGATGGAGCTGTTGCTGTGGTATTTTTTGAGATTTGGTTTAGTTTCCTTTTTTTTGTTTCACTCTGTTTAGAGTAAAAGGATGGCTGTAGGTGAACTTTACAGTGAGCAAGTTTAATTGATAAGGTGAAAACATATTTGCATTCAGTATATAATAATTGATTATCCAGTGTCATAGCTGTTATGAGCATGGTAGTTAGAAATTAAATGAGATCAAGAGTTTCCTTGTTTCCAGTTTCCTAGGGATACCAAAATATTTTGACTTTCAAGGGCTGAGCTAAAGCTCAGATTTAAATTTAAAATTAAGATGCAAACTTGAACCACATGTTTTAGACTGTAGAAATGAAAAGGTTGAGAAATAATTTATTTTAATTGTATTTTTTTAAAAAAATCTGCTTAATGTGCAATTTTCCTGGTTTGCAATGTTCAGTGGCTTTGTGGATTGCATTAATGCTCTCTTTTAGGCCTAGAGAAAAATCTTCCCATCACTTTAGAGCTCTGCCTGTTCATCTGGCCCCCGATTCCTTTCCGCAGAGTCTCTTTACTGTGTTGGAGATCTGTCCTTGCTCAGTCGCCGTCCCCTTGCAGTGGCTGCCTGGTAGGCCCTCTGCAAAGGGAAAACATCATCCTGGCTCCTTTCATGGGGTTCCCAAAGACACCAGGCCAGCAAGGAGGCAGTTTTCTAGTTGGCTGCCAGGGCTCTTTTAAAAGAACAATATGTGATGAATAAAATCACCTTGATATTTTGCTTGGAAATATTGTTGCCAGGCTTTATTCTTTATTAGCTTGCCGTGGCATTGTTGGGATATAAGAAATAAAAAATGTCTTGGCCACAATAAATGCTTTTCAGTCTATTTCCTGCACAAGTACAGTAATCTCATGGGCAGAGACAATCATTATACTTAAATTTCCATTGCAAGGTTAAAAGGTGTTGTGTAGTTCTTGAGCAATCCACAGCTGGATTCTATTATGAAAAAACTTTGAAGGCACTCAAAAGGCATTTCTATGCTTTCTTTCATATTTCAGTACAGCCAAATACCCTCTGACATGTAGATACTTGTTTGATGGACATTTTTTAGTATGTGTGTCTAGAAACTAAACAGATGCCCTGGTCTAAAAACTTGCCAAACATTTGCCAGATTTCTGTTAAAGAAATCCAGTTGAACATACTTGTTAAATACAGAGCTGCTTCAATTAATGTTAGTCATAAGAGTCTGGAGTCATAAATAGCGTAACCCTGTTCAGCTAAAGTTCAAATATAATTGGTTAGCCACAACAGGTTTTTAATGACCAGTATCTGATAATACTTATTGTGTAACAGAAATTTCTTGGGCATATTCTCTTGAAAGGTATTACATGACAATAAAGAATGCATCTATGGTGAATTTAATCTAATAGTTTTGAGATACACTAAACACTCACTTGGTTTGTAGCACCTTGAGGACTTGTAGCACCTTGAGGCAAACCCTGCTTTGCCTGCTTGTTTATTAGAATTTATGTTTATTATGAATTACTTTTAAGAAAAATCTTGGAGAAAAGCAAGTTTGAGCCTACTAACATTTCCCTGGAATCCTGAAAGAGTCTCTGGATACTTGAGTGGCTGTTTCATGACAATACCCTAAAACAGTAGGTATGTTTCCTGTTTCACATAGGTGGGAGCCTGTCAACAGCTATTTCCATTCCAGCACTTTCCTTATATCATATTCAAACGATTCATGCTTGAAATCAAGTGGCTACATAGTTGGAACAGCTTGGAATAAACTGATTGTCAGTCTACTTTCTCCTCTTTAGCTAGAATAATTAGATCCTATAAGTAAGAGAGGAAAGGAGTTAGGAGACTAGGAATCCCAGTTTCTGCTGATAACGACAGATAATTATATAATATTAGACAATAATTACATAGACATATAATGAATATAGACAAAACTGTGGTGCATTCAGCAGATGTTTCCTGCTTATATTAACAACTAACTTGGCTGTAAACTTTTGGGCCACATCAAAGTAAAATTTTCTGTAGAATACTCATCTCCAGCTCCCCAGTATTTGAATTCTAACATGTTCAGGAAGAACAAATTTGGTACGTATCAACTTATTGATTCATTTGCCAATACTGCTGTAAAACTTGAAAATACAACGTATATCTACTTGTCATTATGTAGACTATGTAAAATGTAGGACTTCTGTTTTGTACAAATCTCAGGACCGAAGGCTAGGGAACTTGAATTTGGCTATGTACTTGAATTTGTACATATGACTTTTTGCAATTCCATATGTTGATCCAAATCTGTATCTTGAAGTGTTTCTACAGTAATATGTAGTGTTCATTTTATATATGGATGAAGGCAAACTTCTGGGTATTATAAATTAAATACACTGAATGAAAACCTATCTTCATTCCAGACAGAAGCTTTTTGCCTCTTGGGGAAACAGATTTATCCTATTTGTTCTTGCCTACGTTTTAAATGCACGATTTCTGAAATTTTTTCCCCTCCTGTTAATGTTCATGAGGCATAAATGGCTATTTTGAATTGGAGCTTAAAGTTCAGAAGAACTGGATTCTGTTTTTATCTTTGTTGCTGACTAGTGATGTGAAATTTTCTGGATCATGTCATGTCCTTCATGTCAGCATCCTTTGCTGTAAAATGAAGCTAATCCTGCTTTAAAAAATATTGGAAGAAAAATTCTGTCCTTTACGGAATGTATGGGGTTCTGCTGGCATTTGGAGTCATCATTAAAAAAATACTTACGTTACTAAAAGCAGTACTTGCTATTTATGCTGTCAGATCTTCAGCTAGTAACCATTAATTTTTGAAACTCTTGTGTGATTATCCTTTTAGTAAATTATTCTGTGAATTTAATTGTGTTCAGCATATTAAATAAATACATATACATAATTGACGCTATTTTAAGCAAATGTGCTTATGGCTAAGTGTTAAGTGCAATATGTATGATGAAAAGCACACATGTATTGGGAAAGAAATATGGTTAAGTAGCATTCTTAAATGTAAAAAAAAACCAAACCAAAACAAAAAAAAAACAACATTTAAATTGGGCTTGGCGTAATTTAATAAAACCGAAGGCAAGACTAATAAAAAAGGAGTTAGGTTTTTTTCTCAGATACATTAAATATAGTTTTAAGGTACTTATGTTTCTACAAGCAGCAGGAAAAGACTTGGAGGTTTAAAATGGAGTTGCTACCTGAACAGCCTGTTACTTGTGAGAGCATAGTCACCGAGCCTGTCCTGGTAAGAGCCTCCTTCTTCCTTAGTCTTTCAGAATGAAAGCAGCGCCTCAGGCATTCCTCCTCCTTTTTTTCCTTTTTTCTTTTCTTCCTTTCTTTTTATAGTCTTTTTGTGAATTGAGGCTTTAACCTTTCTTAAAATTTGTACTTTCAGAAAATGGCCAAAAGATTCATTGTATTTTGAGGACTGAAGTATATGTAACTGAAGTTTTTAAGGATGCATGATCTGACTGCTGCTCATAGCTAGTAGACTAGGGAAGCCAGAGATCTAGTTTTACAGTGCTTAAAAGTGTTAAGAATCCTGCCATCAGCAGCTTAGCAATTTGCACATTAGACAAATAATTTGCAGTGCTCTGACTGAATCGTATAAGAACAGTGACCTTGCACAAGCTCATGCTGCTCTGGTGGCACATTTTATCTTCACATGAGCAGATTTTTCTTGTTGAAGTGTTAAAATATGTTCTCAGAAAAGGAACTGCATAAATGTTCTTAGGACGGGGACAATTTCAGTTTCAGATACACTCATTTCTTCTTCATGAGTAAATTTAATTGAAAGAAAAGAAAAACCTAATAGTTTAGCTAGAAGCACTCATAATATTATTACTTTTTAAAAGGCATTGCTGTAATGAAGTGGCTTTAAATTACTGAGTGTATAGATTGGGGAGCTTGTTTTTGGTAATGGCTGAGAAGCCATATGCTTAATTTCATCTGATTTCCAGAACATACTGCAATATTTGACTGAATGGTGTGAAGGAAGTTCTTTTATATTTAGTGTGACCTGGTCTCATAAGTAGCCAGCCTATACTGTCTGGCACTTGTAACGTGAAAGTGCCCAAAAGTTTTGAATCACAGACAAGATATGAATTTATGCGTTAACTGAAGAAAAATAGATGTGGCCATCTGTTTTTCAGGTGTTCATCCTTTCTCTTCCTCTCCCTCTCTCTTTCCTATGGGATCTCTGAGAAACATGGGAATTTAGTCAGATCATGAGCCTTAATGTGAACTCAGGTAGCGGACAAATTTTTGCCACTGTCAATGTGTTCCGTGCCTTTCTTGCTTGCTATTACTGTGCTCTTATATTTTCAGTTGTCTTCTGCACCGCTGTTGGTTTAAGATCAAAATAAATCCTAACATCTTGAGGTTTAAATGAAATCTACTGCAAGAGTTTCCAAGTGGAACAAGCATACATTAAATCAATTAAGATCTAAAAAGAACCAAGCCGCTCTTTGTTCTACCTATAAAATTGTGATTCATCAAATTGTGAGTTGCTCATCAGTACTCGGGTATTTTTCTGTGGATGCCTATTGAGAAAAGCTAATAGATAATTTCTTACTGTTGATGAGAAAATGTTGAACTCAAATGTTTTCTATTATTTACACAAATTTCTCTTTTTCATTAAGTTGTATAATGGTTATCACAGAACAATTACTGAATTTATAGTCTGTATATTCAAACTGACCTCTTTTATGAGGTTCACTATGTATTTCTCAATTTTTCCATTAGAAATTAAAAGTAGGGTAAGGTCCTTCGAAGAGAGTTTTCTCACCAATACGTAGCCTGATGATTAAATGGAGTATTCACCGAGAGGTGGGTTGTCTAGATTGTGGTACAGCTGTTTGATTCAGGTGAGAAATATCCATCAGACTCTGGATGGATCTTGTCTAATAAAAATTTTCTTAATGCCATGTCTTTGTGAGCTGATTGCTATTGTATCACTCAACTTGTGTGACCCATGTGAAGACAGGCATAGTGCTGCCATCATCCAGCACTAGTTTTTAAGCGGTTTTGGGTGTTAAGAGGAAGGAAAGGTTGACAGTATTTTTATGGCCAACCAGAAGCTTTCCTAGTGAACAGTGTGGCTTCAAGTTTGAGCACGGTGTGTTTTGTGTTGGTTTCACTGGTGTGGATAGTCTAAAATTTCTGCAATGTGTGTGCCTGCAACTCCTTAGCAGCTCTCAAAGTGCTACATTTCGGCACAGCAGGTTTTCTCGTAGCCAGTGTTTCGGCTTCATAAAGGATGCACCTTATTCCTGAGTGTAACCATAGTCAGTGAAGTATTAGAATATATTCATAAGGGCTGGGTCTATTCACTAGTCTTCCGTTGGAAATGGTTACGTAGGTCCAACTACTTGTAGTAAGTAAAAATTTGATATATTGTAAAATGAACTTAATGTTTATTTTAGTTTCCTTTCTTTCTACCTCATTGATTTTCCTTTATTTAAAAAAAAAAAAATTATAGGTGCTTTTAGTAAACAGACTTCATGCCTTGGTATGTAAACTGTTGTAAATATATGGAAAACCCTGCACTTTATGGGATCTAGTGATGATAATGGTGGGTGTTTCAAACCCAATTTGAACAAAAATAAATTATACCCAAAGTTTCAGTGTCTTGAAAAATCAAAATTCTTTTGCCCAAATCTTTCACCACTGTAATTAAATAGCTCTATTCTCAGAACTCAGTGAATAGAAATCATTTTGATTGTATGGTAAATGAAGACTCTTCATACTTCCCCCCCATCCCCCCAATTCTCTTGACATTTTTTTTGCTTATAAATGGGTTTAGTCTCTTAGCAGTGAGATCATCTACTGCATGTCAGGTTAAGATGTTCTGGTCATGAAGTCTGAAATTGTAAACCCAATGGTATTTCTTTGAGCTACACTTACGGCTTTTGAACTCTGCCATAACCCTTGAAGCTGTTTCTGTTGCTGTGAGAAGTTCTCAGAAACAGAGAGGTTGCTTTTTCTTGCCCTTCTCTGCATCCCAGAATTGAGAGAAAAATAAGCTTCAAGCAATAAATACAAGAAATATAGGCTATCTTGACTGGTATTTTGTGAATCTTTTACTGAAATGCTTGCCATTTTTGATCCCTTATTTTTAAATGGAAGCCATGTGAAGGTATGAGTGTAAATTCTCATGAGTGGAGTCCTTGGTCTGTGAATGAAGTGTCAAAGTTATAGATGTGGTTGTTGCGCAAGAAGTGACTTACAGCACAGCCATGGCACTAAATATACTCAATATTGAAAATTACGTAATGTCTGCTGTTACATTTTTCATGTGGTTAATGACGGTGATAGTTAAAATACAGGAAAAAGGACACAGCAAAGAATTCTATGCCTGATTAAAATAAAACTCATTTTTAATAAATTCTTAGAGAATGTTTTGAAAAATTAGCTGAAGAGGTCAAAACTGCAAGAGTTACTGTTGTCCAAATAATTTATTTGTTATATTTTAAAGCAATGATAAAGTTTCCTAGGGAATCCTGAAATAAAGGGATGTAAAGGTGAAAGAAATATTATGCAGTTTGTTTTTGTTACCTTGAACCTGTAATGCTATAGACAGGGTTACAACAATCATTCAGGTTCTCGGAAGTAGCCTACAAACAGAGGATGGTATAAATTGTATTTGGCCACAATCCCACCTTAGAGAATTCCTGACAGATTTCCCTTCTATTATTGTCTTCTCAAGTCATGATGAGGATGAAGAGAACAGCACAACTGTCTTCCATGGAGCATTTATTTTCCCCAGAACATGGAAGTGAATGGGCTTTTTGTGAAGGGGTGTGTGTTACACCTCTTCTGAGCCTTCATATCTTGTGCTGGGGTTGTGAACACCCTATTGGGGATCTAGGGGTTTGATAAAACCCTGAAGAAAACTTCTGAATTGCATGAGATATTTTTATTTCATGAAACTAGGAGAATATAGACTGTTCTTCAGAATTCTGACTGCAGTGTCCAAGTAGCAGTATCTCAGTATCTTATGACCAATAGAGTTATACTTTTGTTGGAGTGAAAACAAGTTTTGTGCTCTGCTGAGATATAGCTAAATTAATTAAGCACATAGATCACCTGATCTTAAAATCATATTATTATGATGGGTAAGCAAACAACACCACTCAATTTTGATGGATTTGTTCAACATTTGGACAGATCTTTAGTCTCTCTGAGTTGGCTTTGCTACACTGGATTCATTAGAACTACTTTGATTTGCATAGTGCTGTTACCTCAATAGCTCCGTGTACTTTTTTATCTTGACTTGGGATTTTTTACAGTTTTTAATTTTTTTTTATTGAAGGGTTCATTGTGCCAACAGAAAGTAGCTTTAGAGGAATGTAGAATTTCTAGTACATGTAGTTTGCACAGGAAGTTCCATTCTGTACATCCACAGACTTAAGAATGGAAGCCTTATTAAAATCCATGGCACTTGTGTTCCCAATACTTTAGGAACTGTAACAACAACAAAAAAATCCTAAAAACAGAAAAGCCAAACATTTTATTAAAAAATGGGGTTTAGTCAGTGCTACGATGTATAGAATCCATATTGTAAACAGGTATGGAGACTGTGATACCCTTGATTGAAGTAATTCTTTATTTCCTTGTACATGATTTTGGAATTTGAGAATTATCTGAAAATCTAGCCTCTGTGTTTGTAAGTATGTGGTGGTATATTATTGTGTATGTGGGCTCATTACACTGTAGAGGGGCATTTTGTTCTTAAACAAGAAAAATAATGCCTGCCACTGAGAATTTACTGCACATCTTTAATTTAAGAGTTTAATTGCTGTTGGAGGGTAATGTATTGTCCTTTAAGTGCCAGAATTCAGCTGTATCTGTGGAACTTTAAGGTAAAAAAGGAACAGGCTTTCAGCTGTAAGTCTTAACAACTGAATGATAATCTTTGAAACTATGTAAGGTACATATATATCCTATATGCTTATTCTTTTTGTGCCAAAAAATACTATAGACGTATATAACATTAAAAAACAACGTTGGAGCCCTTACAAATGTTGCTTGCAGAGGTTTTCAATGCACTGTGCAATCAATTTTCCTTTTTATATTTCCTTCAAACCTACCCCATATACCATTAAAAAAAAAAAGAAATTGAGAAATGTGACTGAACAAGAATGTCTTGGGCATACACTGTAGCTGTATATAAATGGGTATGAATTTGCTTAGTTTTTCAGACTCTTTCTCTGTAGGAAGCAAAATTGTTACTTCCAATAATGCAGTTGGGCTTTCTGAAATGACTATAACATTGATCTCAGCTATCATTTTCTATCTTTATTGTGAATTCCTGATGCAGAATATCTTTAATATAATTTTTTCCAAATTTGAAAAAAAATTTTCTATAATATATGCTGCAAGTGCATTTCTGTAAATTTTTCAATCATCGTAATATACCAAAGAACCTCTGCTTTGCCCAAAGCTAATTTTCTTGCTCAGCAATTTGTTTGAAAAGCTAAAGGGTACCTATGAAATTTTACAAGAATGTTTAGGTAAAATTCCCTTCCTGTTTTTTTTATAAGAATGATCTCATTTGTAAATTTGGCTTTTTATTTAAATGCCAGCAATAAATAACCAGAATCTTTCTTGTCCGATAAACCCTTTTCTAGGATATATAGTAGCAGAAGTTAGAATTGGCAGAGACAGACTAAGAGGCAGTGTGTAATGGAGCAAATTGTAATGCACGTGATGGCTGAGAATAAAAATCTGGAAATACACAACTGCCCTCACATTTTTGCTTTCAGAGGAAGTTTAAGATGTCAGCGAAGACATTCAACACTTTAGGAGAAAAGGCTCTTGAACTGTACACTTCAAAAATTATGCATTAATTTTCAAGAAAAGATACTCTTTTGAAAAATGCATCTGCAGAAAAGATCTGAAAGTAGTGAGGAAACTTTTGTTTATAGAACGGTTTGAATTATTTCACAGATACCTTTTTCTTCTTTTTTTTTTCCCAAACAGAATAAAATTAGAGATTCAACCAAATTAATTTTGTTTTGCATGTATGTCCTGCCTGACAGGATATATTCAAAGAAAGAGAAAAACACTCTCATTATAAAAAATGTGTCAATTAGAAGACAGGAGCAAGAAGTCCCCATAACAAATTGTTCACTAAAGGGTAAGAAGTGAGTTTCCAATGTAGATGGCTTCAGTAAAGATACTTTTTGTTTTGATAAAACTTTCTCTTTTTTTATTGAAACATCTTGACAGCTGTGTCAACAATAAAAAAAAATATTTTTTGTGCTGTTACTAGTTCAAGTACTTTCTCTCAATACTCATAAAGTCACGACAAAATTCTAGGGAGAAAGCTTAGATGTTTTGATCATTTCTTTTCAATTGCGAGCAGAGCCATTTCTTTGGGCTTCTTTTCACTTTGAGAATAAGTACTTAAAAAAACCCGTGGCAACTCTGTAGTAAATACTTTGTAGGCAAAAAAACCCAACTGAATATTAAATATATTTTATTCAACCAGTTAAAGTACTTCTGGAAGAAACTGGAATTGCCAAGGAACTTACCCCAGCATGACTGACCAAGATGTTTAGTGGCCTTGCAGGATGGAGCTCTCTTATATAAGAAAATAGTGAAGACACTAAACAACCATTTTAAACACATCGAATCTGGTTCTCCTGTAAACTGCATTTATGCCAAATAAAAATGTTTGAGTGACAGCAGCATCTCTAGAATCAGTATTGGATCTAAAGCATTAAATTCAGCAAAATTTCTAAGGAAGCGTAGAGAAGTGTTATTACTACTGCTGCTGTCTCATTGGGTGATATAGCCAGTCTCTTCCTCCCTCTCCTCCAGACAGTCTGTTGGCTTTCCTCTTTTCCAGATTATGTCGATTGCTTGCACAGGTACAGAGTCGGGGGGATGTTAATGGGCACCTCTGCCAGTCCTGCGGATGTTACTGAGAGCTCAGAGTGGGGATCCAGGTAGAACTGATGCTTCTATAACCTTCTGATTAAGATATGTTAGTGGTTCCATTTTTGGGGCTGTATTCTTGTGTATTTTGAAAGGTTGACATTCATATTGCCTTGCATTTACTTAATGAATTATTATATTCCAGGTTGAATTTGCCTACTGTGGAAATAAATCATTTGCAGTATTCTAATGTTAAACATTTACCAGTACTTTGCTGTGGTATTTTATAGACTCTGCCATTTGTTTCTAAGGTTTTTAATAATCTAGCATGGATGGATGCTTAATAATCTAGATGGATGGGTGTTGTCCATCACTGGCTCACACAAATGAATTTTTGTGAGCAAATTTTTTCGCTCCACCAGTCCTGGAAATGAGCATGTAGATTGCATCAGTGAATCTAATTGGAGTCTTGATCGTACACAATATCAAAATAAGTTTGTATTTTCTTACCAGAGATCACTAAAAACAGGTTCTCCTTATGCATTACTCAGAGGTGACCAACAAAAATAACAACAGAGTAAAATAAACATGTATTCACTGTATGTAGTTAGATACATAATGCTAAGTTCTGAAGTAAACTCTCAAATTTTGGATCTGCTTGTCTATTGGGGAAAAAAGCTTAAACAAATTAGTTAGATCTGCAGTGACCACTGCATCAGTATATCATAGAACAGTTAAAGTTGGAAGGGACCTTAAAGATCATCTAGTTCCAATCACCCTTCCCTGTGCAGGAACACCTCTCACTAGACCAGGTGAGCTCAAACCCCATCCAGCCTGGCCTTGAACACCTCCAGGGATGGGGCATCCACAGCTTCTCTGGGCAAACTGGGCCAGTGTCTCACCACACTCAGAGAAAAGAACTATTACCCCTCGTCCTATTGCTGCACTCCCTCATAAAGAGTCCTTCCCCATCTCTCCTGTAGGCCCCTTCAGATACTTGAAGGGGCTCTGAGGTCTCCCTGGAGCCTTCTTTTCTCCAGGCTCAACAACCAAGCATGAGAAGTGAGCGAGAGTTTAGAAATACTGCCCTGAAGTAGTAAGACAAATGCTTGAACTGCAGGTACATCTAACCATCAGATGTGTAAGCCACTCTGTTAATTACACTTCTAATTTTAATCTTACTATCATGGATTTATTCTAGTTACTCTACTCTAAATTTACTCTAGTGTATTCTAAATTCAGTAACTAGGTACTAGTTTATGATACTTACGTGTGTATCAGTGGAACAAAAAGCAGTTTCACTGTATATCCATGTACTTTGTGTCACTAATTCCTAGCATTTTCCTCACACATGAGGGTGATTAATATTTTGACCACGATGATGATAATGAACTATTAGATAAATGCATCAACAAGGAAATGCTCTCATTGCTCTTTCATACATGAGAAGAAATGCAGGAAGGTACTGTAAGAGTCATCATATATTTTGAGAGTTAATTAATAGCAAAACTAGATTCAGATTTGCTGAAGTTTAAAGCATATTTGAACCAAAAGGAACCCAGATTACTCTTCCATGATTAGGTTTTAGGATCATATGCTCAAAGAATTGCCTTTTTTTTTTTTTTTAAATGGACATGGTTTCCTGAACGTGCAGAATTTCATCTCCAAATACTTTAATTCAGTGTTTGTTTTATAGGTTGTGGCATTATACTGCAGTTTTAGAGTCTTTGCTTACGGAAAAGTATGCAAAGAAGTTTGTGCAAGCAGATAACTACTCTTTCAGAGAAGTGTGTTTTACATTATAATGTTTTTCTGAGCTAGGTAACAGTAAGGGAAAGGCACCTAAAAAGTATAACTTCCATTGGGGTAAAAAATCTTAACTGTTTCCTACAGCTGCAAGAATAAATTGATAGCAAATACTACTATGAAATCTCCTGTTCTGGCTTTTATGTGCAAATAAGCTGTGAGGATTCTCTATGCAGACGGGCTGATAAAGCCTGTTGAAGTCAACCTACATTTTCAGAGGAAGGTGTTCTAGAGCTTCGTGTCTGAATGCCAGGAAAACATTGTGCGTTAGTTTTCGTAAACATTGGTGCTAGCAGCCTTTTTCCGTAAAACCAACCAACCAAGAAACTAATACCTGTTTTGAGTAATATTTATTTTTAGATTTAATTGATAATCTTAATTTTGTAACGGAAAAAGGTCGGTCTTGAGACTTTGTGCTGAAGCAGGTTCATAATGTTGGCTTTTTACATTTTTATTTAGAAATCAAACTCTGACAATAAATAATAGATGTATTGCATGAGTCACAGTAACTGTACCATAGTATCAAGAAATACTATGTCTGACTGAACAGAATTCTGAGGAGTTTTATTACAAGCCTGGTGAGATCGTGTGCTGTTCTCTACCATTCACATTGTTAGCCTTTTCCCTGTTCGTCTGCTGCATTCTGCTGCATTAGGGGAGGTGCAGGTGAGATTGCCCAAGATTTTTATTGTTGATTCACACTTTCCAGTTTAAAATACCATTTTTTTCCAAATTATTATTTTAAGTTTTATATTTTTGATGGTGTAGTCCACTGCCTGTAATTTCTTATGAAGTGTTTAACTTTACTTGTAATAAAATATAAAACTTAATCCCTTGACATTAAATCCCTTTAATCTCCTGACACTAGGCCGTACTTGTGATTGGTGAAGCATCAAGATAATCTTTGCAGCATTTCTGGCCTCTGATTTGTCTGGTCTGCTGAACTATTGACTACATTCATTTTAACATGTTATGTGCATTAGGAAATCAATGTGGCAGACCAGATGGAAGCTTTTAAACGGATATGACCTCTGTGACCAAAATGGTTAGTTTTGAGATATTCTATACTGAACTAAAAAGGAATGTAGGAATAGTAGATGACCTCGTTTTATGCAAATATTTTTATTTATGTATATTTTTATAGTCATTTTACTTTAAAAAAAAATACCTTTATGTTGTATTAGCTATTAGAAAAGTCTTTATTTTTTGTTTAAGGTCTTGTTAGGAAAATGACTTCTCCATTACTGACAGAAGTAGCTTGTTTTTTTACCAGGTTGTATCCTAGTTTGACACAGAATAACCTTCTTGCTAACATTCTGGGTTTTCAAATATATCAATAGATTGGACTTCAAAACTTCTTCAGTATTGAATTTTCTAATGCATATACTATGTTAAATAGGTCGATATTTAGCATATCAGATGAGGTCAAATACAGAGAACACAATGAAGCTTCTCCATGCAGAGCTGGCTGGCTGAGAGGTTACATAGGCAAGGAAGAAAGCTGCAAGTGAAGTGATGGTGGAATATGCTAATAGCAATAGGGGAAGAAAGGGAGGGATCAGAGGTGGTAATTAACACTGCCAAGGTACAGATGCGGGTTCAGGATTAATTTTGTACAGCTTGCAGGGATTACAACTTTCTGCATGTACTTTCATGTAGTTTCAGTATTAGATCGTGCTTCAGAGTGTTCAGACAAGGTTAAAACCTCCTTTAGTAGCTAATGCAATTGCAGTGCTTGTAGTGATGGCCGGTTCCTTCCCATCACTGAGAATGGCATGTCTAAATGGGTCACTGGAATGCTTCTTTGAACACTGTTGGTGGGGCACTCAGTGCACCTTGAGGACCCCTGGGGTTAAATGCAGCAGCCCTGAAGCCCCAGGATTAGCAAACTGTGCATAACTTTACATAATAATTTAATGCTTGACAGCTATGTCCAGGTTTTAGACAAGGATGTTGTGAATTAGCCACTGGAACCTTATATATATGTTATATATATATATATATATTTTTATATATATATATATGTTTTATATATATATGTTATATATGTGTATGTTATATATATAACTTTTTCTGTGTTATAACATCATAGAAGAAAGTCAGAAAGTTTCTCGATTTGTTATGAAAGAAATCTCTTTTCATTTTTTGAGGAATATTAAATGTAGCTTTGTAATTTTTCATCAATAATGATTTTTAAATAATAGTGAAAACATCTATATTGTCTATTTGTAAAAGCTGAATGAAGGAAAAATTAACTGACTGGACAGGTGACCAGTGACCAACTGAGATGCAGGTCTTTCCCCTACTCATAAGTGACAGTAGATATTAGCACTCACAAATGATATAACTGTAGGCCAAATGACTGATTTGAGTAAATAAAGTATACAGTTTTGAATACTAGTCTGTGAAATTGGTAAAAACCTTAACTACAATGTAATGTTTAAATGGCAGCACACTAACGGAGTAAGGAAAGAAATAGGCCATTGTCCCTTTTTAAATGGATTGAGAAATGTTATTTAATAAAATAAATTAAGTCAATTGCTACTCTGCTTAGTAACGTAATAAAAATAAACATGATAAGACATTTTGAAATTGAACTAGTTAATAATATCATCTCATTAGAATTTGCGTTTATAAGCAAATTAAATTAGTTTAATGGGGAAATGTAATAGTACTCACTAGACTTTTTTTTCCTGTTAACTCTGTATACTTTAATGAATACCTTAATTAGGCACCTTTATTGATGCAGACATTCCAGAAATAAAATTTGGTTCTATATTCTCCTTTACACACCAGCATCCATTAAAATAAAAGTAATCTTGTAATGACTAAAAGGCAATTATTTTGAAAATTTCCTTTGCTGCTGAAGGGACTTCAATGCGGTGGCTCATCTGTCCGCGTGCAGGGATGTTTCAACTTCCGTAGGCATGTAGCTGTACTGTTTATTTGTTATTAAGGTGATTGAAAATTCTTTTAAGCATGTTTCCAATGGTCTTTTACACTGAATGTTATAGTGTTTGTGAATGAGCCCTGGAACAGGCTGCCCAGAGAGGTGGCGGAGTCTATTCTGGAGATACTCCAAAACCACCTGGATGCATTCCTGTCTGACCTGCTCTGGGTGACCCTGCTTTGGCAGAGGGGTTGGACTAGATGATCTCTAGAAGTCCATTCCAATCCCTACCATTCTGTGATCCTGTGTGTATATTCTTAAAAGAAGTTGAAAATCTTTTGGAGTTGGTTGTTTTAATCAGCAGTTCTGGTATACTACATGTGAAATATGAAACTATCAAATGATGACAATCTGTGTA
The DNA here is from genome assembly GCA_026546715.1 of Gallinago undulata. Classification (NCBI taxonomy): domain Eukaryota; kingdom Metazoa; phylum Chordata; class Aves; order Charadriiformes; family Scolopacidae; genus Gallinago; species Gallinago undulata. The sequence goes on along the minus strand of JAOTQQ010000063.1, from coordinate 16,790,561 downwards.
CTGTGAAGGGAGAATTGATTGACTGAGTAGATACGAACACATTCTGTCAAAAAAAGCAACCATATGCTATGAATGTAGTAAATTATGTTGTGGGGTTTGTGGATTTGTGGGCTTATGCTTTGGCAGAAGTAAATGTGAAGTGGTGTCTTTAAATATCCCTTAATGCTATGAGAACTATATGGTCAGGCAGCATAAAACATAAAGCAGTTAAGTGCCATCATGTCGTTCCTCAGATAACAGCCAGTAATGAGGGGTGTATATATATAATTATGCACAAGTGTCATATGTGTCTTTAATGTTCACACCGATAAGAGAGCACTAAGGTCCAGTGAGACGTGCCAAATTGTAGCAAACGGGCCAAGGGGAAGGGAGGGAGGAGCAACATCATATATCTTACTGAGGCATACATCTTATTGAGACAAGGGGCTAATGGTTATAGATGAGCCTTAGTCTAACAAGGACATCCTTGCATAATTCAGTGAGTGAAACTACCTGTTTTTTTTGTTTTTGTTTTTTTTATCTTTAGGAAAGTGCCAGGTATTCTGTTTAAGGAGAGAATAGACTACTTCTTGGAGGAGATGGGGATGTTAAAGCCTTCTGGCAACTCCAAAGACTTAAAAGAGAAGATTTGCCATAAAACTCAGTATTTTCCAAGCTGGTAAGGGAAAAGGGGTAAGTGCAAATCCAAATCTATGTGAGATAGGAGATCATGGAGTACTTCTAATTGTGTTCTCTGAGAACTTCCCAGGAGGAGCTCTTTCCTATGGGTGACTGTTTTGACAGAGGTTTCTGAATAAGCATAATCTGAAGCATAAAGAATACAGGTCTTTTAAATTTCTTGTACAATCTCCATAGGGGGTCATGGTTGTCCATCTCTAAAGTTTAGTGCTAGCCATCTTCTATCTCACTGTGAGGGTCACTCTTTCTTTGGAGGAGAAATACCTGCAAAATGAGATGGTGCTCATTTGAACATATCTTGTTCATTTTGAAAATTTCTTGTGTTTGCAGAGTTAACACTCAAATTATTTCACATGTCTTATGAAGAGTTTTTATTCTTCAAATTTGAAGTAGTCGCGAAGAATCACGTGTTGCCCGCATGTGGTTTCTATTTCTGAAACAGTTGCTTGATAGAGACCTCAAAAGTAGCACGTCTACATAAGTGCAGTGAATTAGGTCCCCTTTCTTTGTCATACCTGTGATTTACCAATTCCAGCTGTGGTTTAGATAGGCTAGGTGAAGTGAGCTGTCTTTTAGTAATGATAAAAGGAAGAAAGAAATGGAAATACTTCCTACCAAACCTTGAAGAATGCAGTGGTATATTGCAGTGAGTCTCTCAAATGCCGTAGTGATGCTATGTCTAAAGCGTTATTACAGAATACTGTGCAATTGCTATAAAAATACTTTATTTATAATTACAGATTCCAGGACAATGCTGCAAAAATATTGCAGTTGCCTTAATTATCTGTAGTCATGTGAAATTTCTAAATATGAGCTTCTATAATCCTTTTACTTAGTTTTTAATTTACAGTAGTGCTTCTTGACATTAAGCTGTTAAACCCATGTATTATAAGTTCAGAATAACTTCTTTTATGTTCTGGTGCTAAGCTAGAGTTCTTGCCTTGTCTACTAATGTTGAATAATGGAAAATAATTAACTTGAAATTAAAAGTGTTGCTTTTTATTATGTGACAGTTATAATATGGATTTCAAAAGACAATTTTTAAGTGCAGGCACAAATCAATTATACACAAAGAATAAATTATCTCTGCTGCAGAAAGTAATATTTATTTGATGAAAAGCTTGTTCATAAAGTTGAGTGCCGTTACTGTCATAGGCTTGTATGTTTTCTGTGTGTATCAGAAATGAAGATACAGCAGATGGTTGTGGTGCTGTTCAGAGTGATCTCGACAGGCTGGATAAATGGGCAAACATGAATGTTACCATGTTCACCAAAGGGGTGTGTATGAAGAACTGTACCTGGGGAGGAACAATTCCATTTACCAGTACAGGCTGGATGCTGGCTGTCTGGAAAGCAGCTTTGCAGAAGAGTACCTGGGGGGGAGGGTCTTGTGGTGGACAAAGTGGTCTATGGGTCAGCAATATACAGCTGTTGGCCTGCATGTGAGGCAGCCAACAGCATCCTTGTCTGTAGTAGCAAGAACATTGTCAGTGGGTCAGGGGAGGTGATTCTTCCCTGCGTTATCTGGTGTGCTGTGTCTGGTTCTGTCACGTGAATAGAGGCTGAGAAAGCTGAGACTGCTTAGCCTTAAAAAGAGGAGGCTCTGGGAGGATCTTGTCCTCCCAGAGTTTGAATACCAAATTGGGTAAAGATGAAGGTAGCGACAGGCATTGGACTGAACAGAAATACAAGAAATTCTATAAATATTAGGCATACATTTGTTTAGGCTGAGAATGGCCAAGCAGTGGAACAAGTTGCTCAGAGAGGAGGGGTTATGGTCTTTCCGTCTCTGTCAGAACCTGACAGTACATGTTGTACTTAGGGCTCTTAACGTTTCAGTAAAATCTGCGAGACCGTGGACAACAAATGGAGAGAAGCCACCTGCTCTTGGGTGAGGATAGTGATACATGGAGTATTCCTGTCCTTGTGTGCTTTTGCTTATGAGGCTTTAGAGAAGAGCTGCTAGTTGTCATTTGTGACTTTTAGTGGTTTTTTGCAAGCATTGTGAGTTAAATACAAAATTAATAATATATATATCAAATGCAATGCTTTTGATCCCTTTTTTTTTCCATATATGGTTTTTTCTTTGTAATTACATTGATATTTTTAAATGCGTAGGCGTTTGAGGTTTTTTTGGAGCAATACTTATGGTAGAAACAGAAATCTCCAGTGATGGTCACTATAAATTTAATGTTTTTACCTGCCATTTACGAGTGTCATTGGTAAACTGTAATGCTGAATGTGAATCACAATTATTGAGAGGTTTAAATGGGTAATCTCACTATCAAATAGAAGATGATTTATGAACAACTAAAGGAGTATAATTTCTTTCATCATCTTTATTTTCCAGGACAGAGAACAAAAAGGTCAAATTACTTGGCTTTGTCTTTGGTTCCATTTTTATTTTCCTTCTCTCTTCTTTTAATCCTCTCCTGTTTGTGAGTTGGTATGATGCACCGAGAACAATTTTTTGTGGAATTTGTATATGCTTTTGTATGTGGTTGCGAAAAAAGGGATTACTGTATGGAGATCAGTGCCTTTGATGCCTTTTCTAGCATAGTGAACGTGTCATATACATTCAAATCGCTTTAGATCAGTACAGAACATTAATAACCCATAAATCCAGAGAGCAGTTTTTTTATGAAAATAGGATGTCCATAAAATGTAACATTATTCCACAGTGCATAAGAGAATTTATATAGGTCTAATGCAGAGTGCATCTGAAACGTTTGTTCCTACAGCAATCAATATTGTGTCTGCAGTGTTACTTTTCTCTGCAGATGTGTTGACAGTACAGTCTTTTGTGGTGTTTTTCATTGTTACTACCACTGAAACAGCTCACCTGTTGGCTTTTTAGAATAGGGAAGGGCAGTGATTTAACAGCAACATTTTGACTCCCTGTGAATATCCTTAGATGAACCAGTGATTAGACTGTCAGGAACCATGTCCCACTGTTGTATCTACGCTGTTGTAGTTGAGATGGTATTATTTTATGGGGAAAAAAGATTAATGCAACTCTAGCCAAGGATAATATAATCTTTGAATTATGTAATAACTCAGGCAAACATGCCAAATGGTATTTTGCACCACAGTAGTTTTTTTTTTTCTATTCAGCAACAAAAGTGAATTTTCATTCTTACTTAGCATTAAAATGAAATAGTTACTCTGTGTGTGTGTCTTTAATAATTCTGAATGTTTGTGTGGTGCTTACAGGAAATTTAGAAATTAAAAAAGTCCAAAATCCTTGAATAGGATCAATTTTGGAAGTTTATTCAACTGTATTAAATACTTGCATATTCGGCTTTCAGTCCACAGCAAACTGTAGTCTCAATGAGTGTTCTTCATTACAACGTGTACCTTTTGGGAATGGTGATGAGTTCCCCAGAGGGCATGGTGAATGGACCTGGATCTAGTAGCAAAATAAAGGTCTGGGTTGTAGCCTCACAATGCTTTAAGGTGTTCTAGCCCATAGGAAGGCACAAAGCTCAAGCTGTCCTGCCTGTTAGGATACACACTAAATACAAACCAGTTCTTCTCAGCTTTCTTTACTGTAGCTGGAGGGATATTCCCTGGAGTAGGTAGTTAAGTTACTTTTAGCGATGGTAACAATCATATATCAACTACAGTAAGCATAAAAAGTTGTGGTTCTTCATGCACTCATGCAAAAAGTCTTCACACTGTGGCTCAAAAGTAATTTCTTTTGTGAAACAAGGGATTCCCCTTTCCCCCAAAATAATAAAATTCAAATAAGGAAGAGAATCCCTGGTCCCTGATTTTCTGCTGCAGCGTACTCTGAAATGATTTAAACTTAGACACTCAAGGTCAAACTTGTTATTAAATGCTGTCAGAGCAAAAGCATTTGCTTGGGTGGAAAAAACCTTAAAAATAAAAATCCAAGCAATGAAAAATTGGGCCCAGCAGTATTCTCTGGTAGAAGAAAGTGTTTTCTTCTGTTGTAATGTGAAATAGCATGTTGGAAGTTTTCAGCAAAGAAGCAATGCATTTTTTAACAAAGATTGAAAACCAAAGGTAAGGTTGTATGGAACTGCTGCCCAGCCCTGCAGTTGAATCAGTCATAACTTCTAGTTATTTCTAGGGGGGTTTCATTATTGGTAATATATAACATAATGTTAACATTTTCATCAAACTGGACAAATCCAATTACTTTCAGAGGCAAGTATGATATGTGTCTAAAAATTCTTGGTGTATAGACAATTCTTGGAAGGTGGAAGTGTCTGAGCTTTCAGATGAGGGTTCTCTGTGGGGTTAAAAGAGATACAGAAACACACGTAATTTCAGGCACCAGATATGCCAGTAAGAGCAGAGTCCTCTCTGGGGCTGTCTGTAGTGAATAATTGTAAGGGGAACTTTAGTGACATATCTCGGGGAGCTTTAGTGACCTATCTAGTGCTCGTTGAGGTGAATCCCTTGGATTCAGGACAATGCGACTTTCTTCTCTCTTCTGAAATGGCACTCAGTCCTCTTTAAAGTCTTTGTATTATATTTATTTTAGTCTATTTGTGTGGCTGTGCCTGAGGTGGAGTAAGGTTATAATGATTTGGATTTTAATTTGATTGCTGAAATTTAAATTTAAATTAAAGAACAAAAAGGAGGCATTTCTCCCATTCTGTGTAGCTGCCTACTCTGAGAGAGAATTAGGAAAAGGAGAGAGAGGCTGAGGAAACACGATGGGGCTTTATGGGGAGTTGTGCAGGTGTTAGTGAAGTTCAGCATAGGCAGTCATTTAAGGAGTAGAGAAGTTGTGCATAGAAAAGTGAGAACAGCCAGAAAACTCTGAGAAGAACAGAAGGAAAGAAAGACAAAAGCAAAAAGTATGTGGCACTGTGGTGGCTGAGGCATGGGCTGGTGGTGAGGAGCCATTTACCACTTGGAAGGTACACGTTTATCTTGAAGATATTTTTTCACCTTCTTGTATGCTTTGTGATTAAGAAACCGTGGAATATTTGATACGTTTTATCTAGTGTGCTTTTTATTACCACTGGCAATTGTGTTGCTAACCAGAATGGGACACTGTCCTTGAAAATTTCACGTGCTGTGTTTGTGAAAGGAAAGGAACATTTCCTTTCAAGCCTCAGGTATTTGTCACATTTGACGGTAGGCTTTTTAAATGACTGTCATTTTATTCTCATCTAATATATACCATGATCACTTCTCTAGCTTGATCCTATTTATGCTTATTCATGTTTCCTGAGATTTGTAATTCTGTATCAGAATGTTTCCAAAATGGATAGTAATTGTGGAAGTTTGTATGACGGCGGATTAAACTTTTTTATTGTTGCTTTTTGTTCTCAGGCATGAGATCAAATTATAGATTCTCACTTCTGAGGGGAGAAAAGACTTCAGTTACTCAGAACATTATACAAAAGTATCTGTGTATCATCCTTGAGTCAGTAGGAGTTGGCTAAAATACCAGGTCAAAAGTGTGAAATGCAGCCTCACTCTGTGTTACACAGACAGCATGAGTTAAGTTTTGAACTATTTGTGATGAATTTGTAATAACTCCAAATGAGTAAAAGAGTTTTCATGATCTGTAAATTACCATAATATACGTTGAATGTCACACACTGGAATTGGAGCCTCGAGTAGCCTTTGAGGTGCAGTGTTAAGCAGAGCTGTAATCTCTTCACCAAGTTTAAAAATTGGTCCTGAAAAAGGATTCTTAAAAACTATAGAAATGCAAGCGCTAATTTTTTAACAACTTTTCCTATTGCTTCTCTATGGGCAGATCAATATTTACAACATGTACAACTTAAGTAATATATGCAAATTATTCCCTTTTAGCTTCCTTTTTAGAATGTGTGAAACATCATGTAAGACTAAAAAATTATAGTGGAGCTCAGTAAAATGAATACCTGCTAAAGCAATGCATCTTAGATGGGATATGTTTGCTTGTGGAAGATGTCAAAAACTTGAGCGTGAGATCAAGTGAGTAGATATGTGAAGAAGTTCTTTATTATAGCAGTAAGATATTCTTACCATACAGAAATAGAAAATACTGAGTCTGCTTTGGAGGAGTTTTCTTCTTCCTTGGACAACAAAGCATCACCCAAGCTTCAAAGTATTTCACTCTTTATGTTAGAAGCTGTCGTTTCAAATCTGTGTCTCAAGTCTTTTGTTTTACAAAAAGGTATTTTATAAAGGCTGAAGAACTTGGTATTTCTCTGGGTTACCTGGTACTTGGGATATTTAGAGATATGATGCTGCAGCATGGCCCAGCAGTGTTACAGATGTAGTTCCTTCTCTCCCAGTGTTAGCACTGTTTGCTCTAGTGGGCACAGGTGCCAGAACACAATAGGAAACACAGTAAATTAAGATAAGCAGGAATTTCTAAAAATAAAGATTCATGTCTGTTCTAATGCTGCTGACTTGAATTATAAGTGAAGATGAGAAGTCAGTCCTAACTTTTTTGGAATTCCAAAAACAAACCCCCAAACTGAGAAGTGCAGGCTTTTTGTACTTAAAATATTTTCCTCTCCTGAGAACTCTGTAACAGTAGCTGTAGAAAATACTGGTGGGGTTTTTTTAAATGGAAATCAGAAATCTCAATTTAGGTTACTCATTATGATATTTATGGATTATTTTTTATCTGCATTTTTAAGCTGATCTGGCTACCGTAAAATCTGAATTATTAGTGGCTGGCCTTAGATTTCCCATTTTGAGTAGTTGGGGTATGATCAAAACCATTAATCAGCTTACAAAGTTGTATAATTTCAAAATGTGTTAGATAACATAATTTGTTAACTCATAAATCATGATGTAGATATTTTTTTAGAATGGTTGTTTGGTATGATTATCTAATCTGTTTTTAGTGGTGATTATCCTTACCTAAAAATGAAAGTTGCGTTCTACTTTAGCTAGAACACTTACATTAAAACACTTGCTGACATGATTTAATCAACAAGTAAGAGCAAGTAATTTTCCTTGAATCTGAGAAAAATACACTAGAAATACAACTAAGTGACAGTAGCTACTCTCACAAGAATTCTCTGTTATCAGTGTAAAGTTTCTTTCATTTTCAAATAAAAAGGAGTCTGGATACAATGCTAAATGGTTGTATCTCATAAGACCTTTGTCTGTCTCTTGCAGATACTCATCTGAATTCACACATCCTAGTGGTTTTATAGGGCAATTAAACTATGATCCCTGACCATTTCTGGAAGAAGGGTCAGATTTTAATTCTATTCAAAGATTCAGATTGTAATGTTCTTAATAGAAGTCTTAAATTTGCCAGATGTTGTTTGTTGGTTAGTACTTTTCCTAACAGCAAATGATAGTAATGTGCCCATCTGTAAACTGCCTTATCACAATGAATTTAAGTAATTTAACCAGTATTTGCCTGTTTTCTTGAAGGACCTGATCTTTAAATGAGTAAAGAAAATTTGTAGGGGGAAAATGTAAAAACCTTAAGGATTGTTTTGTTACAGGGCATCTTTTAATTCACAGTGAAGTGTTTCCAGTTTTAAAGTAGCTCGCAAGGTAAGGGTTCCCAACATTCATGAGTATTCAAGTTTGGTTTCTTCTGCGTATGTTCTTCTCCCCAGCTCACAAGTGGTCTTACTGTGCATCTATAGATCCAGCTGTATCAGCACAGCTTTGTCACCACATACACTTTCACTGAAATTCTGGCTTCACTGTTGTAAGTATGAGTCACCCACCAATATCATTCAGATCTTTTGTAATAGCTTTATCTACTAGAGTTCATTTTCTGCTAGCTTTTAGTCTCTCTGCAAAATTCAGCCTCTCTCACAAGAGCACTTAAAAATGTTCCCCATTGGTGAGTGTATGCTTACATTCTTTGTTGGCTGGAAGGCTTTTTGCCAATGGAGGTGACGTTTTGTTTTTAACTTGTGAACACCTGCCTGTTCAGAAATGAGCTGAGCCCATCAACTCATTTCACAAAGGCCGGCAAACAGCTGTCAGATGGCAATGATATAAACTTTACAACAGCAATCAAAATTTTTGTGAAACTGCCCAGAAATGGTTCTGAAGGAGAGGGGGGAAAAAAAAAAAAGAAAAAAGGTCATATGAGCAGCAGTGTTGGAAAAGAAGCAGCTGTGTCAGCAGAAAGAACAGTGCATTGGCTATGAGTGGTTTGAATAGTAAGACAATGCAGAGAGAATATGCTTTTAGATAATATTTAAGTGAGCCTTTCCCTGCACCTCCAGTGTAGACAGTAGTTTCTTTTTTGATTATGAAAACTTATTGTTAAAATAGTGAAAAGTCTTAATATTATGCCAAGTAGGAAACGTGCTCCTGTAACCAAGTTTGCTTGCAATCCCCCTATCAGTTAATGTAGGAGTTTCTTCGTGTATCTCTGAATAGATAGAAGCCTTCAAAGGAACAATACAGAAGCAAATGAGATGAAAATAATAATAGCAGATAGACACTGTCTTTAGTATTAGTATGTAGTTCTCGGCAGCAAATTAATTCATGATAAGTTATTAATCCCAAAAGCATTGATGATATTTGAAAAGAAAAGTGACTGTACTCTGTATAGGTATACTTTGTTCTCTTTCACAGGTCTACATCATACATTGTTATGCTAACATCAGAGAAAGCCTTTTTCCTATTGTATATTTCTGACAATTGTGAATGGGATATTATGTAGTTAGTTCTGGAGAAGGAGAGATGCAGTGGAAAAAGGTGATCTAACTGTACTGAGGGTGCCCTCTGCAGAATGTTGCTTTGTGTTAGTCTGCAAGGTAATTCTGTTGACTACTTCTCTTCATTTTTTTTTTTGTCTTTAGAAATACAATAAAACAACATATTATGATGTTCTTTAAATGCTAATAAATGTGTTCATATTGGAAAGGAAGGAGAAATAGGAAACTATGAAACTAATAATGGATAAAATATTAAGCTTACACTAAAGATAACCTATTCTGGTATGATACTTTACTGATGACTGTGTGATAGATAATTATGATTATGGACATAATTTTTTATCTTTTCTTACCTGATGGCCATCAAGTACATTCAAATTGGCACAAGCTGGTTTTAAGTATATAAACTCTTCGGTGGTAAAACTGATACTAATAGAAGAGTTTGCGCCCAGGTAATTTCCCTTTCCCAGAGATGGAATGTAATATGTTTCAGACTTTGTTATTCCTTTCAAAAATGCCATACGTTTTGTTAGTACAGATATGAATCAATGTGTTCAAGTCAGGTACTTAACCATGCACCTTCCTAACTAGGTGACCTGTAGGTACAGGATTGGGGAGAGAAGGAAAGTGAAAAGATATGGTGAGTGCTTTTAAATTCATACAAAGTAGTTTTCTTCCTGTCATGATGATATGAATACTTGATACTGTAATTAGTAACATGCTTTGATGTTACTGAATAGATGGTAGGAGAGACAGGATGTAGATTCTTGCAGATAAATTGCCTTTTTTTCCGTTGACCCAGTGGGTTTTCAAAATGTTTCCCTTTCATCTGTGAGACAGCAGAGGAGGGAGAGAATTCTGGTTTGTGTTTCTTCACATTTTGGAAGGGGAAACACTCTGATTTCATATGACAATGCTCAGGCATCATTTAAATATACTACCATTAGTGACCAGCGAATAATTAATTTCATAAGAGAATTGTTTTTTTTTTTCTGTCACAATGAACTGTTAGAATTTTTCAGGTCCTGTAATTAGATTTTAGATCAGCTTGACTTGGTCTCAGATTTTTGACAGAACCCAAGAATCTAACTTGAGTTGTTCAAAACATTATGTGTCTAGTGATTTCTAACATTTTAAGTTAATGTGTGTAAAGTTGCAAAGGAGTTTCAATGCAATTTAAAACAATGAAAACATTTTATGGTTTTGGATGGGTTGTACTTTATTTCAAGTCTCTCATCACAGTGCTAGAGCTAGTCTAGAAATAGCCCTTGTATGGTATTTACACTGCTTAAGGTCTAGATAATAGGTGGAGTAAAACTGCAGATTGAACGTGCTAAAAGTGAAGTAGTAAAAATTGTACTTAAGTCAGACAAGTAATTTGTGCAAAACTATTTGAAATAAGCCTGACAACATAGGAATGTCACCAGAGGTTAGTTAATCCAGTATCCTCTCTCAAAGTGGCCATAAATCAAAGTCTGGGGAAAAGTGAGGATACAACCCCAAAAGCATACATCCCAACATGGTACATCCATCTGATACCAACCATCTTACATCCACTTTCACCTCAATGTGAACATTGAACTTCAGTTTATTTCTGTGTATTTGGTTACTTTATGAAAAGAGAAGTTAGGCTTTTTGAATATGTGTGAATTGTAGCATCAATCAACTTCAGCAGAAGTACAAGAGGTCAGGTATGGTACTTGTGTGAAGGAAGTCACTATTCTGTTTTGTTTTGTTTTCTTAAGTTTCCTTTTGTTTAATTATTTTTTGAACCGAGCAAGCGCTGCCACCTTCTGAAGCCTTCTTGATTCTGTACTGAAAGGGAGAGAACAGCCAGTTCCTACCCACATCTTCCATGCCCTCAGTGATTTGTAGGCCCCAGCTCAGCTACCACCAACTCTACATCGTCCGTCCTTCATTCTGAAAACTCCCAGTCTCATTTTCCTGCCTTTACCAGTTGCTTTTCCATGCAGGGACCTTTCTTCCTACAGCTGCATAATTGCCTTGACAGAATTTGGTCTAGGGCTTCATCTAAGGGACATGGCTTAAATTAGGTATGGAAAGTCAGTGCTGACCCCTGCAGACAACATCCCTGACTTTGTAAGGCAGAACCCTACAAAAAGCTTTCCCTTGGCAAACAAAATAAATGTTAGATTCTTCCAATTTAGGTTTGGAATTTCAATCTCATTCAGATTTTATTTGGTCAGTTGGTTAAATTGACTTCACTCTGAGTTCTAATATCTGGCAGCACATCACAACTGTCACACGGTAGTTTATTATTACTATGCAATAGTACCTACAGGGGAGTCAAGGGAAATAGGTGTATGGAAAAAAACCTCAAAGCTAGGAATAGTCTTGTAATTTCACATGTAGCTGAACGTAGACGGTAGGACTCAAACGTACTTCAGTAGTATGTTTAATCTGTTCAGGAGGTCTATCTAAATCATGTTCAGTTATTACTTAGTTATTTCTAGCAGAAATAGTTTTTCTAATATTTTTGCTAACATTTTTTGCTGTCCTTTAAATCCAATATTTCTTGTACTATGCCATTGGTTGTGGTATTGCCTACAATTTTGTTCATCATTATACATATGTATGTCTTCATCAGCACTTGAAGAACTTGAGCAGTCTTTGCTACATGTTATTAATTTCAGCTCATTACTATAAAAACCTTGCAATTTGTGTTTTATTTTTCAAATAAAAGGTACAACCCCCCCTATAATGCTTAGTTATATAAGACTTACATCTGTATGCTTCACTAGTGGACAATGTTATCAATGTTAAGCATGTCTGGTAATTAAAGTTGTTTATAGATAGTTTCAAAGGATCAAATAGACCTTGTAAAAATATTTTTGAAGTAGTTCAATTAAAAATTCACTATAAAAGTGTTATCAATAAACCATTCTTCTATTCAGCAATAATTGCCCTTTCTGAAAATGCTGCATTTTGATAAAATAATTTGAAAGAACAAAGGTTTATCGAAAAATCTTCTTAAGGCTTATCCAAGCTTCCCTTAAATTCTGTAAAAATATAAACCTAGGTTCTCAGCACTACCTTGGTAGCATCTCTGGTGGACTTCTATAATTAAAAGGTAGAACCAAGCAAAGACAAGACAATGAATAACAAGAAAACAGTATATAAAATAAATCGGTTTAGCTTGTTGTATAAAATGGATAGGCATGATGAACGTGCATGAACAGTACACAGGATTTTAGCAACACCTTGTGCTGAGAAGGTCAGAATGACCTCTGTTCATGACAGCTGAGTTTTCCATCTGGCCTTGGCAGGTTTCCCATGTCAAAATCTTAGAGTTCAACCGCTTCAATTCACACCATGGAGTAAAGCTCAACCCATACCTTGTTCTTATAGCATTCACTTGGGGTAACTGCACAGAACGCATGGCCTGATACAAAGCCCACTGATACCACTCTTTTCCCTGTTTTTCCAAATACTTTCAAAAGGCCCCTCATAAGATGGTGATTTTTGTCCTTCGGAGGAAAGCTGCAATAGTGATCATAAATACCTGCTTATCTTCTATTGCTTATGGGCTGGTGTCTTACTCTGTCACAAAGTGCTTGTATCAACAGTAAGCCTTCTGCTTCAGCAGAGTATACAATAAAGCTTTGTGTTCAGTCTGGGATTCTCAGAGATGAAGGATAATTCTCAAAGCAAAGGAGCAATAGAATAGAAATTAGTTCTTCTCTTAATCACTAATATGCTGTTATTTGAATTGCAGTATTTATACTAGTTGCTGACTAGTGAGGCCATTTGAAATTTCTTCATCTATTATTTTCTTCAATTATATCTCAGTGCTTTCCAGATTGTTTCACTGTCTCAGTTTTCTAGCTGGAGATTTTTCAATTAAGATGTGAAACATTCCTTTTTTCTTACATAGATTTAATTAAAGTTCTTTGAAATATAATGCTTGGGTGTTGGGTGGGTGCCTGTTACAATTCAGCGGAATTAAACTACTGCTGCTTGTTCTATCATTTGGAGAAAAATCTGTTAATTTTGAAAATGTGGGAGGTATCTTTGGAATCTCATACAAAAAGCTCTAGTTATTTTGGTATTCTAAGGTATTCCTACCAATCTTCTAGGTTTGAATAATAAAAATTATTATCCATGCATTTTAAAGTCTGCCAATAAGAAGGTGTTTTTGCAGGATTTTAATTTCCTTTTTTTTACTGAGTTATGGAAGTATGTTCTATACTATTTTTAGATTTAATTTTCTTATAATTCAGTATTTAAAATCAAAATTATAGGGCAGACAGGTGAACAAGATACAGGACACTTTTTCTACCTACATTTTCTCTGGCCTTCCAGTAGTGTTGTTTTAAAAGCTGCAAGATCCAGAATACCTCTAAAAATAATACCCGTTATTAGTTTACAGTCTCTATTCTTCCACCAAACTAATACCATTTTTAAGTTTATCCTAGGACATAGGAAATGCAAACAGGAAGAAATAGTGGAATTATTTACTTTGTCCGTGCAGGTTCATAGTGAAATATGAAGATTAATAATTGTTTCTAAAATTCTTTGAGATGAGAGGCCATACTGAGTATTGGCATTATTGTATTATAATGGAATATTGAGCCTTTACCTCCATATGACCTATTTCTATCCACTGCTGTCTGGGCAGAATAATTTGCTGTATGTCAGTTTTTGTTGTGTAGGGAATGATTCAGTCCCTTGATTCCTGAAGAGGTTTGCTTTTATGAAATAAAAATAATCCAGAGAATAATAAAGCTGATATTTTAAAAAAGCACTCAAAAAGTCAAGGCAGTTATGCAGGTGGAACAAGAACTACCTATATCTCTTGAACTCTTCTTGAACCTGGTTGTGTGAGTGATGAACATGTATGTTCAGTATCTGTGATAATCGTGTTTATATTTTTTCCTTTAATAAGCATTTCTGGATGCTAATAATTCTCAATTTGCTTTTAACTGTGACAGTACACAGTAATGGATTAATGCAATAGTGGATTAGTTGTTTAATGTACATCTTGCTTTCAAGAAATTAAGTATTTAGGATTGATAATAGTAAATGAAGTGAAAGACAGTACCTCTGCTATGCTAAGAATGATTTTAATTTATTGTTATTATATATATTTAAAATTTCTTTACAACAATATCAAAATCTGAGAAACTGTTATTCCCACCTTTTTCAACACACTGAAATGCAAGAGATCTCATTGTTGAATGTTCAATAATACATTTTCCACATATGCTTTTCAGTGCTCTCAGTGGAGTAGCATTTTAATTACAGCTATGAAGCAGAATTAGTACCTTTGCATCTTGGGTCCTAACCCCAGTTTCTGGGTAACATACTTCAGTAATATAAAATTGTAATTTAAAAAATTATTTTATTTTATATAAATATTTTTATTAAATATTATTCTATATAAATATAAAATCACGTTATTTTATATTAATATTAATTTATATTAATATTTTATTAAATATTATTTTATATAAATATTAAAATTGTTATTTTTAAAATAACCTTCCCTTTAAAACAAAACAAAACAAAAACAACAAACAAATGGAAGGAAGGATGCAAAATTGACTGTTACTGACACTGTAGTTTCAATAAAGAATCTGTTGAAAGATGAAATTACTAATTTAAGTGCTCTGTTTATGTAGCAGGTGTGACAAAGCTTGGGAAAAATGAGTTACGTTTGAATAGCCTCTTGCCACATTTTTAACTCTGAATATTTGGCACCGCCAACACTCCTGACTTGTGCAAAGGGAACTACTGGGCTCTGATGGGTTCTCCACTCTGCCCTTGCACAGCACATCAGTCTTGCAGGTCCTCTGCCTTATTCTTCTCAGGAGAACCTAGCAGTACCACTAGTCAGCGAAATAACATCTCAATTTATATTTCTGTATTCCTCTTCTCCCAGAGGAGAATTTGCAGAGTTGGCCTTGGAAAGTGTACAAGAGAGAGGGGGACTGACCAAACAGAACTTGATGCAAAATCTCCTTAAACTTTGATGCCTTCTGCTTTATTATATAGTGACAGTACATAAACAACTAACAGATCAAAGATTTAAAACTTTGTAAGCATATTCTGCGAGCACACTGGGTAGTGGACGGATTTCAGTGAAAGATGGAGTCATCCTTTTTGCAGTAGGTTATGGTGAAGTACTGAAGCTATTCACATCATTGCTAGCAGTATTCATCTTGGTTGTTCAATAGATAGTTTGAAACTAAATAACCACCTGCAGTGGACCTGCATGAGCATAATAAAATATTTCCATATGAAATAAAAAAGGAAAAAGTGGTGATTTGGTTCACTTAGTTGATAAGCTTAATAATTAACAAAACATAACATGATAATTAAATGAAATTATTTCCAGACTTCATTTACTGCATTTATCTCTGTTAGTTTTCAAATTGCTCCAAGCTTTTACTTATATCCCCTTTGGGAGATAAAAATTTTTTATAAGATCAGAATCTAAGAATTCCTAATTCTCATCTCAGATGGATCTCCATTTGTGGAACTGAGCATACTTCTGCAAAATCAAGCAATTTTAAAGCCTTTCTTTGCAAGCTGTATGAAAATAACTGAGTTTGAACCATAAATGTCTCTCAGTCCTTTCTTCAGAAGTTAGTTTTTAGAGGAGAAAATTCTAGAAAAATGATGTTACAAAAGCTTAAGGTATTTTCTAGTGGGCAGTGATGTGCATCAGGTAGAAGTCTAGGGAATAAAGAGGAATAAAGTAAAAATAACAGGCATGATCTGCATCAAAGTCCATTCTTGATAAACTGTAGAGGAGCCCTTTCTCAGCATTCAGCTTCTCCCTGCCATGATTTTTGCTAAACTGCTCTCAGTTCTGCTCTCTAAGCACCTTAGAGAATCCCAAAGACAGGCTACAGTGGTGTGTGATTGGAGAACTGTGAATATAAGCTGGGGGTGGGAGGAGGGGTGGGGAGGTGGGGATTGCTACATAAACACATTGTATGAGAATTTTGGGACTAAAAGTAAGTGATTGGTTTGGGTTAAAGATCTAATTAGCCCGTCTTTTTAACTTCATTGACATATCTGATGTCCTAGTTTTAAATCCAAATGCATTTGGAAGATGAAAGGCTGTGAGATACATCTCAGCTATCTTTTTCCAAACACAAAGCAAAGGAATCAGAGCAAACTTACAGGTAGGGATGTACATGTCCTCAGAATCTTATTTAGTTTATGCTGTGTCTCATAGACTGGAGGAAGGTCACTGTACCCCAGTAAGCTGAAGTAAGTGGGATGGAGTGCCCATGTTGCTCTGAGAGATGGAGACTTGATGGTGCTTATGGATTACAGGGACTGATTGAAAGACAGCTGATAACTTTTAATTTGAGGAGCTTTGGATCTCATACTTACTAAATTTGAGTAGGTGTCTTCAGAAACAGCCTCAATGATTGAAGGTTTTAATAGAATGTATAAAATCGGATACCAGTATAGCTACCTGAAACTGAACAGCGTGGTCACAGAGCTATGTACCACTCAAATCAAAACAGATGAACTTCTTAATGATTTATTTTTCATGTACATTCAGAGGTAAATACATTGTACCTTTTCCAAAGCTAATACACCAAAATTTCAGTATCTAGCAGTTTCACAAGTGTATCTTGGGATGAATAAATTATGAGTATGAATAATAGAATGAATGTGTGAGAGAGTGATTAAAAAATTAAATTGATCTGAGCCTTGAAGCAGACTGCTCTGCTTTGTGTTTCTAACACATCAGGGTTTTTTTTTTTAATTTCCTGCTGACACTCCAGGTTAATTTTTTTGCTGGTAATTAACTTGAAAGCTAAATGTCCGACCTAAACATGTATGTATAATTACTGGGTTAGTTACCTGTTCTAAGCAGATAATTTTTTATTATCTAAATATAAGTTACTGTATAGTAACTCTTGTGCATGCCATATGCATGCCACATGTTATACATCCATTCCTTCCACATACTAAAATGTCTTTAAATTTTTTGTCACAGCTTTAGGTGATAAAGTATCTCCTGAAAGAATATATTTCTTATATCTAGTAGTAAATGGAAACTATTGTTTTTCCACTATTAATATGAAGCTGAATAGATTTTGTTGAATTTTACTGCACACTCAGAAGTGACGGATGCACTCACCACTTAAGGGAGAGCTTAAGCTTTGAAATGTGAGCCATATTTTTGTCTGAGAGGTGAAACTTGCCCTATCCACATGCAGTGTTTTCTAAAACATTGGAATAGTTGTCCTGAAAATAGTAGGAGTACTTTCTCAGCTAGAAGAATCACAACGTTATCACGAAATTACAGATGAATTTTCAGATATTTTTTTCCTCAGGGTCTGCTTGTTAGTGAACTGCTTGGAACAAGAAAGGAAGAGAGAGAGATTAAGTTAGAGGTGGAGAAGAACTGTATTATTTTCTTTATTTGCAAGACCTTGTTTCCACTGATAACTCACTGTGGCTAGTACGGGTATAACGCCGGTTTTCTGTACTGAGTAGAACAGCTTCTAACCTTAACAAAAAAATTGCGACCCTTCATTTGCTAGTGTCTTTTTGAACCTTAGTAACTTGAAACAGTAGACACAGTAAGTTAATCTCAGTGAGATTTTTTTTAAATTTTTTGATTGCTATTGGTTAGAAATACGAAAGTACTTATTAGTATGAAGTGATAAAAATGGATGGAAAGTGCTTCCAGAATGCAAAGGATCTGTCCTGTATAGTAACAACAGAGCATGAAGGTCTTTTAGACCTGGATTATATTGAAGAGATGTGATATGCAAAGGCTGCTGTCTTTTAGGTTAAACAACATTTTTTTTCCTGTAGAACAATGGAATTTTAATCTCCCACGTAGAATTTTATTGCCCATGAGCGTAACTGTTTAATTTCCGTTCTATCCTTTCTTACGTTATTCTGTCCTGCAGGCTCTTTGGAATGATAGAATAAATAATATATTTCAAAAACTAGGTAACAAAAATGATAAGAATTTCCTGTGCATTTTTTTATTCACATGGTTTTTGTTTAAAAATACAAAATGATTTTTTTGTGTGTGTGTTTGTTGGCATGCTCTTCTAAACTAAATTATTCAGGACATCATTAAATAAATTCCGCAAAATCTTTGAGTACTATTCTGGTAATAGCAGCATTAATAAAGACACTCCTCTAGTGCTTTCTTAGTGACTTTACTACTCATTTTCCATTAAACAAATGTGATATCCTGTTTTGCTGAAGATGCCAGGTCTGAAGAACAGCATTGGTAAAGCACGAATATAGAGACACGATCTCTTGAAAGACTTGCCTTATTTTCCACTAGGCTGTCTAGCGTATTTGTGTGGTACCTGCTTAAGTATTAGTGGTTTAAGAATCAAAAACATTAATAGACAGTCAGTACTTAATGGACAGTGAAGTCAATTTTCTGTCACAGAGCATGGATAAACATTATAATACTGCAACAGCTGAAAGTCTCTATTGATACCTAACTCTGAGTATCTTCTATGGTTGCCATTTAGCCTGCAGTTGTTGCAGAAATGTGTGCAGTTTGCATAGTAACTAGAAGACTCACAGGAGCTTGTTTGTTGATCTAGTTCTCATTCAAAGGGTTTGGGACTTTGAGTCTGTAGTTCTCTTAAACCTGAACTTCATTAGGCTTGTTGTTATCACACCTATCTCTACTGAAGCTATCTTTAAATTTTCTGTAACAGGAAAGTATCATAAACTTTTTGGTCTCATGAGTATGACAGAGTTAACACTGAGCACTATTAACAACTTGAGAAATTTTGTTTGCATGTTTGGTGGTGGATCATATGAGGGCTTGACCCAAAGAGCTTCTGAACAAAACAGACTCATCAGGTAGAGGAATGACTGAGGAAAATCCTTTGGTAAGTAACTAGAGCATTCAGCTTGTTGGCACTCATAAGAGACTTTTTATCCTTAGATGGGAAGTACTGGGACTGGCAGACAACTATTGTTGAAACAGAAATTTAAAAAAAGAAAAATTTTGTGTTTGTCAATATGTGGCCAGAAACTCCCAAGAAACTTGATATTGTGTAACTGTAACTTGGTATTGTGTTCATTGTGTAAAATATGATTTATTCTATAAGAAAAGAGCAAATTTTGGGACTTCATATAAGTGAACTAAAACTATTTACTTAAATATTTTCATTGCTAAGTGTGTGCGCTTACATATATATATGTCTTCCTATGTAAATATACATAGAGATAAAACAACGCAGACTAGGGTTGGCTGATTTTAAAATTCATTAACTTACTGAATTTTACATCTGGCTTGCTATGTTTTCTGAAATTTAAGGAGAGTAGACAGTCTTATGAGTTACACTGACTAGCAAAGCAAAAATACAGAAATTCATAACCGCTAAAATGAGCACTGTATCTCTTTTTATCTGAGGCAGGTAGATGGGCAGATTTGTAAGACTGGTTTAGCACCTTTACTTTACTGACTCTCTCTGTTTAGTCAGTTCATCTTTTCTTTTCAGTCCATGCCAAGAGATTATAACCACTGATGAAATTTATTGACTCGCTTCCGCCTCCAAGTAGGCGAAGTCCCTTCCAGAAATAAATCAAAATGAATAGGTGTTCTTTTAGATGAATTAACATCGATGTTTTGCAATAACTTAAAACTAACCGCATGACTTTAGCCTTTATGCTCTAGACAGTAGTAGTCCATCATGACCTTGACAGAACCAAGAATGCCTTGTTCCCTGCTGCTTCTAAGCTACTAAACACAGATGTGTATTTAATAACATTGCCATACAGAAATCAGGTAAATCTCATTTATTGGTTAACACTGGTGGTTTTCTCCCACTTAAATCTTCCGGATGTGATAGACATGGAGTTAGTTTTTGCATTCATATTTTTCTGAGTTAAAATTGATTACAAGAATATAAAGATCTTTAACTCTATGAATTGGAGCATTCTTTTTATTATTTGCCTTGATTGAAGGTGGCATAGGAAGACACCCATTATTTTCTCTGAACCTCCTTGACAGTATTTAAAATAGCAAGACACTCCAAACTGAATTGCCAGCATACCTCTGAGAAGAAACCCCAGTCAGCCTGCGTGCCTCACGTAACCCGCTAAGACTTTTTCCAGTTCTACTCAAAGAGAACATCTAGTTCTTTCCAAACGCTATTTGAAAACGTGGACTTGAGAAGATTGTCCTGGAGGTCAGTGATCTGGTATTAACATGTGCTCAGCTAGAAAGTCCGGTGTGGGTTACTGGGGGCAGGATTCCTCCTTCAGAATGGGGAAGAGGCTCAGAGTCAGAGAGACAAAACCATGTGGACTTGGAAAGCAGCAAATGGCAAATAGCCATCTCATGCAGTAATTACCAAGTGACCTGTACCTTTTAACATGATGTTAGATTTCGAGAGTAAGCAAGAGATTACAGAAGGGAATATGAGGGAACTGTTACATTCCTAGACTGATTCAGATACCGTCAGTTATTAACCATTGAAATGGTAGAAGAGCCTTTTTATTTCCCAAGTGTTCCTGTCCCTCTTGAGTACTTCAGTATTTGCTAAGAGCAAGTTCTAAGAGATCTAAGAGTGAGTATCACTGGTATGTTGGGATGGCTGGGTGAGAAACACTGAAGGAAAACTCCTTAACCAGACATTATTGCCCAGGTTGAAGGCTCAGACTATGTTTTTTAGCCTTGGGCAGTTTCTCAAGGCTTCTTGGTAGTCTTCATGATTCAAGAGATCATTTCAGAGTAACGAGTGACTGCTGGTTGAACTTCCTGTCTGTGAAGAAGTAATTGAGCTGTTGCTTCTATCTCTATTTTTGCTGAGCTCTGTTCTTTCTGTCCCATTCTCGTTTGCTGGAATATTGCATCATTAGTGAGAGGAGAGAAAAGGGACCAGAGCAAGGTCAGAGTTTGATTCTTTTTTACTAAGGGAAGAGAGAGGAAGGACGTGAGGCCTGTGAGGTAGAAGAGACTCAGAAAGGATGAGTTTTTTGCCCTTTGGGTGTATGTTCTTTGCAAACACCTCCCAGCAGCAACGGTGGTAACAGCGGGGAGCTACGGATTAGAAATAAGGGAGGATGTTCAACATGTAGCCTTAGCTGTTAAGAGCAAGAGGTGCTACCCTGCACCAGGGCAGCTGGCTCGGGGCTGGTGTCTCTGACAACCTTCCTGCCAAAGAGCGGCAAGTTAAGCTCAGTAATAAAAGCTATTTCTGTGACTCACAGACGGTGTCTTAGTTGAAGACTATATTACCTCATTAATTAGGAGTAAAGGGTAATGAATTTATGAAGGTATTTACATGTTTCACATGCGGTGCATTTCTACGAACTACAAATAATGTTAAAATATCCTGATCAATACCTTAGGGGAAAAAAACCCCACCAATAATCGTGTTATGCTGCCATCTGTAAAGTCTGCTACTGTAGCAAATGTCTTGATGAAAAGATTGCTTAACCATTAACCAGGAGAAGGTAAATGCACTGGCTTCTAATTTTTGAACACTTTATGCTGTGCAGCATATTAACATGTGTAGTCTTTTTCATCACACTGCATTTATCACATTTGAGGTGGTTTTAAAAAACCCTCTGGAGAAAATGTAATTTGTTCTCTGTTGCCTGCACAGTCTACTAAAGGCTCATTATTTATAAAATTCTATAGGGTCTTTCTACAAAAACACTATCAATCTTTCATTGTAGAGTACCAGCACTTTGATTCATGATCTGAGATGTAAATGTTTCAAACTAGCATATGATCCCACCCATTATAACTTCTGTGAACTCCCATTATAACCCATCTATGCAAGGTGACAGGCTAGAAGATCATCAAAGAAGGAACTTTATGCTTGTAAAGACTACTTCTTGAAAATATTTTAATCAGCAAAAGCATACAGCTTGTCTTCTGTATTTTTATAGAAATATAAATTTCTTGTATTTGTTGTATTATATTATTTCTTGTATTGTTAATGTTTTTATAGTAAGAAATGGCACAGGTTATTTTTAGAAAGTTTTAAAGGAAACTAGTTATCAGCTTTCACTGAACTTGTCCCATTCCTGTTCTGAGTTAGTTGTAGTTATAACCCGCTTAAAAATTGTCACTGAAACTTATTGAAGGAAACGGAACATGAGGAAAACTACTTTTTAAATGGAAAATGTGTGATCAGCCTGTGAAGATTTACATTTTTTTCTTGAGAAACCAGAAGCCAGCATTTTCAGATGAGGTTGCTGGAAATGTGGAACAGATTTAACTGAATTCTTTTCAGCCTAATTTGGAAAATAACCCCACAAAACTGAAGTGAGGCTGTGGAATGGGGATGTTAATGTAAGAGAAGAGTCTTGTAATTGCTATTGGTCATTTCAATTGTGGTATCATTTGATTTTATGGTATTATCTAGAGAATTTCTTTGCATAGGGAACTTCATATGGACATACAAACATTTCTGGTCTGAGAATGACAAAATGCCGCCACAGAAGAGCACGCTATAGTCTCTTCACTGAAGAGGGCTGGGATCCTTATCCCCTGTGATGGTTCACAGTGCTGCTGAACACTTCATTATTTTATTTTTTAATCATTCAGCAGTGTTTGGAACTAGCAGTGTCTGGGGAGAGAATGAAATTGTCTGATCTGGTGGTGGTAGGCATTTATTTGTTCGGTTTGGGCTTGGGATTTTTTGCTACATTGTAGTGGAGTACTACCTGCCTGTACTGTATTTTTACATGCCTTCGTGCATTAATATGGCTTTTTTGGTTCATATTACAGAAGAATAATCACACATTCCTAGCATTTAATCAAGAGGAAGGAAAAAAATGAGAGAATGCGCTGATCTTTTGAAAGGTCAGTTATCCCTCTGTGTAAGAAGTGTCGTTTCTGCCATAACTCAGCCTCTCAGTGGAGCAGTGGGGTAAGAAAGATTTCATTCCCTCAGTATTTCCCATTTTAGCATGCTTCTTGCTTTTTGAGAATCACTCCTAGTCTGCAAGACTTTTAGTGAAGATAGGTTTTTGTTGAGAAAGAGAGAAGAAAAGTCAATATGACCCTGCAAATGGAAGAGAGAATGGAGTCATAAAAATAACGTGTTCGTGCTCTGGGTCTATGGAATGGAGGAGTATTAATCAGAGGTGAACAGGAGCAGTGTCAGAAGTCACAGTGACCATCAAAGGTTAAGTATTTGGGGAAGCTTTGGGGAAGGATGAAAACTCAAAAGCTGAAGGTTTTCTTTTGACAGTACATCCGCGTATTTGCATCAGAGAGCTTGAACTTTTTTAAGGTAGACAGAGACAATAATGCCTGTAACTAAGTGTGATGCAGAGATGATGGGATTTGAGCTCATCCTACTACAGAGGAGTGAAATTTTGGGGCTATTGTAGTCACATAAAGCAGATAATTCATTTGAGAGATTTCATCCTGAGCCAGGATACAGAGAAAAATCAGGGACTAAATCCAGAGTTGTATTCAGTGCCCTCAGTGAGTGTGGGTATGCTTGAAGAATAGAAGGAGGATTGAAACACAGAAGTTAATGATGATAAGATATCATAAAAAAGAAAGTGACTGATGGGTGTCAGAAGTGGCTGACAGGTCAGTTAGGATAAAACAAGTATGGATTCTGAAGCATAAGCAGTGAGATGTAATTAGAGACTGTGTTGAAAGCAGTGTCAGTGCAGGGAGCAGAGGCAGAGCTGCAGACTGTCTAGAACGGAGTCAGAGAGTTTGTTTCCCAGAGAGCAACTGTAAATAGTTCAGTTGATGACTACAGGGGATAAAAAGAGAAGAAAAATGGGGTGGTAGTTGGAAAGATGAATGGAAAAGACAAATTACCCAAGAGTCGGTTTTATATAAGAGGTAAGCAACTAAAACTTGATTTTTAAATAATAAAAACTGAAATTCTTTGAACCAGTGCAGAAATTGAGATTTTACAGATCGGAGGCCTCAAGTAACAGATTTTATGCCCAGACTATGACAGGTTGCAGTGCTGTGCAGCTCTTCTTCGGCAAAATAAGCTTCAAGCAGTTCATACCACTCAACCTAAGCACTGGTGCCCAGGCTTCTGTTTTTCTTATTGTTTGGGCTACCTGTTATGCTTTCATTATGTGCCTTCATTAATGCTTCAAACATAATTCCAGCTAAGGGTCATTAGAACTATTAATAGTTAATATAGTTCATTTTCATCTACTATAGTTAATATTATACAGCTTTATTATAAAACTCACAGTTCTAGTTTTCAATACATGATTTATCTGTTTGATTGAATATGATGCTCTCTTCAGCATTTTTTAGGCTTATGATGATAGTAATTTTTAAATTATTTAATGTAAGGATATATTTATTTCTTCTGTGTATTTTGGCATTGTTATATATTTAATATGCATTATAAATAACAAAGAACAGATAGATAATTAGTATTAATAATACCTTTTCTAACTGCTTACTAAACCTGTTTAGATTATTAGTAGAAAAAGAGAAGCATAGGTACGTACTTAGTTAATAAAATAAAAAAGTTTTCAAATTCCATTGAAGTTCAGTACCTTGTCAGTCTTAAGTTAAGTTTGCTTTTCCACCTTCTTGTTTGACTGATTAATGTCATGGAAGTTCCTTGTTGAAATATACGATTGAAGGTAAAGTATGATGCCGGTCTTCTCTTGCATATCTGCCATTAATTAGTCAGTTTATATAGAGCTTTGTGTGAAATCACCCATAGAATAGCCGCAGGACTCGTGCTGCTGTATTCACATGCTGCTTCTAAAGGAGCTGTAACTCCATTTGTTGTGGAGATTTCCTAATGCCCTGAGTTAGGTTTCCATCTTTGGTGCCAGGTTTAGAATTCACACTGTAGTTTTTATTTTTCTTTATGGCAAGGAGTTTGCCATAGAGGGTTATTTTTAAGTTCTTGCAGGATTTTTATTTTTTTTATCATAAGAAAAGCCTTGCAGAGAATACGAGGGGTAAAATTCAATTGCTATATTCTGTTTATGTTCCATATTAAGTATAGAATCACCACTCTAAGGGGTTTAGTCTAACATCTTTGAGGATCATAGGAGAAATATGTGACTCTGAGAACTTTAGAAACTCTACCACTTCCAGGTCTTTTACAGTGTTACCTTGCGGTGATACTCTGATCCAGGCAGAAAAAAAATTCATATTTTGCAGAATGACCTTGAAACTTGATCATAAGTTTATTTTAGTGTAGGGCCATGCCTTCTACTTTTCCTATAAGAAGTCATGCATGTTTATTAGCAGATCTTTGCACATCTCATATATGTGTTCTGTAAGGGTAAGTGAAAAGTAGATTGTTCACAAATCAGTGTGTGTGAAGCACCTTCTAGTCCTGCAAAACTTCTGCTTGTCAGCCTGTATGTTGCCTTCTGAAGCCATTACACATGAAAGACTATTACAGTTTCAAGCGTAAGAACAAAAAAGCAATTTCCGCTCATTCTGCTGAGGGAATGGTTTGACTTAGAAGGGTAAACAAGTGGCACAGGAAGCTTGGGAAGGAGTAGGAGGTACAAGGCAATGAATTGCTAGAAGCAGAACTGCTCTCCAGTCTAGGTACAAAACAGGGGTTTTTTTGTGTGTCTGACCAGTACATTCCCATCAGAAATAATCTTCCTTTCTTTGGAGAAGGAGTATTTAAAGGTGATGGCAGCCAGCTTCATTGGGAGGTTCGTGTGGATGGAGGTGGATCTTCTGCAGTGCAAGACAGTGGGAACCAGTTTGAACAGAATGAGTAGCAGCAGTATTAGATACCACTAATACAGCACAGAAAATGCATGAAGATTTGTAACAGCAGTACCTTTTGTGCTTCTGTTTCTTATGTCTAAAATGGACTATGAGTGCTATGAAGAAAATTACCGAATTATTTGTAAACCATTCAGATACTACCTTGATTAATACTAAGATAATCTGTGGAGATAAACTGTTTAAGTGGAGGTTTTTGGATAGCAAGCAATTCATTAGAAATGAGAGCATGGATTGTGTGGTGAGCTAAAAGTAAATGTTGAGTAACTCCCTACTTAGTGGGTTAGGGATCCTGTGGGGAAAAATGGTGTGTGATAATGGAATTGGATAAATGATAAGAACTTGTACTGTTAAGTGTGCAGTAACGATCTAATTCTGACACATGCTAATTGTCAAGTGCTTGATTCTAAATTT
This sequence comes from Gallinago undulata, assembly GCA_026546715.1. Taxonomy (NCBI): domain Eukaryota; kingdom Metazoa; phylum Chordata; class Aves; order Charadriiformes; family Scolopacidae; genus Gallinago; species Gallinago undulata. The sequence goes on along the minus strand of JAOTQQ010000063.1, from coordinate 16,764,149 downwards.
TAGGTAGTTAATGTGTTTTGGAGGATGCTTGGAAGATGTATATAAAGCATGCATTTATACACAGTATTGTATATGTGGAAGATGCTCACAGAAATTATGGCAGTAGTACTGAGCCTGTTAGATGAGCTGCATAATGTGAACTGTGCAAAGAAGTGGCAATGAACTAGCAGTTCCTATTCGTTTAAGATACCCGTTACAGATTTCTTTGAATGTTTAAAATTAAATATGAACTTATTAATTTAGGAAAACTCATGGAGAATTTTTGTGGTAGTCACTGCGTGAGAAATATTTTATTTCAATATTTTCATAAAATCAGAACATTTTAAATACGTACATGTTGCAAATGCCTAAATGGCTTTTGAATGCTCCAGTTAGACTCCCTCTCCTCCTCCTCTTCTGTTTTGGCTTTGGCTTTCTGGTCAGAAATTTGGATTTTACATATAGACTGAAGAACAAAGACAACAATTGAGTAAGAAACATAAATGGTCAAAGTCTATTAAATCTATTTTTCATAGCATTCTTCTGTTTATTTACATGTATCATTTTTTTACTGCATCATCTATATGGTAAGGAGCACTGCTGTAATGCACGTGCGCCAAATGTTTATTTGCTCCTGCTGACATGAATAGAGTCACATATTCCTTTTATGAGATACGTAATTAGATTAATCTATTGACCTTTCTGGGTTTTGAATGAAATGTTCTGTGATGGTCACTGAAGCAAAATAGTTTTTTCACTTAATGAATTACTGGTAACTCTAGGGAAAGGATAAGTTAAGTCAAAATGTTTTTTGTATAAAGTCAGTTGGATTGAATTCAGAATGTACATGTTGGATTAAAGAGAGTGCATCCACCCTGTCTACTGAAAAAGGAGACACCTTAATGATACGGATTTTCAATAACTTAAGGTTTCCCTTCATCTTTTCTCTTTTATGTACAGAGGTATTAAAATAGCGGACTAGTTCATTAAATTGTGAAATGAAACCAGAGACTCATTTCTCACCATTGATTGTATAAAGGAGGTATATCTTATTTTGGAAATTTATAGTCCTTATACCCGTATTACAGTCCTTGTATCTCTGACTGGATTTAAGGAAAAATTTTTTTATGATGAGGACAATCGAACATTCGAACAGGTTGTCCAAGAGAGGTTATGCCATCCACCTTTCTTGAAGGTTTCAAAACCTGACTAGATAAAGCCCTTAAAAACTTGATCTATGAGTTGGCCCTGCTTTGAGCAGGAGGTTGGACTAGATAATTTCCTGAGGTCCCTTCCAATCTGAATCATCTTGTGGTCCTGGTTTTATTCCAGTGTTCTTACTTAAAGAATTGTTAATTGAAATCTGTTTCCTGAGCTTCTGTGAATTACAGTTGTTTTCTGGAATCACGGAATTGTCAGAGTTGGAAGGGACCTTCGGAGATCATCTAGTCCAACTTCCAATCCAAGCAGGATTGCCTAGAGCACGTCACTCAGGACTGCGTCCAGGTGGGTCTTGAAAATCTCCAGAGAAGGGGACTCCCATGACCTCCTTGGGCAGCCTGTTCCAGTGCTCAGTCACCCTCACTGTAAAGAAATTTTTTCCCTTGTATTTGAATGGAACTTCCTGTGTTCCAGCTTGAGCCCATTGCCCCTTGTCTGATCACTGAAATCATGTTAGATCATATGGTGGGGAAGATAGATCTGCATGCCGTTTACACAAATTAGAAAGGAAAAGATTAATTTTGTATGCTGTCTCTGATGATTATGTGTCTTATTTTAGATGTGTAGCCTTCTTTTTAAAAATGTTTTGTTCAAATACAGTTAATAGGTTCAAAATGTTTAGTATCAATTGGATTATCCCTGGTTTCCTATCTTCATCCTTGGTTTTGCAGTAAAGTAGTGAATAAGCCTAAATTAGCAATAGTTATTATTAAGTCTCTCTTTAAATCCCTCAGCATCCTTTCTGGCCCCATTTAATAAAAGCTGCCATACTTGAACAGTAAATATTGTGTAAAAGTTTCATATTTGAAATGAATTTCCTTCAGGCAAATAACAGAAGTTAGATGATATTTTGCAGTGTTGTATATTAAAATAAATATACAGCTAGTTAGAATAGGAACATTTCCTTGGAAGTAGAGCCAAAGAATGTGAAACAGAGCTTTAATTTGATTAAACTTTGTGTGTTTTGAAATACGTAACATTTACCAATGTTTACCTATCCCACTTTACATTCAGAGAAGGAGATGAGTTGCATCTGCCTCAGAGTTTTATTTATAATTTAATATTAAACTTCAAGATTGGATCTCAACAATTCTTATCTGCTTATGTGATTATATTTTAAAAGCCTGATGTATCCTGAACAATAAAGCCATGGGGAGATGTGGAAAAAAGTGAATATCTGATTTCCAGAAAACTCTCCATGTTTTGTTTTTCTTTGGTCTATAAATTGCATTTAATTTCTTTAATCCACTGGAGGAATAACTCAGCAAAAATAATCACTTGTGCAAAAATAATAGATGGGCTCGAGTGAAGTTAACATATTGGTGAAAAGAAGCTTACCTTCTCCTATTATCCTCTTTATCCTCTCCTTCAAATACGTGGAAACTTTGGTTCATTTGGGTGCTGTGTTCAAAAGAGTCACCTCTGGAGTGTCAAACCAGTATGCACTGGAGCTATCTAACCTTTAGTAGAGGAATAAGCTTGTAAAAGGAACTATCTTACCTGTTTACAGTTGCATGCATTTAATAGTTTTCAAGTGCACTTCAGAAACAGTTTTATCATCTTTTAAATTGCTGGAGATTGGTCACGAATCCTTGAGAGATTCTCTGGAAATACCTATATGGCAGAAATATTTTATCTACATTATATCATGCTATTAAAATCCTTCACAAGTCTGGGCATAGTTCTTTACAAATAGCTATCAAATACTTTCAATTTCCTTGCACAGTTACAAATTCCCTTTGGAATCAAAGGTTGTTCCTTGGAATACTATTTTTACAGTTTGTCAGACTGTGTGAATCTTTAAATGTATTGCTTGGCAGAGATTTTAATACCATTTCAAAATATTTTGAAATGTTGCAAAGACACAAACACAACTGCTAAGACTTCCTAAAATTTTGGAAGAACCTGAGCTATGTAAGCACTTGTTTGCTACAGGACGTGCTTCTGTTCCACAGCTCTCCAGAAACCAACATGCACCAGGAAGAAGTTCTAGCAAAATCAGAGAAAGTGTTTCTCAGCAATTAATAGACTGCAGCAGCTGTTAGATCACAAGCGTTGTGCTTGAAATTGCTTATTGTGAAGGCAAACTATAGTTAGTCTGTAATTACTTCATTGTAGCATGGCAAGCTTTACACTGATTTTGCTTAACGTTTCCAATTGTAACTACCCTTTTTCAGTTATTTGTGAAGGTAAAATTATTCAAGCACAGGCATTCTGCATTGTGGAATAATGTTCTTGCAAATACTATAACCTCAAGTACATGTCTGAAAGTCACTGGGAGAAAAAGGGATTTTTATTTTTTTTTTAACAGATCGTACTAGGCTTGTTCACTACTCAAAAATCCAATATGAAAATATTGCTTAACTAGGGACTTGGTATCAGTCTTGTTATCTGAACTTGTAATTACACAAGGATTCTACATGATATTCTCGTTAGTTTATCTTTCTCTATTTTGTGTATTAATTTTTGGGATAAGGCAGATTTGTAATTCCTAGTCCATAATGCCTCAGAAGTACGCTGCTTCTACCTCCGGAGCATGAAGTTACATGGGTTTGAGGTGGGAGCTGCAATGTCCTGTCTAAATTCCTGCTTTCTGATAACTGCTGTGAAATATTATGCCCAATATGTGCTTGTACAGGAGGCCTAGGAAGAAGACATCACAGCAAAAGGAATATATCAGGCCTTTTTAGTTGTTGGTTGACTGCACAAGACCATGTTATTAAGATTGATGTTTCCACAGAATCCCCCCTGCCCTTTATTTGCTCATTTTGTTAGATGTGTAGTGCCCTGGGAAAGGCAGCGGCGGGCAGATTTGGAGCATCCTCGTCAAGGACAAACACTTTGTCATTCCTGGAATCCCACCCTGCATGTACAGATTTCCTGGGAGATGTGAAGGGTGTTTTTAATGGCATTAATTTCTTTTCTCGTTTTAGCCACCAGAATTGCAAGTAGATTAAGAGGAGGTGAGTTGGGTTTGCAATTAGTGCCATTATCAAGTCAGTGGGTGCTGTTCCTGTAAACTGAAGTGTTAAGAGTAGAAACTATATTCTTCTGGTGTATTATTTCCTATAGTGATGGCAGGTATGGCTTTGGAAGAAAGGAGAAATCAGGAGAAATCTCCATCTCAAGTGCTTTGAAAATACAGAATTAGGTTTTATTTAGGAAAACATACAAGTTAGTCTGACTGTGATTGCATTGGTTTGTATTAGAGGCTATAAATAGTTCTACCAAGGAAAGAAACTTAAATCATTCTGCATTGTCGTTTATTGATGTTGAGAATGGTATTTTTCAGCAATAATTTCTTCAAAAATCAGTAATAAAGAACAAGTAGCTTTTCCCTCATTTTCTGTGTGTATCAAAGGATAGAGGGAAGAAAAGTTAACTTGAACCCTGATGACCCTCCCCGAGTTCAGTAAACACAGAACATTATAACTGCTCTACATGAACATGTGCATGTATGTGTTTACTGATTGCACTGAGGAGATAAATAGCTTTCACTTAGAAATATACTTAACATTAAACACATGTGCTAGAAAGAAGTGTTATCTAGAAAGTGCCATTCTCACTCCACTAGAAAAGGTTTTACAAGTATGAAATTCAATGTCACAGGGGTTTTTCTGTTTGTTCATTTTAAATAAAACCATTGGCAAATTTGCACTGGCAAACCAGAACATAAAACAGAATACATCTTGTATTCATGCTGGTTTTTTCCAAATAAAGCAAAACTTTTGTTATGCGCTTGAAAATTGTAGTTGTTACTGAAGAGAAGGGATTTCAAGAGCTGTAGCATTAAGCTGGGTAGTATCTAATGACCCCAAACCAGAAAGAGCATATTTCTGTCTTTCAGCCTCATTGTTTTACTATGTTACATGCATTTCCCTCTACATCCTGTGCCAGTTATCATACCCGTTCACCTTTCAAGTGGAAAAAAAATTGGGGACAGGTTTGCAGTACCAGCAGAGGCATCACTGAGACTGTCTATGTACCTCCCGTTGCTGCTTGGGCACTCAGGAGGTGGGAATACAGTTTGGGCTTCAGCCGCTCAGCAAGAGCACTGGGTTTGGAAGCAGGCGAGCGGGAACCTGGAGTGTTGGTCAAGTGTCAGATGACTTTTTAGGTACTAACTGCTATTGTGACACTAGTATTAGTAACAGAAATGCCTTTAGAAAGGATACCCCTGCACTAACGAGTTCCTGTGAGCAGCTGGAGCTGTCTCAGGCTGGAGGGGAGGCAGCTGCGTTTTTGGGTCTGTGCAGCAGGCGCGTTCAGGAGACTCACAGGGAGAATCTCTGAAATACAACTTTAAGCAATTTTTAAGTGAACTAAGACAGGGAAATAGCTTTGTCAAATGTGATTTACTGCCAAAATATTATTCCTACTGTTGATCAGTATTGCTGACTTATGAACAAGTGCTGAGATTTACATTCCAAATTTCTGATTTATAGACCATGTGACTTACAGGACAAGCGACTGATTTATTATAGTGAAGCTGTATTACAGTTATGTCAGTGTTGCTATTATAAACTCCTGGTCTCATGGATTTATAACTTGCCTATAAAATTGCTCTAATTGAAACTGTTTTCTCTCAATTGCCTGGCCATATTTAAAGGCCTGAGAAAGGCAGAAGAGTGACTTCAGTGTGGGTCTGACTCTACACATGGGATCAAGAATATTTTGAGTTTTAAAATGTTGAAGATGCTTAACATATAATATTCCAGATGATTTCATGCTTCTATTGCAGTTGTCTCTCTAGAGACTCAGTGATTACCCTAGACCAAAGTCCAGCAAATGATTTTTATTCATGAGTGTCTTTATGAATTCTCTACAAATGTAGCTTTAATCAACCCTGAGAAGTGCTTAATTTGCATTAAAAGCCACACAATCATTGTCTTGAGCTGCAAAACATTTGTTTCTGCATTAAGCTCACTTCAGCCAATTTCATGTGTGCTTCCACGTCTCGGCAGAGTTCCAGCTCAAGAGTTTCATGCGGCAGCTCCGAGGTGGTGGCATTGGGCAGTCACCAGAGTGGATAGTCCTCCCAACCCCTCGGCAAAAATCTGGACAGCAAATAGCATTGAACATGATTTTGTGTATAATTTTTAAGGGAGCATCTGGCTGTACCTTTTTGTCAGTGTGGTTGTAATTATGGAAATTAATTATCATATTTGAAATATAATCCTAGATACCAGACTCTCTGGCCAAACTGATAAAACATGTTTGCAGTGCTGTTTGTAGAGACAAGAAGCCCCCCAACCCTTCCTTCTGCTCCTGAGTGATTTCAAGAAGGTGGTAAAAGTCTAGCACAGGGCAAAGATAAGAATATATTATACTGTCTCCTAGAAAATGTGTCCCTCCCTCTTTAATTTGTCTTAGTGGCTTGGCAAGGGTGCAGGTGGGGCCAAGTCATTTGAGGAATGCAGAAGTTAAGTGGCCTGCATATTAAAGAGATTTAACAAAGCTTGTTGTTTGCTTATGTATAAAATGAAAGTAGGATGAATGGTGAAAGTAGAGAATATCTTACTGAAAAAGTTGAGTAAGAACACTAGGAATTTTTCTCTTTTCGTTTTTCTTTTTTAAGCTAGTGATCAGTTAGTGAGTTAAATTAATTTCTCAGATTTTGAGGGGGCAGTTACTGAAATGAAGATCCGAACAAGACAAAGACATGAAAACAATTATTTCTCGTGTGAATTTGGCATGCCCACTTCCTGGAGGCAGTGAGGCCAACAGATTGCTTCAGGTAACATTAATAAACTCAACAACACGTTTGTTCTTGGCAGCGCAGGCGGAGAATAGGTGCCATGTTGCCATAGGAGATTGAGGAGGATGGTGATTTTTTTTTCTGAAATCATTAACCTGGTAAAATGAATTAACTGATTCAAGCATGTTTGGAAAACTTCAGCTCAGTTCTCAAAAAAAGCCCGAGAAGAGTCTCATATGTTAGGATTTATCAAAAAATGAATTAAAAAATAAAACGGGGAACTTTATTAAGCTCTTTTGTAAATCTGTGGTGTACTGATATACTTGCATTTTGAATACCTCATGTACCTCTGTTGCTTGCCGTTTAAAAAAGAGCATAGTATAATGAAAGCATCAGAGGAAGCTCTAAACTGATGTGCAAGCATGAGCAAAGGCTTCCATTCAAGGGCTGATGATACACACCATGATGCATAAGCCAGGAGAAGGAATGGCTGAGACACCCAACAGAGGTCTCCAAGTCATACACCTCATGAGACTTCTTGGGAATGTTTTTCGTTGTCTCTTCAGACAAGAAGTAGGGCACGTCAACTGAAATTAAGAGGTGCCAGGCTCAGGAGAAAGAAAAGAGTATGCTCAAATGGGGGACCTCTGCCAGAAGAACATGATGAAAGTTTACATGGGTCAAAAATGGTGTACACAAACACGGAAAAATCTATTCGGAGCTAACTGATATCTTCTGGCTCAAAACCTCCTTGTCCTGCAGCTCCCCGGAGGTTGGGAGACCTGTTTTAGAGAAATATCAATGTGTACTCAATTTTTTTCTGCAGCCGTAGTGTCAAATAATTGTCTGTATCCACAGTTTGCTGTTGTTGAGGACAGAACAGAGGAACCTGGACTCTGACAGTGCTATCTGCTTACATGACAGCCCTTGGTATGCTTTAATGGGATCTAAACATGTGCTAGCAAAGTGAGAAGATTGATTTGACTAACAGAAGTGTTTGTTATTTTTTGTTTAATTTTCAGTGGTTGAATATTTATTTTGCATGGTCTTACAGTTTGTTTATAATTGAGATGGTGTTACAGCTTTAAAAGCTTGCTGCTGCAGTATCAGGGATTTTTTATTTGTTATGTTTTTTTAAACCCCAAACAATTTTGCTTTCTCAAGTAGTTTTTTTTCAGAAGCTCCCAGCTATCCTTTCAAACCCCAGAATTGAAATTGTGTATTGTGAGAGTGACTCAGGAACTGGTACTGAAAGATTGCTGTTGACACTTGACTTGGCTGATTTCTTGTGTGTAGGAGTGAATGAGGTTGCTTTTGCATCTAAACAAAGAAAAGCCATGCTCATTTGGTTTTGGCATCCAAAAAAAGGCAAAAATTTCCAATTGTTTTCACTACAATTCTTTCAGATTTTAGAGTATCAAAACTAAGTTCACCTTTTTCTGATGCTGCCATCATGTGAAAAAGCATGCTTAGGTTTCTTTACCTGTTTCTTCCATCTGTAGAGCACGTATGGTTATACTTAGCTAACTTAGAGTGACTGTTCTGGTATTTAGTTGCTTGATAAATAATTATCTGTTTGCAGATATAAGTCTTAAATAAAAAGAAATTAATGTTGTTGCTTAATGGTTGTAAGACTATTGCCTAGAGTGAGTACCAGGGCCTCATGCACGTCTGACAGAGGCAGGTTCGATAGTCAGGAACTGTCAAGCCGAGTTACAATAGCACATTCTTCCTTTTATCCTTCCAAAACAATGTCATTTCCTTAGAATTTCTCCTTCTATGTGGAGGTTTGTTTGTTGCTGTTTTCTATCATCTAGATAGAACCGAATATGTCTTATCTGGTCTATTTTTATGGGGGTTTAATATAACTTTCTAAAGGATACTTAATAGCAGGTACTTTGTGCCAGAACGTATTTGATGTTATAGATATGTCACTCTAAAAAATGTTTGCTGTCATTTTAAGAGTCAATCGAGGAGGCTGGAATGATTATTGCAAGATGTAGTGAAATCAATGCAGAGAAATGTTATGTTTCATACTTCATTTAGATTGAGCACAGTGTGCTTCATTGAATTCTCTTCTTTGCAGTAGAATTGTCTTCCACCAGAACTTGACAAGGCAGACAAATCGCTTCAAAATGTGTGGATTTGATAATCTTTTTTCATGTAATGATTTGCATAGAAGTCATTTGGAATGACTCTTCTGAGCTGTTGCTTTGCAATGTGGCTAGGGTTTCCAGCAATCTTTCCCCGAGTGGCCTAGTCACAGTACAGTCTCACCAGCACTTTCTAAAGCGCTTTCTGAAAGCCTGATCACTGTACTCAAAGCAATGCCAGCCATGAAATACACCTCTGGGTAAAGCTCACCAATTCAGAGTTTTCTCATTCCGTTTTAGTCATGAAAAATACTATTCTTTAACGTTTATAGTGGAGGTCATAAGAATGACAGATGTAATGAAGTCTTCTAATAAAGGATCAAATAGGTAGCAACTCTTTGACATCTCTTCTATTTTTGATTTGATGTCCATATTGTAATAAAGTACTGGCTTGGGTTATGTCAACCAATTAAAAACGAAATTCTGACCGCCTTTGAACCCATTTGTTAGTGACATCAAATTCTTCTTTTTTTTTTTTAATGAAAAGAAAGTCACATCTGTGGAAAGGTGAGTTAGAGGAATATTCTATAACAATTTAAAAGTTAATCATTATTCTAAATCATTGACTTTCCACTTCAGTTCATACAGGTTATAACCCCCCTTTTTCTGATTCCTTTTGTAGTTCTCAGAGTCCCTGAATGTGCATATAGCAGTGTTACTGACAAAGCATAGTACTACTTTATTAGAAGTTCTAGTTAATTGTCAAAGGATACGTAATTTAAGCACTGTCATTATAATTTTTTCTGTGTGCCTTAAGAGTTTGTTACTAACAGGGTAGGTGGAATAGTACTGGAAATCCAATTTATTCCCCATCCAACTGTTAATAAAAAACCCCACTAAAAGTACACAGTAATCCATTGTAAATGGACTGTAATTTGTAATTGGTTATGAAGTTGAGTTTTTGGTTTATAATACTCTAATGATGTTTATCCCACTAATCACACTATGTCACTAATCCGAGTGATTTTAGATTTGATAACAAATCATTAATCCCATAGCAGACTGTTTGATAAGGCGTCTCTGCCAGTTTATTAAGGGGATTATTTTCCTTAACCACAAATCATTGGAATCGCAAGATGACTCTCTTTAGCAGAAGCAATGAAGCTGAGTTTCTTAGCTCTTGATGGTGGTGCAGAAACCCAGGGAAACTCTAGAATAATATTCTTTACCTTTTAATTGTATGGCTGTCCACGCAAACCAAATTTGCCCCCGCTTTGTTTGATGGAGATAATTAATGGCTTCAGATACTTGTGTTTATAGGTTTTGCAGCTACTTTGTAAGCAGCAATCCGTAGCTAAATCTATATTTTATTAAAACAGAGAAGAAACAAAATGTATTATGTCCCTACCAAATACAAAAAATTTCTACAAGAAATGTAAATCTAGAAAATTTAAAGATCACCAAAACAGTTTTTGTTGTGAGCGTACGTCATGTACATAAGTTTGTATGGTACAGTATGTTACATGAACCAATTTTTCTTGTAAGAACCTTTCTTTGTAAGTAAATTTGGTGCAGTTTTGTAACATTTGAGACAAGTTGTCATGGAAACGCAAAGCTCAGTGATGTTTTTCAATAGCGCTGATTGGGTAGAAAAAATATTTTGACACCATGTTATTTTCATCTTGAAAACTTTGTTAAAAACATCTTAACATTGTTTTGTAAAGTCAAGAGCATAACACGAGAGGCAGTCATTTAACGTAGCTGTCATGATAATATATTACCTTCTTACTACAATTTTTAAAATGGATTATTGTTGCTATGGCATCAAGTACAGGAAAACCCACCATGACTGCTGGATTACTTTCAGGAAAACAGTATAGCTTGCTTATTTTGATTGCAGAACTATTTTCCATATTCCCCATTTTTTCTATCTAGCATTTCATGTTATGTTCATCTTCCGTGCGCCGTTAGAATAAAGTAGTGCAAAGGTACTCTTTCAGTTTACTTTTTTAATCCAACAATTTCTAACGTCATCCTTTACGTTGTTTTCCTACAGTTGCTTAGAAGAGACCTTGTAAGTATGTTCAAATGACTGGATTTAACCTATTGTCAAAATATGGTGAGGCTGTGTAACATGTCTGCCTTGCTGTGGCAGTGTCCTTTCTGAAGGTCCTTCCAGCTCTTTCCCAGTTTTGTCCCTCAGCATTTTATAGTTGATGTAAATGACTGGAACCCCACTGACCTAATAAAATATTTTTAATTCAAGTAGGTAAAAATTGTGCTGAGATACATAGAGCTTGAAATTTGACTGTGGTCCATTGAGGCCCAGGTACTTATTACGTGCATTTTTATTTTTTTTTTTGAGAAATGCAGTATAAATAACTGGAAATTAGTAAAAGCATGGCTAGAGCTTGCTGTTGTCTCTAGAGAAGTGAGCTAGAACAATTCTCATTCTAACCTGCAGGCTTTAATCACCAGTTTAAAAGCCGTAGTACAGAAGTTAGCTGTGAGATTAGTTTTATTTTCCTTTGAGATTTTGATGTAATCGTTTGCAAACGTGGCATTTTCTGCAGTAAATTAGTTACCCTTATTCCCATTCTCCGGGTAGGAGGGCTGAAGCACAGAGAAGTGAGTTTTCAGGTGATGGTTGTGTGGCAGAGCTCGGACAGGAGGTAAGGTGGCTGGTGTCCCATGCCGGGGCCTTACCTGTGGGAGCAGAAGGGCCGCTCCCCAAGGGCTCAAAGACTAAGCAAGGGTCACGGAACAATGTCCAGTTCTTTAAAGCCTTGTCCTTCTCACCTAATGTATCAGCACAGTGGAAAGCACAGTGAAATTAGTTTCTGTATCTGGAAGGTGCCCCTTTTTGGCCTGTTATACAATAATTGCATTGCAGAATGGTTTTAGACCCCTGGATTCTTTCAGAGGTGTAACGCGGGGTAGGTTCTATTTTTCCTAATCATGTATAGTCCAAGGAGATACGTCTTTAGATGCAGAGACCTTTACTCAGGAGTTTGTTAGTATATTGGCTGTGAGAAAAGAGAAGGTGAAACATTTGACACAATTTGTATTTTCACAATATCCTTGTTAGCTATAAGAAATACTTCATTCTTTCATGTAAGGGTTTCCTATGTAGAGGAAGAGCGAGCAGTGTTCAGGGTGTGTTTCATTATTTGTAAAAACTAAAATACTTGACCTCTTGTGGCTGTACAAGCACAGCTGAAGTTGGCTGAGGTTGCCAATGCGATGTGGAAATGATGTTATTAATGGTGTTATTAACCCTTCAATCTAAATTCTTCACCTGCACTTCACCCATGACATGTTATTAATGTACTGTCTTGTAATGTAAAATACTGCCAAGTTTGGGAACTGTGTTCCTTCAGATGAGCTCTTTTGAGGTTTTCTTCTGATCTTTGTGTGATTTCTGTCATGTTCTGATATATAATTATATGACTAACATCTTTGAAACTTTAAGCATTTGGCTTACTGTTAAATTTGCACAATGAAGAAGCAAAAGAAATGTAGAACATGAAATAAAATCTCAAAGTAGATCTGAATCCAGCTTAATAATATGTTTTTTTATTATTATACGCTATTCCTGAGACCCTAAAGTGGAAAAAAAAACCACAGGAAAAAAAAAAAAAAAACAAACCAAAGAAAGACCAGGATTGGCTAGAAATAGTTTATAAGCAAAGTTATCTAAATCATTTGATCACGTTGCCCAGCTAACTCTCTTGTGCTGTTCTTCAGTACACTTGGATTTCAGTTTATCCCTCAGGTAAGCAGCTGGAAATGGAGTTCATTGGAGGGTTGTGTACCAGCTTACATCATGACTGTGCTTTGTCTCGTGAGTAAAGAGGCATTAGGAAAGATTGTATATAATAGATTGCAGTGTCTGCTCGGGACAGAAGGCTTCAGCATCAGAGAGTTTTTCACCGTGAAATAGTTGTAATGAATATATGTATGGAAAATACAGTAAGGAAGACTAAAGTATCAAGATGCACAGGATAAACTCTAAATAGCAGCCCAGATAAAGATTTGCAACTCGGGTTTCACCAGCAAGTGCTGTTGTCTCATCTCTGATCTCCCAGGTTGTCCCTTTTAGCTGTATTTGTTTTTCATACGCAGAATGTTTGACAGAACAAGAAAGTAATAAATATTTCCTCTATTAACATACTGTAAGATGAAATTTACATAAGATACTGTAAAAAGAAATTTAATGAAAAATGTAGTATTTGCTAATCTTTTAAAGGGGTCAAACTACTAGTAAAAGCAACATACCATTTAATGACTTTTATGTTAAACAATATTTGGATGCATAAGTAATATTTTTTATCTTCTACAGCATAAAATTAGAAAAAAATATCCAGGCCTTTTGTGAAACAATTAACTAAAAGAATTTCATAAGGCAATTTTGTCCTGAATATTATAGTTATAATAGTAATACTTGTTTGGAAACTTAGCGGTTTTATGTAGAAATGTTCCAGCAGTTAATCATCTCTTACCTATAAAATGTATTAGAGAAATATGTGTGTTACAACGGCATGAATAGCTGTGTCTCCAAATTCAGATCATTAAAGAAAAGAAAAAAACAGTTCATGCAATAAAGGTTGAAAGAGTACTAAGGAAGTAGTTCACTTCTAGTGAGGCTTATGAGGCTTGACAGCATGTTTGATGAGTCAGTAAACGGGTGGAAGTTATGGAGGTAATGTGCTGTACAGAGGGGGAATGCAAGCAAGCATGGGAGGGGGAGGACCAATTATGGATGGCTTGGAAGCTGAGAGTGCTACTTCTGGAGCAGTACTCATTGGGAAACAGGCAATGTAGAAAGGGGAGGAAACACTGGATTACTTTCCTTGTAGAAGCATAAAATACATCTAAATAGTAGCGTATTGCCTTCAATACTAAACCATCTGGAGAGCCTGTCTCTCACAGGAACTGTAGTCATTTCTGTAATGCTTGACTTTATACCATTTGGGTTTCATTTTCATAGTTTCCTCCTTGTCTTAACTGTGAGGTTTGGTTTTTTTGTTGTTTTTTTCTTTTTTTTCTTGCAGTTTGTAATCTGCTCTGAATTACAGATAATTTTCTAGAAACGGGAAATTCTCAACAGCACCAAGGAGATTGCTTCTAAAAAACATCCTTTTGAGAAAAGTAAATGATACAGTTTTTAGGAAATGGACTTTGAATTAAATTTTCTCGCGTGTTTTGGAAGATGTGAAAAATGAAGTTAAATTACTGGTGTCAGATGTTAAGGTTTTAAAATGTAGTTTAAAAAATGTGCACAATTCTAAAATGAATTTTGGTATAGTTCAGAATATAACAGGGAAAAAATATGAAGTGACATGCTGCATAGAAATAGCAGCTGCAGTCTTACATCTCTGTAACTACAATTAAATTCAGGTTTTGGTGTTCAAAGAAAGCAGCTTATCACATTAAAAATAGAAAAATATAAATGCTTTAAAAAAGCATTATCAAATTAATTAAAACTCCGCAAAGGGAACCATTTCTTGAATAAACGTGATTTCTAGGAATACCATAGTCTTGCAGTTGTTTCCTATCTTGAATCTCAAATTTAGGGCAAAGTTATCTGGTAAACCCCATATTTATAGTGTGGACTGAGTTTTTACTTGCTTTATATTATCCATTGAGGTCAGTGGAGTGGGGTCTTGTGTTGTCTGAAGTTCTAACCTTGCTGGGGGGTTGGGGTGGTATTTTGTTTTACTACCTATTGCAATGACTTTGGTACTGAGAATTAGAAGTGCAAAAAATTTGTTAAACTTAGCTTGAGTTCAGAAGATACACATTTTTCAAAGTTTCATCCTGTAGAGACTCGATTGCCCGTTTTGACAGTCCCAGATGTCGTTATGGCAAACTGCATAGGTATGTATGAGTAACTTTTTCTGCTACACTGTATTTGGGTAATTCTCACTATTTTTTGTGATTAAGGCTCAGCAATTAAAATCCATAGCCATGCTTTTCTGCATGGTTTCCTATTCCCTAAACTAAAAAAACTCAAGTAACAAAAAAAAAAGTGAAAAATCTCATAATAAAAAATGACAATAACAGTGTAATTAGACCTTGATGACATAATCATGAAGTGTGTTAGAACTGCATTTGATAGTATCATATTATTACTTCGCATACATAAAAGCTAGAAGACCAAGCCAATAAGTTTAAATAATGTTTCTGCTGAAGCTTCTGAAGGATGAACCTCTGTTACCAAAGGTTCATGTTGCTGAGAGATAAAGGTTTTGTGGGATTCCCCTGCTGATTAGTTCATGTGTGCAAAGACCAGAATGCAGAAGAATTGTGATTATTATTATTGTGATTATTTTTTTACTATATATAATATATAATTTTTATAATATATATATTATTATGATTGTTAGGCTCAGACTCAGCAGATTTGAGTACAGTTGTGATATTCGGGTACAGAATGTTGCAGGTGCCTTTAGGCAGTTTGCTTTGGGTCTTTTTAGCATGTGGTGCTGGTATCCCCAAGCTTGTACCTTGAGAGGTACAGTTTAGCAGCTTGGGTACAGCGATAGACTACTCTCTCCACTGTTGTAGTGACTGGAGCTAATATGTTTTTATCCCCCAAGAGGAGTACACACTTTTTATGTACTTTCTTTTAATACCTGTGAATTGGGGAATGTTAGAACATTTGAAACGTTAGAAGTCCCATAGTTCAATCTGTGTACTATGTCCGACATGTAAATGGTCTCAGGTTCAGCATTGCTGAAGAGATGGTGTGAAGTCCTTATCACATACGAAAAAATTCATTATCAGTTGATAATCTTGCACAGTATAAATGTTCCAAGTTAGAGGCCTTTATGAGGAAAAATTTTTTCACAGTGAGAGTGACAGAGCCCTGGAACAGGCTGCCCAGGGAGGTTGTGGAGTCTCCTTCTCTGGAGATTTTCAAGACCTGCCTGGATGCAGTCCTGAGTGGCATGCTCTGACATGCTCTGGGTGGTCCTGCTTTGGCAGGGGAGTTGGACTAGATGATCTCTATGGTCCCTTCCAACTCCAAAAAATTCAGTGAAAATTTCTCAAATAAAATTCTTACTTAGGGACAGATAAAAATGAATTCTGGCCGCAGGGGTGAATGAGTTATTTGGGTGAGCTAAATGGACAAATAGAATAATCGGGTGTATTAGCAGTACTGAAAAGTCTACTCCTTCATGTAGTTGCTCCTTCTTTTACTGAGATGCCAAGAAAAAAACCATACGTAAAAAAGACGTATTTCTCATAAAGCTTTTAACATTTTTATGCTTGTGGCAGAATTTTCCCTTCATCGGAAAATACTGAAGCAAGAACAACCATTACTGCAGTGACCAGAGCATTCATTTGGAGACGTGTGTGGGTGTAATCAACTTTAAGTCCCCTATAGAAATCAAGCATTGTAGCAGCTCCCACCAATATGTGTTCTCTGTTGCAGAGGAGTCGTCTCATTTCTACTGTCTTTCTATTCCTGCATATTTACACCACTGTATCCAAACAAAACCCATTGGAAAATTTTGCATCTGGCAGTATTTATGATTGTGGATATTTAAACACTGATATCTGTGTATTTAGAGCATTAGTGAACAGTTCTCAATTTCAGTCTACACGGAAAAGTAATTATATGGATCACCGATTAGGGAGTCTCCCTGGCAAAGTTTAAAATGGTCCTGAAAAAGGCGATTTAATCATCAAGCCTTTGCAGTCAACACAATGCCCTTATACACAGTCTTCCCTAGTGTTGAAAGCTCACGCCTGAGCAAACTCTAGTCCAGATATAATCAAATTGAAATCTCAGCTATCTTATCCAAGATGATTAGGCTTGACAAAATCAGTCACCCAGGAATACTTTAGAGTACTGCCATGGTGGAACTTTTGGAAAGGTTCTTCTACTGAAGAAGATTTGTGAGCTGATGATACTTAGAAAATTATGTTCTTAGTAGTTGGAACATGAAATGGCAGTTTTCACAAGGAATTATGAGACTATGGGCTGACAACAGCAAAATAATTACTGCTACTTCACCTCTGTTGCAGTTCTGGGAAGCATGGTGGGTAGCCGGTGTCATTAAGGGAGAGACAGGTGTCTACAAAAGCAAAAACAACTTCTAGAAGATATGGCAGTTATCTTAGGGAAAATGTTTTCTGTCCTCATCTCTCTCGTTCCCCAAGTGAAGAGGCAATGAGGCTTTCAAGAACTTCCTTCTCTGGCGTTTTGAATCCACAACATCTTTTACCATGTATAAATAACTCATATTTTTGGAACAGTAATTCTATTTTGCATTTTATCCTGTGGAGAGACCTAAAAAAGTGACTAGAAACAGACACCATGATTCTCACCTCTGCCTGCCTGCCTCTTAAATTTCATTTTAAATTTTCAGCAACGTGCAGTATCAGCGATGAAACTTTTTGACTACACAAATACCATAAAATACTATCAAGACTCCCAGGATACTTATAGCTGAAACATAGAGATGATAAGGAGTGCTTTAGGAATACCTTGCAGGGAAATATGACAATTCTTTAAGCAACCTGCTACTCCATGGAGCTGAGCATCGCCTGCTGTTGGATTGCTGAGTCCCCTGGTGGTGTTAGGAGCCCCATCTAAGGACTCACATCTCTGCTAAGATGCCTCTTAACACAGAACTCAATTTGCTGAGCAGCCCCCCTCGCTGACACAGCTTTTCACCTCTTACACAAGAGAATGGCAACAGTCCTGGAACATCCCATGAATTATGTATGTCTCTCATGTATGAGTCATGCTCTGTTCTGGAACTGTGCAGATGGCTGCCAGATCCCTCACTGCTAAAACAGGAGATTCTGTATTGCTTTGCTTCCTGGAGAGTAAAACAAAGCATAACTATAGCGGCAGGCAATCCTGAAATACTGTAAAATTCATTCTGCTCTGATGCAGTACATTTACTTCATCTCTGTATTAACAAGAGAAAGTATATGGTAAGATTTCTGCCTGCTTTAAGCCATTTCATTCTGGCAGATTGGAAGAAAAGGCTTTAATTATAATGTCTAGTGGATCTTGTTTCAAGCCCTAGCAATCTTCAACCAAAAATTTATTCTGATTCCAAGACACAAAGATACATCTTTCCTAGAAAAAGTGGTTATGGTTGTGTGACTGATAGAGCCAGCTTTATTGTGCTGATGGCAGCCCACAGATTGCACAGAAAGCCTCAAAATACTACAATGTATATGCAATTAAGTGGAATGTTAAACCCAAATTGATTTGTGCCTCCTTATCACAACAGTCCATCACAACATAGTAAATGCATTGGAATAATGGAAAATCCACTTGCTCTTTTCTGTGCCATCTCTTTCAGAAAATGTCTGTGAAATACCCGAGGAATGCTTTAACAGTACAATTGTTTGGTTGGCTTTATGCAAGCAGTTTGCAGAGCTCGTTTCAGACATCCACCTACTAAACAGAACCTTTCTGGAAGTAAAGCTAAACGGAAGAATGTAAAAAATATTTCTTAATCTAAGAGTTTTGAATGTTCTACACCTTAAGTCTGTAGAAAACAGGTGGGGTTTTTCATTCATCTTTTCATCATTTTTCTCACCTAAAATGTTTTCAGCTCTCAAAGAACAGTGACATCCAGTGGCAGGTTGATTGATCATGTCTGAAATTTGGTGTATAAACACACCTTAATGGTATTTTTCCCTTACGTTGAGATTTTAAAAGACTGTGGTCTTTCATATTGTTTTATGTAACAGTAGTCAGTAATCTGCCATTGTTTGTTTCTGAGGGCCAAAAGGTCAAGTATGCCAAATGACTGTTGCTGCAGCCTGATCTGTACCCCTGGGATGACTAGTGTTCTTATCCGGATCAGATCTCAAATATGTATTAAACGATTGAGCCTTTTTGTTCAACTGTGGCCAGATCACACAAGCTAGTGGAACATTATTAGTTTTAATTAAAGCAGCTTAAGAAATAGAGTGCAAATGCTGACAAACAGCTTAGTATGCTTTTGCACAGGTTACCAGCATCTTTGGGGAAGTAGAGAATCTCCTTGAGTGGATCAATTATGATAGAATTTCAAAACTGTTGGTGATTGTGTAAAACTTCATATACCCCTTCTTATTAGGAAGGCTCTATACTGAGGACCTGCAAATACAGTTTGATCTGCCAGACGCTTCTGCATTTCTCTGTACTTGGCCCATATGACCAGAAGGCAATAGAAGTGATAAATAGTCCTGTTATCTCTCAGTTTAGTTCTGCCACCTTCAGCCTATAGCACTTCTGCTTCCACTCTTCCATCCTTCTCTATTACTCACTTCTCCCTTTCTTTTATCCATTTCACCACATTCTTCCTTTCTCTTCTACCTCCCCACTTTCATTTTTCTTTAACCTATGTGTGCTTCTCTAATGAAATTGAAACAAGTACACAGAAATGTGAGCCAGCCCTCATACTTCATGCATTGTGTTTGTGTTCTGTGTCTTTTCCACTTCATCCTTTTGTCTGTTCGGTTTCGTTGAAGTGGCAAATATATCAAACCAGGGGTTCCTAACCATTCTGCTGTAGTCTGACTGACATAATCATTAATAATTATGATTTTTCTAGTTTATGAACTTATACAATGTTTTATAGCAGTGGATAAATTGTCATAGAGAAGTTAACAGCACTTTAACACATGGGAATTTATTTCAGATGCTTATGTTGAAGCACATCAGATCTGATTCATAAATGCTCGGAGCACCCATAAATTCAAAGAAATTGATTAAAGCCCATGGGTGCCTTATGATCAAGTTGATATAATCTTGAGGAATCAGAAATTAGTTATTTTTCAGACAAAACAAATAACAAGTTTTTTAACTATATTTTGGCCAGTAGTTAATTGTGCTGCCTCCAGTGAACATACAAGATAGTCATTCTTGTTCTTGGGAACAATGAAAGATAGCGGCCCTGGGGAAGATGTGAAAGGCAATCTGCTTCAGAAGATCACTCAAACAATTCAATAGAATTGAAATTTGCCCCATTCCCCTTAGCACTGAGAAGCATGTCTTCTGTGCAGAATATAGATTACCATTTCTTGCTGGCTTTGGATTTATAGGTATGTGAGACAGAGACATTTCATTTGCTGAATTATTCTCTGACTATAGCGATTGTGATCCAAACCCAATCCCCACCTGCTCTCTGCCTCCAATATTATCCTGCTCTATCTCCATGCTCTATCTGTTGTGCTATCAATATCCCATAATATGGATAGCTTATGCCTGAAGAGAAGCAGACTGCTGTATTTTGGGTAAAATACTGCTACTGCTTCCCTTTATTATTGACATGCCCGTCGTCGCTTGTTTGAAATTCACCCAGGAGTTGTGCTGACTAAACACTGGAGAAGGTGTGCTGAGGGGTGACTGATACTCCCAGGAGACCCGCTCTTCATTCTTGATGGGGAGCTTTTTTGAGGATGGATTTAGACCAAGTCCATCTGTTTATGACAGACTGTCCATCAAGTTACAGCATCTGCTATGACAAAAATTGTAGTTGATTGGCTTAAGACAAATGAAAGTAAGAAAACTCTCAGCACACAAAAACTTACTTGATGAGAGAAGTGTCAGAAGTAATTATACCGAGTGAAAGTTAAAAAACCACTACCAAACAAATAAACTTGTAGAGCTAATGTTGCTATTAGAATGAATGTGTTTATGCCCAGATGAACAGCTGTCCAAAAATTTCAGTTAGATCTACGAACAAC
This sequence comes from Gallinago undulata, assembly GCA_026546715.1. Lineage (NCBI taxonomy): Eukaryota > Metazoa > Chordata > Aves > Charadriiformes > Scolopacidae > Gallinago > Gallinago undulata. The sequence goes on along the minus strand of JAOTQQ010000063.1, from coordinate 16,743,449 downwards.
ACATGGATTTAGTCACAGCTGGTAATTCTGTTAAGCACAGCAAACCTACAGGCGAAGGATTTCACAACAGCCATATTTAAGAAAAGATGAAACAGACTGTTTATACAACCAAAGTTCAGTAAGTGTGCGTGCACGGGTAAGTGGTGAGTGAGCGTGGCAGTGAGCACATTTTGCAGGCATACTCTGTCAAAGTAACTAAAGTGTTTTCAGAGCTGGGGGAAGACTGAGGTAGGTAAGACACAACACGGAAAACTTCTCCTAATGAATGAACAAAAAGTAGACGAGAAGTAGGATGGTCTGCAGGAGTTGTTCGCCTCTGGCATGCTCGAGGCATTTTTAAGACACTTAAGGCCACATCAACTTAGGAAATAACATTACTTTGTTCTATGGTCTTAGGAACTAACTTGGCTTCTTGCAAAACTTCCATAGCTTTTGATCTTTTTTTCTTCTCCTCATGTTCTTCTGCCAAAGTAGAAAAAGGGGCAGAATTGAAATGCATAAATGCATGACTTTTATGTGAACTGCATCTCTAACGACTTCCCTTTGTACTTGTATAAATTTAAGCTGCTCTGACCAAGTTGTTCTTATTAAATCTAGTCCTCTGAGTGTGTTAATGCCTGCAGTGAGTTCAAGAGGACTAACTTTCCAAATGTAAATGAAGTATGTGGTTAGCACTTGCAGTGAAATAATGGAAAGAGTCTATGAAGTTGCGATCGCACAGTCTTTGCTGTTGACGCTTTACTGGTTGGTTTCCTGGAAGGTGTGCTACAAAAGGAGGATAACATCTACATGGCTGCCTACTCAAACTGGGGAGAGGGAAACTGTGCTTCAGCTCTACCAGAACAAGCAATAAAAATACAGATTAATGTATTTGTCCTCTAAAGGAAAGTGAAGAGGTGGTTTAACTACAGATGTAAATTATCTGATAAACTGATCAAATGGAGACTTTCTTTTAGATTTTCTGATAGATATTTAAATTAGAAGTGGTGTCAGTACAGCACACAGGGTTGTTGCAATATCAGGAACCATTGTGCTTAGCAGAGTTGCTGGTGAAAGTAGTCACTGAATTTAATCACAAGTTTGTCTTTGCTAGTCTTTTTTTTTTTTTTTTTAATACCAAACCAATTATTTTTTGCAGATATTTGAAATAAAAAGCTGGGTCACTGCTCTGACTCAGTGTTAAAATTACAGATGCTTTTGTCACCTAAATTTGAGTATGTTATTTCAAATATTTTCTTTTCTGGTTTAGCCATTGCTGATAATCCATTAGGAAAAATAGGAGAGAGAATTCCACACTTGCAGCAGTTTTGTTACCTCATTGGAGGTTACAAAATGTCTGTTACGTCAGGGAAACAAAACATGCTTGCCTTTTCTTAGTGACTGTTCATCATTCTTTCTTACATACTTCATTGACAAGATTTTTCATCACAGCAGGGTGAATAAATCAGTACAGCTGCTTTAAAATGGTGAGGTGATAATCTGAGAAGATTAAACCCCACAGTATTTCAAGTTTTACAATTATTTTACTTAAAATCTATCTGAAGGGAAACATTTTCTTCACTTTCTAAATCCAGTAAGTTCATGAAATTTGGATAATGTGGATTTGTGGAATATAAAATGGAGAGGCAAAAGTCCTAAGCGTACATAAGGCCTGTTTCTCACTTAGTGTCAAGGTATTGGTGTTTGATATTTCTTGGCTCTGTGGCATTACTGTGATTCATCTCAATATATTAACATAACAGGACATAACTGATGTAATAGGCTGTGACATATCAAAATAATATCTGAGGCCAAGGAATTCCATTTTGATACTGCTGCAAAGAAGCTATTAATTTTTTTAGTGTTTGTCTCTAAATTTTTGTCTGTTTCTTTTTTCCAAATACTTTTCATTTTGGTTTGAATCCAAGTCAACTTCTGAGGTATTATGAACAGAATATTTATTTTAAAAACTAGAAAGTCCGGAGACAAGCCCCTGAAAGAAAATCGAAGTCTGTACATACAACATTTATAATGGACAAAACAGCAAGCAAAAAATTATTATTTTTGTGGGTTTTTTTCCAAAATGCCTTGGTTTTGCATCAGCATATTTTTGAGGTTTGCTTAAGCACAAACCTGAAATCAGAGTCACTCTGTACAGTCTTTCATCACTTGCTTTCCAGATGTCATCCATGGTTGGAACTGAAAATATTATCACCATCATATTGGTTTGTGTGTTCCAGAGTTTTTTAAGCTTTCCTAAGCTTTCCAGTGGTGTATCCAAGAATGACTGCCCCTTGGAAAAAGAAGGGCTTTAGGGAAGGATTGCAATTACTTAGAGGGCCAGCTCAAAGTCCCTATAAGAATTCATCTACTCTAAACTCTCCTTGAGCTCTGAAGTTTGCATTGTTGATCTCTTTTGAAGCATGGTTTACATGGTTTCAGAGGGTTTCTTTTTTCCTCTGTTGGAATGCGGTCACAAAATTATTTTGTGATTCTGCTATTTTAGATACAGAGAAGCAGCATGAAACAGTATGTACGTTGCCACACTGGAGAGCTGTGCAGCTATATTCTCCCCTGTGAGAGGATCCAAAGCTGGTAAGTTACGTGTAGTAGTTGGGCAAGACTTGGATGTCAAGCTATAGAACCTGAGCAGCAACGACCCCTGCAATTAAAAATCCCCAGGCATGTTAATGATGAAATCTGATGAATGCATTAAAACTGCAGACATCTTTACTTCAGGAGGTCCAACAGTTTACTGAGAGGACAGAGAGAGCAACAGTAATTTTCTTCGATTGTTAGAGAAAAGAAGAGGCAAAAATGTCCAGAAACTTTTGGGATATTTTGTGTTCAAAGATGAAGGTAAACCAGTGAGATTCTTTTTTCTTGTCTGTGTGTACTTGCTCTAGAAATGTAAGTACTCCTTGGACAATCTGTACAAAATTTCTTCATCTATGCAATAGAAGGCTAAAGCAGTTTAAGAAAACTTATTGGGAGAACTTTGAATATTTCATTCTTTGTGATCATTGGAATAAATTGTAGCTTTTTTTATTGTAATGGGATTTTTGCTGTTGGCGGTTACCCCAGAAATAGAACAAGTTCTATCCTGAAGATCAGGCTTCTTTTTCTATCTCTGAAATACTGTGTCATAGAATTTTAGCATATAAAATAGCAATCAGTGAGTATTGTCCTTTGTTTATTTATTTATAGCTATGATGAACATAATAAACCCAGAAAAACTGAAGGGCAATAGAAGAAGTAGCTGAAAGAATGAAATGCAAACAGGAAAGGGAAAGAAACCATTTAAGAACAGAAAGATGATGTGACTCTGCTCAACTATCTGACACATACTGGTTACAGAATACATTGGAGCAGTTTAGGTCTCACTATATAAACCCCAAATCAGCATAATTATAACCTCTTAGATTAGTTATGATTGATCATTCTGAACCATATGAAGCTCTTTAATCTCTTTAATAAAGATTTCTAGGTAGATTCCTAGTAGACACATCTACATTTTCAAATACAGAAGATGAGTTGGGTCTAGGTGGATCATTTCCCTGTTTGTATGAAGCTCTTTCAATTTCAAATGTTAGCTTTTCAGATTATTGGTGGAAATAAAATTATTGTGGAGTAACAAGACTTGCTTGGATTGCAAATAACAAAAAAAAATAGACCTTGAAGAACCTTTTCTGGAGCTTTCTTCTGCCAAATACCTGATACATGATTTATAGCAAATACCTCATTTCGGGGAAAGCACAAATATAAATTGTTGAATTAATAATTTGTCATTTGTATCTAAACTTTCTGAGGTTTATTACATTTTGAATGACAAGATTAACATATGTGGTAAGGCTTACTGAAATCTTCTGACCATCAAGTTCATTCTTGTTTATTGCAAACACCTTTGACATGTAATTTCTTTGATGAACTCCAAAATATTTCTTTTAAGTAATTATGTGGGTTTTTTTTTTCTTCCACTCTCTGTTTTGGAAGGCTGTTCTGAAAAAGATGTTCACTGCCTTTTTGTCTGGGAGTCTTGCTCCAGTCTATAGTATATTCCTACATCTATGGAATGAAATCTGTTATTCTTCTACTGGAAATTGCTTGAAGATACTTGATATTTGTGTGAACTTACTTTTGCCAATCAGTCAGTGGTAACAAGTTACATGATGTAAATATCAGCATTCAGATACTGGTATTCATAAAAGACACAAATAATAGAGATTTACTGAAAAGTAATTGCAGTCTTACATCTGTAATGCATGTTAGTTACAACTGAAATAGCTGAATTATCTAGATATCTGACTTGAGCCCCCAAATGTAAGTATTTCTGTCTTACCCATTATCATCCATTCAGCAGCTACTTCTTCATTTTAAGTAGAAGGTTTTTATAACCCATCACTCTTCTATCACACATAGTTGAAAGGTGAACCTCTGTTCTGAAACACAAGGAAGAAATAACTATCTTTAGAGTGCTTATCAGCTGCAGCTCATAGATTCTCTTCTTATGAGAAGGTGACAGTTGTATCAGTTCGTGGAGAAATAGGGAAGTTGGAAAGAGAGTATAAGAGTTTATCTTCTCCTCCTCACATTAGCATTACATATTGTCAGATACTTATCGAGTTCTCTCATGCTTAAACTAAGACTTAGATCAAGAGATATACAACCCCCTTATTTCATAACCGTACCGTGTACTTGCTAATATATAAAAAAGTAGTAGTATACATGAGAGATATTTAATTGTATGTGACAGATGAACATTATGTCTTTTAGATAAAACTTTCAAGCGCAAATCAAACAATTGCAGGGGAATGGAATATTCTTCATTTTGTTAAATTTGTTGGGTTAGTGTAAAGGAGACAGTCCATTTTGTTGGATGTGCCAAATTCTAAATTTCTAATTGAGAAGAGTACATGACTTGTGTGGGGCACAGCATCTTCAGTATATGTTCTTCGTAAATCAGAGTCATGTTCAGATTTTGCACGTAATTTTACTCTAGAGCTTTGGGGTTTTTTTCCCCTCTCTTTAAAAGAAAGGCATAGGAAAGTGTGAGATAAAAAATAGAAGAAAATTGAATAAATACTATTTTATTATGTCTTCACAGCTAATGAGTTTTCCTGGGAAATATGTGCAAGTAGTTTGTGATATAAACATAATGTACCTGTGCCTACTCAGTTCCACGCACTATTCTCATCTACCTGAAAACTGTGAAGGAAAACAGTAATCCAAAACCCATCATCAGTAAACACTCATACCCAGAGGAGACTGGTATCATTCTTCCATCCTACTGCATATCGTGGGCCAAGAACGTTTTGCAATACCTGCAGTATGAAACCTGTTAGTTGTCATAGCTTCTCTTTTATCTCCAGAATAACTATTTGGAAATATGCATGTATCTTTTAGTGATTTCCATAGAATTGGAAATACTTCAGTGTGTGAATATTTGCTTTTTCATGATCATCAAAACTCTGACAAACTCCACTTTTGGAGATGTCAGCATATACTCTTCTCTTATACATGGTCCTGAAGAGTTGGATATAAGTGGTAAAAGATTTATATGAATAGTTTGGTGTATGAACTAAGTTCCGTAACCTGTTACAGGTATGCATTTCAATAGCAGTAATTAATGCTGTATAAGGAGTAAAACATATCCACTATTACTTCCATACCGGGCTATAAATTGTTTCTTCCAGGCATATCTCTGAAGCACTTCCTTGATTCTTAAGAAAACAGAATTTGCATTTTATTCACAGAATTTTTTTAAAAGCTAGATTTCTCATTTTTTCTGTTGTTGCCAGAGAATCATTAGCAGCTATTGCAAAATTTACATTCTTGGAAATGTCTACAGTAGATCATAGTCTTTAACTACGGAGGATGATGCAGGGAAAAGAGAACGTGTGTTTAGACAAGATGAATTGCGTTTGTCTTTCCACTTAGTTTTGAAATATTTATGTATACTCTTGTAACATTACATTAGAGAATTTGCATGTTATCCACACATCACATCACATTAAAGATGATCTGACCTTAAACTATATTAAATCTAAAGTGTGGATGGCAGTAGGAGTACTTTACATATAATACTTCCTACTCACAAACACAATTAACTTATACTTTTTTTTTTTCCCCTGGAATATTATTTCCTAATTGCATTCTGTGGTCACCTTTGTAGTTTACTGTATTTCATTGCAATATACAGATACTAAGTTTAAATGAGTTTCTGTGCCAGATCAGCTGAGGAATCAGCCTGATTGAGTATTCCATTTGGTAGCTGACCAGTACCAAAGATTTTAAAGAAAAAGGCAATACATTTTTAAGTGAATAATACTAATGGCACCCATTACCCAGAAGGTAAATTTCTTCCTCATGTATGTTGCTGATTGATGATATCCTCTATAATCATATACTTCAATTACAAATATTTTATTGGGGAAAAAAACCCAAAACCATTATTGGAACCCTGCTATTAGAAGTCCAGATTTTTTTCGTTTGGGTTGTCATGCTGTGTTGTGGCTTTTAGTGTTGTATTCTAGTAGTGGAAACAATTCTAGTGCTTAATTTTGTACAATATAAGACCTCTTTTCACATTAAAAATACATTCCTTTTTAGGAATTGCTTCACCAATTTGTCCAGAAAAATAATTTCGATGCAGAGAGTAATGGAACTAGGGTGATAAGGGTGTGTGGGCAGTAGAAGTACAGAATAGACTCAAGGTGAAAATCCAAGACCTTATATACTTCGGGTAAATTTGAAATAATCTATGGCTTATTTAATTTGAACGTTTCTGAGAAGTGTGCTGAAGGAACACAGCCTGTAGGTCTGCGGCATAAAGACCACCGCAGGCTTTGAATGGCAACTGCCTTTGATTCCCTGCTCTTCCAGGAGCCAGTTATTTTTCATGCTGCCCACATGAATTGGGGCCTGTCCCAGAAGCGCTAGGAGAAGTCCGACAAATGCATCAAGCAAGCCTGGGCAATGGCCAAAGCTGAAATATTCATGATGGCATGCAGTAGAGGAAATAACAGCAGTTAAAATCCTCTTCATCACCTTCATATGGCTTTACTGCTGCACTGAATATTACACAAGCTGAGCCCACTGTTCAGTGATTCCTGATAATGGAAAAGAGGCTAAAAATGTCACTGTTTGTCTTCACTGTTTTTTGTAGACTGAGATATTTGAGAAAAAAACCCCTCAATTATTTCTCATTTGTCCCACCTGTATTTATTCATTAATCAGAGCTACTACTGATTGTGCTACCAACTCAGCCACTCATTCACCCTGTTACTGTGTGCCTCACAGCTCTCAAGTAGCAACACTCATTTATCTCAAAGTGGTATAACTGGTATTTAAAGGTCAATATTGGCTCAAATCATTTGTGGGTTTGAGTGCTTAAAAACAACAGCAGCAATGTACACACACACAAAGAAAATCTCTGGTCAGCCACTTTGAGTCTAAATGATTGCAGTTATCGAAAGTGAAGACGTCTTTTGGGAGCTGATATTTCCTTTTTTCTATAGGCATTGCTGTATGAGAAACATTTGTGATCCGGCATTTCTTTGTGAAAACTCTGAGCTTTTTTGGTGAGAAAATTTCTTACATTTGATCACAATGAATGTGAATGTCTCAAAGTTCTATTATTTTTCTAGATAGATGTTAATAAACATGATGTATCATAAACTACTGCATAACATTCATCAGTATATTCAGTGTCGGGCATATGGAAAGAGGGGGATTTCCCTGTCCCTAGCTGTAGTGTATGAAGGCTCAGGCCCCAGTTGGTGATGCAACCCAACTCGTTTATTATCACAAACAGGCAGCTTATATAGTACCAATGTATTTCCTTTCCCAACCGACAGGGCCCTGCAACCCCCAGCTGCCAGGCGGGCGGAATTCCCCTCCAGCAGTCGGGCTGTTAGGCATTGTTTATGGGTTGATAGGACTTCATCACCAGCCTTCCCCTCCCGGTGTTCCTGTTTGTTCCATTCCTTCTTCTGGTCTCTGCTTCTTCCACAATCCTGTTCACCCACACCCAGCCATCATGATTCATAGCATTTAGACTGCTCTTTTCTGTTACTTCTCTTTATATACCTGCACATTATATATAATTCTGTATATGGAGCTATGCACCTACAATTTAAGCCCTATCCTGCAGCTTTGGTTGCAAAAAGACAAGACATGCTATGTTCAATACTTTTTTTAATTATGGTGAAATGATTGGGTTTTGCAGCTAGGAACATAAGGTTTACAACATAACTTTAAATTGCTAAAGCAATTCTCTCTGCCAAGCAGCCAAGAGAGGAGAAAAACCAATAGCTGTGTATGTTTGTGTGGCTATTCCCTTAGTGTATAGCTCTACGTGGTCCGGTGAGTTTCTGTGTATAAAGCCTGGAACTTTCTGATCAATAGCTAATTAATAAAATGCTGAGAGTATCAAGTGTCATTTATAGTGGCTTTCATGCAGGAATCACAAAGTTCTTAAAACTTACCAATCTCAACCACACCACAGAAATAGATTTGACTTTCTTGGACTGATACAGATGAAGTGGTATGTGTCCAAGGTCAAACAGATTGAATGTTTTAGAAAGAAGATGCCTTCTCCTCCTCTTCCTTGCTGGTAGAAATTCAGTTGCTACCAAGAGAAGGAATATTTTCTGAGCTCTCCTCTTTTTTTATAGCATATGATTTTTCACAAAATCTCTTTGTTATGCAAATTCGACAGTTTTCTTTGTAACATTAGAGCATCTTCATCATCCCTTATGTCTTCTACAGCTGAAGTCAATTAGAACCTTCCACTGACTTTACCCTGTAATATGACAGGGCTCATGCCAATAATTTCTTCATATTTAGGCTAGAAAGGAAGGATTAAAGTTTTTTCAATCCCATGACTTCCAGTAAATGCTTCAAACCCTTGAAGTGAAAATTCAGTTACTTTTTTCAGTTTTTTGCACCCTATTGGTCACAGGCATCTGGAACAGGCCCTTCAGCAGAGGAGCAAGGCTCAGCTGGGCTGCAGGATGAAGAGTGGTGACAATAGGCCCACTCTTATACATGTGTGGAGCTCTTGCTTGATGAGCTGGTTGGGATGACCTTGGTATTTCCTTTGGACACAGACAGGGGCTCCACGGGGCCGGCAGTTCTTGGTATTATGCTTGACATGTCAAATATTTGAAATTAATTGTCAAGTACTTGTTAGATGTGTTATTCTGATATGGAGGTAAGTGCTGATTTTCTTTGTGTTGTCTAACTGAAACAATCATAGGGAGTTCAGTAATGTAAGCTGGAAGAGCAGCCTGAGTGCAGTAAAGAAAAATGGTTTGGTTCCTTGTCTTGAATTTGAACTTTCCCTTTTCCTCCGGCCACATGCCTGCCTCCGCACGGCTTTAGGTGAAGAACTCCTATATCAGATTAAGGGATAAAGCATTATTTGAGCAGGAAAGCTGCTCAGCTGGTATGAATTAGCATAGCTCTGTGGGAGTTGACAGACATATGAAGGATTAAGAGCAGCTCAGGGCCTGGCCTAGCATCATTCTAAACATCATTTTTTAATATAAGCCTCAAAAATCTTTCTTTGACATAATGCCAGGGAAAATACTAGGTAACAGCAGAATTCTGGCAAAACTTGCTGCCCATTAAGAAAATATCTTAACCTAAGGAATGAGCTTTATAAGCTTCTTGGAGCAGGATGATAAATAACAGAGGGGAAGCTGACTGTGTGTACCAGGGATGAGTTGGGCGGGTACTTGCGTTATATGCATTTGGCTGGCAAATGGCATGGGGTTTCTCCCAATGAGTTTGATGTTGGCAGGGCTGGAAGCTGGTATTGTGAACATTACTGAGATGTAGACTGATCTGCAAAACAGAGCTGGTCAGTAGCTATGAGCCACACACCTTAGTCTGCTTGAAGCTTTAGTTCAGGACAGAACATGAGCTTTCTGGGCCCGTGGGACTCAACACTCAAGTGTAAGTTCTTATTTTCCGCATTCTTCCATGTTTCAAAAAAAGCCCCAAAAGGTGGTCAGAGCTCAAGCAGTGACAGGAACATCTCCTGTACACATCATGATTTGTTTACAGGAAACTCATTCAGGCAGACAGCAAGTACCACTCCAGTTTTCATATGCAATGAGTCGAGCTGCTTGCAAATAGCAGTTTCTCACCAAATTAATCCATGTTCTAGTAAAGTCTAGGCTTATAGCTTTTTTTTTTCTTTCCAATAGCTTGTTATATACAACTACATTGTATATATTTGTGTATTTTTGAAATGCCATCACAAAGATTTGTCACCATTTACTGATTTACAGAGATACAGAAAGGAGAAGCACGTTACAACACTCAAAGTGTTACTTGCCATTTGGGCAGGTTTAGTGCATGACAAAATATAGGTTCTGGTGCTTCTGCCAGGAGTTCAAGATTAATTATTTAAATATGTAGCATAAATAATAGCTGTTACATATAATCTAATACTCGCATTGTGCTCTATATGGAAACAGACTAGGATTATTTGGGCTGGGGAAAGGGCAATTTTTATGTTTTGGACTTCAGTAATACTGGAATTTTACATCAAAAGCTATGTTGTGGTGCATATGGAGTCCAGCATCCTTCTTCTGACATGCTTGGTGTAACTACCTTCATCCAAAGTCCATAGAAATCCACACTGCTTTCATTAATGTAAGAGCTGTATTCTGAAAATGAAAATAGGTAAGACATGGACTAACGATGACACTGCTGACTTGAAATCATTTATTCAATCTGAGTGATATTTGCTCAGTTAACTGGAGCTGCTTATGGAATGAAAAAATATATAATGTAAAGGCAACAGTGCATTTTCCTCTGGAAGTTTGTTATATTTCTTTTCTCTGTTTATTTCCATCAGTTTACATTTTTTTTTTAAATCTTGCCTAAACCATCTCTTTCTCTGTGCTTATGAAATGTTCAACATGTTTTAAGTATTACCATTGTATAAAGAGTGACCTCTATTTAATGTGAGAGTAAAATCCTTTGCATAATCCAAGTCAAAGGAGAAGGTTCCCAGAATGTCATGATTTTTCCCTTCTTCCTACTTTTGATTTAAATTATGAAAGATCAATTCCTGTTTTATCTCTGCAGCAGGGGAAGCAAGTGAAGGGAGCGGTTTCCTTTTTTGTGTCAGTTTTCCTTGGCTTATTTGGGTTTTGTCACTAATATGTAATTTGTTCTCTCTGACGATGTAATTGATGATTACAGTGTCTGCCTCCTTTGCTTTGTTGGAGGATCAGAGTTCTCCACTTCAAAAGGCTCACATGAGAATCAGGTGCTGTTATATTCACTATTTAGTAATAGTTTAATAAAGAAATACCTTTTTTCTTCTGACTTCAGCAGTTTGAAAAATAACTTGCATTTAGCATGACCAGAGGGCAATATGTTTGCTTATAGTTCCAGTAATATTATTGATTTGAATTGCATTGTAGAAATATGACAGTAATTATTCATCAGGATATCTCTAAAAATTATTTTATGATATCAGATTGCTCTTCAGTAATTTTACAATTATACACTGCGGTGGGTTTTTTTGTTTATTTCAAATTTTTAGTTGCATGGATGAAAGTTTTGGCTTAGGTAAAACTGAGTCCAAATCTCTTTGGTCACTGGCTTTTTTTAATTGAAATTATCTGATGAAAAAGTTGTTATTTTAAAAGTATCTGCTGGACATAACCATACTGACTAAGCAGGGATTTGTGTAATTTTTCTCTAACACATGAACAAGGCTTTGGGGTCTAACGTGTTTTGAGGTCAGACAGTGGTCTGGTATAAGTCGGTGTAGCTTGATGTTCATCAGATGTGGATCTGGCTGATTTTCTGTCTTTGTAATTGATACTTGCATAGAAGACGCCTACGTCACCTCAAATTGCAAGACTAATGTAAATAATAGGGGCTGAAATGGGAGATCTGATAGCAGAGGTTTTCAGCAAAATGAAAAATGAGGCAAATAACACTCCATTTAAGAAACCCAGCTTACGACCACTGCTATTATTTAATCAGTGAAAGCTGGAAACAGGCTGCTGTTTTGGTAAATCAATGAATGTATATTCAGTGTTAACCAATGAGCAGTGACTGCAGGTTTTCAGAAAAGTCAAAATGTCCTCTGCTTTTTCTTTCCAAATTGGAAAAGAAGCCGTAGCACACGTGGGATGTCGTCTTCCTTTCCTTTTTAATACCAAAGGCAGCTTTTGCATTATGTACACATAACTCCCAAGCATCAAAGATTCTTCTTAGCTTTTTCTTTCAGGTATTTTGGAGACTAAAGCTAGTGCAGATAATAGTGAGATAATGCTTGAAACTAAAGCAGATGATACCAGGATGATCCTCAACAGTGTCAACTTCTGAGGTTTAGAGAATTGCTTCTTGTTTGTTCTGGCTGTACAGCTTAAGTTGTAACAACAGAATACCTTCAGAAAGTTTGCTTTAGGAGAAGATAAGTGTATGCTGAAAGGGTATGCCTGGTGATTAGTGTGGAGGAGTAGTGTGTGGGAGGAACGGGGCTGTAAGTTCTGCTCAGTCTAATTCTAGATACTTAATTAAAGTCTCCTGAATTTAAAGCTGAAGTCCTAAAGATAAATATGTCAAAAAATGAGAGGGTCTTTTCTTTCTCCAAGAGATACTTTTGTGAACTATTTTGACTGGAAGGAAACAACGATTTGGTAAAATTTTATTTTGCGTTAATTAGGGCTATTGGCTGACTGTTGGTTCCTCAAAAACCAAAGATCATTTTATATCTTTCACCAGGCTTTCTTTGCATTTTTAGTAATTATGTGATTAATATTTGGAATCAAGAACTAAATAAATAATATTTTGTACTCTGTCTCATTTAATGTTTCTTAGGAAATTCTAATAAAGTTTACAGATTTCAGGGCTCTGCTCCTCCAAGTATCATTTCCTTACAATTCCACTATATGTGAATTCACTGTGGTCCCAGTTATTTATACAAACTGATACCTGACTTCTCTTTTTAAACCTGTCCCAGAAGCCTGACTTGGCATAGCTCAGAGCTTGAGAGTGTATTTGGGTGGGTTGTGTCCACAATTTGATACATACTCTTTAAAGATAGATTAGCAATCATTGTCTGATGTGTTTTAAAATATAGTGTAGGCTTTGAATGAACTTGCAACCCTGGTTTTCCTTCTTATACATGGTTTCTATCAGTAACATTTTAAAATATTGTGACTTTTCATAACAGAAACCAGTTCACAATTTTTTAAGACCATCTAGAGCATAATTTGACAATGAAAATTTTGTATTTAGATGAAGGACATTAACATGTGGTACAAACTTTTAGCATACAAACTCAGAGATGGAATAGGTGATATGGTCCTCTGATAAGAAGCTGTCTGTGCAAATGGACCCAAAGCTCAGCAGACAGGATCTAGTAGATAAAGTTTCTTCATATCTGCCATTTCTGACATTTTTTCATTGATAACTGATGGTGTCATTTGAAAAGCCACTTAAAAATCTGTTGCTACTAGCAGGTATATCATTGAACAAACTAGAAAGAGTATTTAAAGAGACAGTTTTATTAGCTGTTATTCTGTCTTAACATCTCAGCGTTGGTTCTGTCTTATACCCTTCATTAATCAACTCTTCTCATACTTGTCTTGGTTGCAGTGGAAAGTGACATAAATGCCCATCTGGGAACTTGATTCTGGTTATGGCTGGCAACTGATTTCCCTGTGTTCAGTGACAAAGACGCGGGGTGTTCCTTGAAGAAAGATGACACGTACCTGAGGTAGTCACCCCAAAAGAAGGCCCTTACGTGACTGGTTGTGTCTGCCAAAAAATCACTGTAGATACAGTGATGACAAAGGGAAAACTCACCACCTCAGTTGTGCAACATCTATTGATCAATTCACGTCTTCCTGGAAAGTGTCCTGCATGGGAAATTAGGCATCTTATTAATATTACTTTGAAGAGAGAAGAGGATTAAAGATTTAGAAGAGTATAACAAAAATGTACTTGCCAGGAGTAGAGAGATCCTTCCTGTGTTTCCATCATATCTCAAAAAGGCAGTGATTAATCTGCTTTTACAGCTTTTCCCAGATGTCCAGTGCATGCTGTGGGGTTTTGCATTCAAGAATATGATGAGATGCTAATGAGTTTACGGCTTTTGGGAAACAAAGTAAAAATGTTTCTAGATGCCAGGAACATCTATCATTTACAGTCTACTAGAGAACAGTTGAATCGCCCCATCCCATTTGCAGTGCTAATTTACTGTAGGTTTCCTAGAGAGAAGAGCTATCATTAGATGACATGCAATTTCTGCAATTAGCTGGTTAAGCAGCATTTCTTCTTTAAAGTAGCATAAAAATGACATGTTCAGGAACAGCACATTAGATTTTCTTCTAAGTGGCTACTCTAGGGAATAGTATTTGTCCTAGAACATAAAGGTCAATGATAATTGAAGAATGTCAATAATGGCCAGAGCCGCTACAGAAATTCATATAAATCTGTTAGACCATTTTATATGTTCTTTCTTCAGTAATATCACAGGAGGTGATAGCCCCATATGTCAAATTCTGTAAGTAGGAACATGCTCAACCTATCCTTCAAATACTTGGCTCATAAAAATAAACATGTTAAACAGCTACATTTATCCTGTAGCATATTTCTTTTTAATTAGTATTTCTAATGGGTGGAGTCAGATGGCAACAAAATACCTGTCATGCTGCATTTATTTGTAATCTAGGGAACAGTACAAATTTTGAAATATGGCCTCAGGAGAATATAATTTTGATAAGTGTAAATGTTGTCTGCTAACCTGCATTATCTGTAACTACTCGCTGGATAGAGGTATGACAGGAAGAATGAAAAACTGAAGGATGTTAAAAAAAAAAAAGTCATGTAGCCATACACCTTGTTTTGATTTAGTATTGAATATCAAATGCAGAGACTTACTGCTTCTGGTTTACTTTCTGCATACATAATTCAACGTGTCTACTCATTTCTGTATCACATTGTACCTTGTGTACAGATTCGTATCTGCCAGTGCCATGAAAGAAGATCTGCTGCATACAGGTGTTCTTTGTTAATTGCATTTATAAACATAGTACTGTCTTGCATCCAATTTGTTTCTCTGTTTTGCTTTTCAAAAACTAACATACAAATATATTGATTGACATTTTCATTCATTATAGGTGGGCTGAATAGATTCAGAAACATTCAGGTACAAGCTGCTACTACAGTTGGTGTTTTCCTTTCCAAGAAGCCTTTTGCAAAATCTACATAGGAGGTGTTTTTAAATACTGTGGAGATTTGGCTCTACTGACTATTAGCTCTGGTGTTATTCTCCTGAAGTAGCTTGGGAATGACATTATGCTAGTACTGTTTCTCATACCTGGAGGCATTTGTGATGGAGCATTACCAATTAATTTTCATTGTGACTTTCAGTGGTATTAAAGCACTAGCATAGCAATACAATACAAATAAATCGGTGTGGGATTCAAATGCTTTAAATGCTTTCCCTTTTTTTTTTTTTTTTTTTCCTTCTTAAAAAGCCGGATATCACTTCAGGTTTAGAACAATCACTGCCTTGATCCTTAAATGTACAATTCACCCAAGAGCACTTGTCCTGTTGATAAATTAACTGATGGGCGTAGAGTTCTCTGATGGTATTCGAAGTCTGCACAACATGACATAGCACAAGATAGAGCCAATGTAAATTGATACCTCCACAGTGGAAATCATAACTCAGAAGAAAATTATTGTCACTGTAGAGAAGGTACAGCAAAAGAAAACGTGGTTAGCTTGTATTACACCATTTTGAAATCACTCTTTGAATGTTCCATAACGTAAGGATGTAAAGCTGTGTCAGTGTGGTGCCGTGCAGAAATAACCGTGCTACGTCTGAACAAGGCAGTGCCTGTACCTACAGTGATACATGTTTGAGAATCAAAGCAGAATGCTGCTGTGGCATTGTGAGGGGTTTTTTACCTTGATAAGAGAACAGCTCAAAAATAGCTCAGGTGTTTCTTTATTTCTGAGCTATGCTTCTGAGGCTGCATAGGATTCGGTGTTCAAGCGTCCGCAAAATCTTTCAGTGATACGTGTCCATATACCTGTTTTGTGTCAGCAGAGGTTAGGATTGTGAGCACAAATCAGACTTGTGTTTGTACAACTAACACATTTCAGTCTGGAATTTCTGGGACAAAGTTTTGTATGAATGACCTGTGACATCTGTATGTGATTATTCTGTGCCCACCAAGTATTTCTGGCACTTGTGCATGTGTTGTCCTTTCTGCAGAAGTGTAAGTCAGTTGAATAACTGCTTACAAGTGTTAGCCTCCCTCCATGTGCACAAATAAGCAGCATAAAGTATGCTTGGTAGATGCGTCCAACACTTCCCACTTGGGTCAGTGCTTCTCTGTTGGGTTCAGGCCAGTTCAGACATCTCCAGCAGGCTCTGCTTCTTGATACAGAAACATCTTGTTGGAGATTTCTATGCCCATCAGTCACGCACAGCAATAAAAGAAGTTGCATTACAAGAATTCTTCAATTTATCTGTATAGCAGTAAATACATCCAGGTGTTGTACAGCTACAATAGATTGGGTATGTGCAGAGGGATCCATCAACATATTGGACGTTCAGAAACCCAGTGGAAATCTTGTACTTATGGTAGCTTTACTGTAATAATTCAAGTTCCAATAATAAGCATTTAATTAATGTATTTTTATTCAGGGGTGCCATAAGGTTTCACAAGTAATTTACAACTATTAAACAAAATTTTTAGGTGCAGGTCTGACCTTTTCCATAAGAAATAAAGAATTCTTTGATCTAACTATGTGTATTTTTAATACTAATTGAAAGATTACTCTGTTTATAATAAAAAAAAAAGTCTATCCTGCCCATCAGTAATGGAATAACTGATTTAATAAGCCAGAACTACAAAGAATCATGAATGTATTAATGTAAGGAGTGTTCAGTTTACTAGCCATTAGGCACTGGATAAGGCAAAAAGTATAGAATCAAAACGTTATAATCTTTTGTCACATTTTAAACAGGTTTGAAACAATGACAGAAACATGAAAATATTCAAGTTGTAGGAGTTTGAAACAAAAGTGCTACACAGGAAAAAACCCCAACCCCCAAAAGCAATAAACTAAAGAAAAGCCAACACCCCAAAACACCCAAAGCGGTAGATGTGGGAGAATCCCAACAGACAAGAACTGCAAGAATACAGTCTTCCTCAGTTTCACTGTTCATGCAAGTACTGTTTTTTGAAGGTCTTCTTTAGTGGGTATTTGTCAAAAGTCAGCACAAGAAAGCCTTTTTTTCCACTTAGTTTTGAGTCTGAAATACAATAGACTGAGATAATTAAAGGTAGTGAAAATGACCAAAAAAAAAAAAAAAAGAGATATTAATGGTGAAAGTTCTTGTGTTCCTCTTACAGCTAGAGTGGTAGTGAAACTATCACTATCCAAAGAAAGCTCTGCTGGACCAGTTCATTTGGCAGCTACACCTGGAATGATTCCAGAGGAGCTCATGTTTTATTCAAAGAAAATTTGAAAAGGGATTTGACTTGGCATAGTGTCTCATCTAAAGAACAATGAAAGCAAAAAAGTAAATGAAAATAAATGCAACAATAAAGGTATGTCAAAACACTAAGCCACACTAAAAAAAACTGCATAAAATTGACAAACAGAAAGATGAAATAACAGAAAAAATAATGGAAAAAATAGAATAAATGAAACAAAAACAAGAAGGAAATTACATGTCAGAAAAAGAAGTGCAATAGAAGAGGAAACAAGAAAACATGGAGAGATAGCAAATAAAGTGGAACAATATTGAAAATCAATTTAAAGGTGAAAAATATATGATTTGTTGGGGGGTTGTTTCCCTTGAAAGAAGTTAAAAGATTAAATTATCTATTGTTTAAGGTCTAAGCTTAAATAGTTTTGGTTTATTCAGTAACGTATGGATTATTTTTGCCTTGACACTAAGGAAAATACAAAGATAATTCTACCACTTAATAACTAATTGCAATTAAAATCGAGATGGCTTGGTGAAGTCTTGGCTGATTTTAACAAAGTTTATGCCTTTGAAATAATGGAAATTAAACACTAAATGGAAACTAAATGGAAATTAAACACTAAAAACAGATGCATATTATTTTTGATACTTTTATCATAATGCAAACCATTAGTCTCTTTCACATTGGTTATTAAAATATTCTAAATGAAGTGAAAATTAATAAATTAATTAAAACCTTTGTGTTCGCTCTCTTGCAATAAAGGTAGAATTCGCTAGCTGCAGCATTAAATGCAGCTTAGCATGGACTAGGAGCACTTGTCTTTTGCTGCCAAGAGAAATCTTGGCCATCAGAGAACAAAACTAAGCACAGGTAATGTAGCCTGCATCTAGGTGGATTTTGCAGCTTATTCTGAGTTCCCAGTATCCTGGCAAGGTTCCGGGTCAGTGGGACACAGTACAGGGCCACTGAACTGGCACTCCAGAACTGAATTTGGAACTGTCTTCTTGGAGCAAAATTTGGGAAATTATAGCTACTATGAAGCAAGAGGTAAGTAAGTCTGCTATCATGGGTTTTCAGTGCTTTGCTATTCTAACCTAAGAATTCTGAAATAGTGTATTCCAATTGACTAAAATAGTGTGTTCCAATGCCAGCTCATTTGGAAAAGGCTGTTCTTTGTCTCCGCAAACACCTGCTCTTGTATGGGTCCAACAGGGATAAACTCTTTATCAGAAGCCTAAGCTCATTTAGACTTGCAGGGAAAACCTCAGTAGAAAAGAAAGTTGCCCAAACTGCAGAAACTCATCCTCAATAGTAGAAGCCTTGGATAAGAAAACACTTAGGGCTTGGAACTATAGCACACTTTTATAAAAATCATCAGCGATAGAAGTTGGGAAAACTTTGAGATTGGGTCTAAGAAATTCACCTGCACTAGACAACTAATTTGAGGGAAGAGAAAGTTTCAAATTGGGACTGAAGTTACTGTATTTTAAAAAACAGAGTATCAGAAGAGAGATAGATGGATTATGCTTTTTGGTATTACTTTTACATGCTTCACTGCAGTTGTTTTCACAGTTAAAGAGTATTTACATCCCATGCTTCTGTTAGCTTTTTGTCAATGATTTTGTAAGTTACGTTGATATACCCTGGAACAGGTTGCCCAGAGAAGCTGTGGATGCCCCATCCCTGGAGGTATTCGAGGCCAGGCTGGATGAGGCTTTGAGCAACATGCTCTAGTGGGAGATGTCTAGATGGGAGTTGGGAACTCAATGATCTTTAAGGTCCCTTCCAACTCTAACCATTCTATGATTCTGTGATTATATATTTGTAGTTAGGGATTTCAACATTCTTCGTATTTCAAGCAGTTCTATAACTTCAGTAGGCCATCATGTAACAGAGCTGAAAGGGTAAGTACAGCTAAATTTACCTTTTCATAGATGTTAGGAAAATTTGTGCAGATGCTATTGTCTCTTAAATTTGGTCTTTAGCCTTCCCACTCAAGCCTACAGGAATTGTGCATGTATCTATAAGATATGGCAGATATGTAAAAAATCTCTGAAGACAAGTTTTCAGCTGGTGAGCCATGGCTGGAAGTCCATATGAGAACCCACTGAGTTTCTTTTTAAGGACCAGCAAGGAATTAACCTATTCACACCCTCTCAGGTGCTGCATCCAGTTTCTGTGGCAGTCACATAAAAGTTGAGGTGCTCTTCGTGTTCCACTCATTAGAAAATAATTTGCGCTGTCATAGAGTAACACAATTTCAGTTTCATAACAGGTTAAAGCTTTATAATTGTCATAATACAATTGTCATAATCCAAATTGTTTTACTTCACTTATGACTCAACAACATTCTTTCTAGCTTTGGTTTCTGTCGTCATGGTGGAGTTTAAATTCAAAGTAACTTTCAGCTCTAGATGAAGCTGAAGCTTCCTTTTATTCTAGTTTAAACACTTGTCACAGGCAATGAAAACAGTGCTGTGCTTTCCTTGAGGTGGAAGAGAAGCCCTCGTTTTACAATCTCATGACTTCAGCATGAGTTCCCATCACATCCAGAGCCATTCATCTCTGGGCCATGCTGTAGCATAGTGCTCCCTCAGTTACACTAACACAACTGTTTATGGAGTCATGTTGTGAATTGGATGAGCAAACTCATCTGGGTTAAAACAAAACAAATAAAACCTCTGCAAAATAGGTGGAAAGGGATCACTTATAACTGATGTTGCTTCTGAAATCCCTCTATTTTCAGCCGTGCTTCGAACTCTAGTGTCTTTCATGTTTTTCATGGGCTTACTAGTTCTTTGAGCTCTGGGATGTTATCCATCATCCTTCTGATAGCATATTGTTAAAATCTTAGGACCCTTGCAAGATTCCCAGTCTTCACCTATGTCTTCACCTGGTGGCCTGTGCATGCATAGTAGCATGTAGGAGTGTAGCTACATAGTGTAGTTTCTCTCCCCCACAGAAACACCCCACTGTTGTTTTTTATATCCCACAACTGCCACAGTGATGTCTCTACTGTTAAGAACGTTAATTTAGTCATGCGATCAATAGCTATTTTTGTGGATAATATGGTATCGAAAGCAGTTAATATATGGATGTAATTATTAAATTTCTAACCAAGTAAACACTATGTGAAAAAAGTATCGTGTATATACAGAAAAAGAAAAAATGCACCCATCTTCAAGTTGTGTTTTAATTTCTTAGCACAACAGAGCATTATTTTTGTATCTCAGCTAGAAAATGCACGATTTTTCTGTGGCTCACTTTGCTATCTACTCTTTTGAATCTGGTAGCTTTCTTCTCAACTACAGGCAATGTTTCTGCTTATAAGCCATGTTTTGGGCACAAATATATGAAGGATTTATGAGGTCAGATAGAGATATATAAGTAGAAGAGACTTGCAGTCTGTCAAATCACATGAGATTTGTAGGTTGGATTCCACTGGGTTAAAGTAAAATTCAAAAAGCTGCTGAAACTACATACTTGTCTCTTTGATCCCTTCCCACTATTCTAATTAGACTAATGGTTTGTCTAAGTTCTGCTGAATGCTCAATATAGGCAGTTATAGGCTGCACAGACAATGTGAACAATAAACAACTTCATTAATAATTACATAAAAATTATTCCCATGTAAGCAGATTCTTCCCCATCTATACTCATTCTGGTTATTGGGAACAACACAGCATTCAATTTGCTAAACAAAAATAGCTAGTTATTGTGGTGGGAACAAGATGCAGATTGCATTAGGATGGCATTTCATCTTATCTGTTACAGCTTCTGGGATTATTCTTTCCTTCTCCCATTTCAAAAGGAATTCATTATGCTGTGATGTACAGCAGGAGTACAGCTCCCTTTATAAAATTATTAAGCTGCTTCACAATTAAAATTGCCATCTTTTGTGCTGTTGCTGTTGTTTATAAGGGAAAAGAAAAACTGAATGCTAAGTAGAATGATTGTAAAGTATGTGCTTATTCTCCAGGAATGTATTTTCCATTTTCTTAGGAAGTATTGATGTTTCTCTAGTGTTTATTATTAATCACATATTTTATTCATCTTGGAGTAGCAGAAGCCCCCAGTTGGGACTGGGAGTCCTACTGTGTGATTTCTGCACACGCATGTAGTAATAAAAGAATAAAAGAGATTCTGCTTAAATCTGTACAGAAGGTTACTACCAGCACCATTAAAGGCCGCCTTTCTGCAGGCCTCGAGGGGCAACAGCTTCATTCAAACTGTGTTAACAGCATTCTATAACTGTCACAAAATCCACAGGGAGCAGTTGCTTCATCCAATTAAACCATTATTACTAAATGGCAATGGATTTTGTTAAAAACACCCAAATAACTGGGAGACTTCTGTTTTCTTGTGGCAATTTGTTTGGCAGCAAACTGGCATTGTTTCGCAACCGGCATTGCAGCCGGCTTTATAGGTGGTGTTTTTCATGTATTAATTCTTGATGACATCGTAACCCAGTAGCAGAGTTTAATTTATTGGATCTGATCTGAGGAGATCTGAGAGGGAAGTTCAGTAATTTCCATCTGGCTCACAAAGCTTTCGTAAGAGAGACTCTCCTTGGTTTCACAGTTTGCAAATGGAGCAGTTGAAGGCACTAGGAAGGAGACATTGATTAAGATAATTGTAATACCTTGATGGTAATTAGTTCTCGTTTTCCAAAAGGAACAGCACTGTACATCCTAATGCCTGGGATGTGAAAGTAAGATTTCTGTGGCTGAATCTGAGATGATATTGGTAGTTACAAGCCACCAGCAGTTAAACCGATGCAGGACAGAGCAACAGTAATGAAACTATCAGGTAACTGATCTGAAACTTGAATAAATAATGAAAAAGTTGTAATTATCTAAAAAAGTTTCCAGTTAGAAAATCTCTGGATTACTCTTTAGATTGTGTATCAAGGTTTAATAAATTGAGTGCAAAGGAAAAGAAATAGAGATCATACAGTCAGAATGTGCAGATGTATCTTAGAAATTTCTGATTTTAAAATGGACTTCAGAGAATCACTGTCACTACTAATTAAACATGATGTGATTGCGGGATGGATTAATTTCATAAGGAATATCAAGAAAGTGCAAAGTATGTCAAGTGAAAAGCTGAAGGCTGGCTTCAGTTCAGTTATTCATTCCTGTTTTCTGTCCAATGTTTCACTTTGGCTGTTGCCAAGAGAGAAAAAGTAACAGTACCTGGAATGCATTGCAGGAAAAAATTGTGTGTACCAAATTCTTCATCTTATACACTATGTGATAAACACATGCCACACACTGGTAATAGGCAACAGATGCTACATTTTAATTCAGCATTAATTAAGCAATGACATTGAGGTAATTAAAACTACATTATATTCTGATGGCCCTTTGTTAAACCAGGAAACAAACAAAAAAAAACTTCAGAGGTCTGAGATGTGAAAACATCAAAGGTTGGTAACATCTTAAGTCAACCAACTCTTTCAGTCAAGGGTTCTTTTTTGGTTTTATAACAAGAGTGTATAGTAATAGCAATAAATACATGTAGTCTTTATTAGTAATATGGCACACTGATGTAAAAACTAAATACATCATCAGGTTTGGAAATGTGCTTCATTAATCTTAACAAACTTTAATTTCTAATGATAAAATTAAGGATAAAATCTGTCACACCTCTTTAAGATTAGTTTTAACTGCATGCGAATATAATTGACTGCTACACTTGAGCACAGAAGTCTTCTCTGTAGGGAACAGAAACACCAAGAACAATACCTATATAATATTTATATACTGTTTTGTCAATATGTCTGACCTGTAATCAGACAAAGACCGTTTCTAGGAACAAAAGTGCATTTAGTTTTTAGCCTCATTAATCGTCAGCCTATCTAATGAGATGTCCAATGTGGGTTTGAACTGATTGTTTCTGATACAGATTTTTATTCCCTCAGAGCTAGACTGAATTCAGTCTACTCACTTTCTTGGGTAAGTGATTTGCTGCTAGATGGCAGTGGTTTTAAATCGGTGTTATACTGAGAAGTATTTGCAGTTGTAGTCTAGAGGAAGAAATTCTTACACTTTTTTAATATCCTATATTTTCAATAGCATTTTAAAAAATAAACATTCACATTTTTGGTCTTATTTGTTATTGTTAGGCGTGTTTGGCACAAAGGCAAGTATTGGTTAATAAAGTGGAAGTATAGTTTAACAAAGGAATTACTCTGGATTGAATACACTAAATTGTTACAAACAGCTGTTAATTTCTTCTGTAGTAAGGATTTCCTATTTTATTTCCTGTTTCTTCATTAAACAGATAACTTGCATTAAGTGATGAATAGCTAATCTCCAATAAATAAATCACAGCTACACATGCAGATATATATTACACACCTGACATACGTGTATTTTCCCATAGGACGTTATAGTCTCAAAGAATTCTTTTGGTAGTTCTGCTGTTATACTTCTTATTTCATCATTAATGAGATATTTAATTTAAAATTGTAAGAATAATAACAAAATAACTTCAGGTGACTGTGATATGCTTTTGGCAGGATACTGGTCTGCATGGGCTGTATTTCTGAGTAATCATAATATTTACAGTAAATCATAGTATTTTAGTTTTGATTTGAGGTGTAAGTTCCGCAGATCCTGTAGAAATTTTTGTCCCCGGCTTTTCTTGAGAGAGAGAGCTGGAGAAAGTTGCCACCTTTCTGCCACTGGCATCCTAGTTTGCTGTTAAAATATAACTTGCACTATGGCCTGGAAAAACATGATTGTATCTGCATCCTATACCATTCATTGCATGAGGAGTTATCGAAGATTACAGCTGAGTTTTTGACTGAAGCATGCAAAAGTATTTTCACAACGATCTATTAAGGATTAGATTCTTTAGATCAGATGAGGAGAAAAAAAAAACCAACCCCAAAGTGAAGGCCATCTGCTCCTACACAATGAATAGAGATCTGATGTCTTGGTAGTGTTCAAATGTATTTATGTTTGGGAAGGACGAGGCCTGGAATCTTTTGTTACAGTTCAGATCATATAATTTTTTGGAGAAGGAATCTGAATAGGACATGTACAGTTAGCAGATTTGTGAGAAGGCGAAAGTGGTAGCGTAAGTGCATAGTAGGATCTGAATCAATTCAAGAGCTATCTTTTGAAGAAGCTCATTGCAGTAGTGAAATCATGCCCCAGAAGTGGTTTCTGTGTAACACATGAGCTGCATCATATTTGTATGAATTCCCAAATGCAACTTTCCCACCACCTCTATATTTCTCAGCAGAGTAGAAACTTGCTATTGCTCTCAATTCTCATTTGAATATTCCATTGTGGCTTCCTGCTTTTTGGAAGATACATGGTTACCTTGTTTTGCTGAGCAATGAATTTATAGTGGTATAATTTCTAATGATGTTATGTCAAGGCCACAGAGTAAAAAGGAAGGATTTAACAAACTCATATGATTGTTTGTGTCTTCTAAGTCAAAGTCTTGTCATGAGATGCAAAAGGAAGAAATAGCACTTGCATGGTAATTTTACCTTAAGTGAAATGTACACTCTTAGTATTTTTAGTGCATAATTGGCAGAGCAGAAACACTTAAGAGGTTATTATGGACTATCTTCAAGGCAATATTTGATTTTCAGAATTTGGTTATGGAGCTTCAGTATTTTAATTTTCTGCTGAATATAATCTAATCAGTGTTTCTTTTCCTTTCCCCACAGGTCCTAAGCCTTACATGTATGTAGCTTCTTAATGATCATGGGCATAACACAACTGATGCACATACATACAGGGACAAAAAGAAGGAGCCAGTATGATGTTCTTCTGCATTCTAGTTCTGCCTGCATTTTGGGGAAAGGGGCAGGCATAGGCTCAGGGTGCAGCATGTAATAGATTGCCTGTCAAGACAGATTTCTGTGAGACCACCGTGTTTATGGTGGCATCCTTCTGACAGACAGAGGGGGCAGGACAAACACAGTTTTTCTCTGAAGCAGAACTGTAGGGCAAAGTAGTGTGTACTTGCCAACAACCAATATGAAGGCAAGTAGAATCAGAATAATTAAGGAATGTTTTAGGACTGTCATTCTGTTTATAGCTTGGCAGAGTGATGTATCCTACATGTTTCAAATGCAGCTTTCACTTTTGGTCCTGTTCAACTAGGATGTTTCTCAGAGAATCAGATTATCAGTGACACTGTTCTTTTTCAAAGAATATTTCACACCACTGCAGGGTCTGGTGGCACAGAAATGTGCAAATCTATGGGGAGACGGTCACGTTAGCACTTCGGGCTTTCACAAGCATTCCGGAGAGGGGGTTCCTTGGAAATGTGAGGTGTGCTGCAACAGAGCAGCTGCTCTATGGACTCCCTTTCATTTCACAGTTGTATAGGATGTAACATGCAGATATCATAAAATTCCAAGGAAAAATTTAATGCTTAAACATATGGTTTTCTCTTTCGAAACACTAGCATAAAATCAGATAGCAGCAATATCTTGGTGATACCTTTTCTTGAGAGGAAAATCCATGTTTACCAAAAACCTGTGTTTTTTTTTCAGGTATATTTTATGCTTAAAAATGTATTGGGCAGCTCTAGCAACAAATGTACCCCAAATGCTTTTGAAGAGTAAGTTTTGTTTTTACAATAATGCTGTACAGTTAAATGCAAAGATCCAGTCAGAAGGACCTGAATGGATTGGTGGCTGAACAGTGAAATCATTGAAATGGCTGCAAACCTCTCGTCCTAATCTGCATATGAGAGAAACATAAGTAAATGCCTTTATGGATTAGTTAGTTGTACATTCTATGTAGTTTCTTAGAGCCTCATCAATTAGGGAGTGTTCTAATACTCCTTGAATGCCTTTGAACGATGAATAAACTATACTTCTGCCCAAGCATCTTTGTGGGATTCCTAGGTTTTTTCTAGGAGAAGATGCGCAGGAAAGGCCATCATCTGGAAAGGAAAGTTCATGATTGCAGCGTGGAAAAATTATTGCCTACTTAGTTCTTTTGGCACAGAGACATTACTATTGAGTATCATGTACCTTCCTGAAATCTGCAATGTAATTTTCAGATTTAGGAAATAGAAAGAAAATGTGAATTGGTTCTAAGCACAGGAGCCGGGAGATGTTATAAACACTGTAGCAATTAATTCTCTACACAGAAAAATAAATATGACAAAGACTTTAATTATCCCTCCTTGGGGTGCATTTGACAATCTCCCTCTGCCACAGCATGATGTTGCTTGTTTTCTGGGCAAGAGTCAGACCACCTCTGCTTTCAGCGATGCAATTTCCAGTGATGCTGACTGAGAAGAGCCACTGTGGCTTTAAAATTAGTGTTGTCTTATTTGTCTTTTCAAGTTCATTTATGTCAGTTGCCACTGCAGCCAGAGTGCAATCTCTTTTTAATCATTTCTTCATTCCCTCTTGAATGGTCGTGGTATGGCCGGCTAGAAGCTGAGATGAAAAACTCCACTTAATTTGGTTGCCTTTCATCAGGAACTTCACTTACTACAGAGCCACTCTATTAGACCACAGATGTCAAGGCAGCTCAAGACATTAGCTGTCAAAGTAACTCTCCATAACCACCTGCTATTTACATGCAAAACATGCCTCCCTGTTGAGACTAAAACTGTAAACACATTTCTAGGAGAAAACTACTGGCTTAAGCTGTGACAAACTTTTTCTTTTTTGCTTTTATGTGATCTGGAAAAAAATTCCCGTGCTGTCAAAATGAATACAAGAAGCCCCATTTGGGAAGAACTCTCATTGATTTAAATGCTTCCACAAAACTACTTTGATTTTACTTTTGCAAAAAGGTTATAATTTATTTGTCTCTCATCACTTCTGTCTACCCCATAGCAACTGTGATTACATGCAAATAATAAAATCTGATTGTCTTGCCTTGCAGTATGACAGAATCGCTGCTTCTGCTGCAATACTAATAGCTGGTTATTTATACCTTTCTGCTAATTCAGCTCTGCTGCATGATGCTTTAGAAGGTCAGCTTCTCATCCATCTGTGACTGTTTGCTGCTCAGCTAAACGCGTGAGGTGTCTGTTTGCTCCAGATCCATGGAACAGCTATTGAATGAAAGATAAGACTTTTAGTTCCTTCATTCTCAAGGCACATGAAAAAATAAAAGCTATTCCACTGGTAGCACGGGGCTGGGGCCTAGAACTCTTGACAGTATTAAAAGTTTTTGGTGATCTGTGGTGTAGAGATGTTTGCTAACACCATATGGATGTGGGTAGATACTCTGTCACAACTTCTGCTGGTGGAAGTGGTTGAATAGTGTAACTTGATTAAACAGATGTCCAGTTCAGAGGCCATTTAATGTTTAAAGTTCTTATGATGGTAGCACAAATAAGGTAGTGCTGTGACTGAAAAGTTGCAGACCAAAGCAGAGAGCAAATGTAGAACTATTAGCTTTTGCAAAACAGATCTTTATTTTTTCTGAGAGGAACTGCTAAAGCATATCTGTAGATACTGGTAGTTGTCTGACTGTGTAAGGAAGTTCATTATTCAGGAATTTCAAGATCTTATCCTCCTGATATGAGAATTAGAGAGGTGTATTATAGAGGCAGCAGTCACTGCATTGGCATCAGATGGTATTTCATCAATATTAAATTTATTCCAGTACATTTAGAAAGTAATTATTGCCATAGAAATGTTATGCCACTCTAATATTTTTTCCTGTTCATACAGAGCCAAAAACTCTGGGTTATGTCAGGCGAAGTAGGTGTTTTTAATGTAACGACTCTCTCATCCTTCATTCCCTATGTATTCTGAATTTCAGCTCCTCCTTGAGATTGAAAAGGGACAAGGGGAAGAGTTTATGACTGTATTACTGGAAAGAAATCTGTGTATGGAATCCCAAGCAGGCAACTTCTTAACAAAATTGAGGATATTTCAACTATGCAGAACTCAGTTTGTGCAGAAAGATAGATTAGGTGACCTATTACGAGTTTTTCCATTTCTGATTTTATGCTTCTGAGAATACAGTGCTTGCCACCAATGCCTGAAAGTCATTATTCCAGTGTTCCTTTTCTACTGATGAGAGAAACGCCCCTCAGAGATTTCTACACATTTTTGGCAACTAAGAGATGGCAAATTAGGCAGGGAAAATGGGAGTAAGTTAAAGGATATTGTAATACCGAAATGGAAAAATAATGGACTTCCATATCAGAATATCCCATCTACCAGTGAAAAACCTGAAAGGTTATTTTGATACGACTTTTTTGACTCATTTTCCTCCTGTGTGTATTATGAGTGGAAAATGAAAACGATAAAACAAATTTGAAGGTACGTAAATAAAACAGCAGCCAGTAAATTAAAACGATCAGTTCTGGAAGCGCTGCTGCACGTACGCTTCCTGGTAGGTGCTGCTGCCCCAGCCCACAGAAGAAAGTTGCCCTTGTTGGGGGTGGGAAGGGAGACTGTCCGGGGTGCCTGCAGCACAGCTGCTCTCTGCTTTGGTGGAAATCAGGCAGCACCTGCAAATGACTGCAACAGCAGAGGCTGCAAATTTGGGACTGCCCCCAGCAAGTTATCCAAAGGGCTTAGTGCCCACAGAAGCAATAGAGAGTACAAACTTAGCCAGGGCTAAATATCAGTGACAGGACTGTGCACTCCAATTAATAGTCTGAATACAGGAAGATGGAAACTGCAAACATAACCATTTGTTTCTAGTTCTATCTTTTAAGTAAATAGCACACAAGGCGTGTGTGTCTGATTTTAGGAAAAGAAGAGTGCACCTTTTAGCTCTGAGGTTACATATATTGTATTTTGTAGCATTTCTTAAAAAGGAGAAAGCTGAATGCAGAAGAACCCCTAAAGCTAGAGATGCTCAAGGTTCCTTAGAATGAAATGGGAAAAGAGAAAAAGTGTTTTTTTGGGTGAAGAAGCTTTCAGGGATATTTCTGACTGTGAACATGCTTTTGGGCTTGTACTGGAATTAGCTATGGAGAGACTATAACAGTTATGTACTGTACAGATACTACGTGGAAATGCGGATTGGTTTCACTGCCATAATTGAGACACTTTAGACACATCGTTCTGTTAAAATAACTACTTAGAAGACATTTCAAGGGCAGAAGCTTGGGAGTAGCATCACAGAGGCTCAGGTCCATCGTATGTGCCCTATATATTTATTAGTAAGGATTTAAAGAGGTACCTTCATCTCTTCCAAAATAACGGTGGTGCTGCTCTGCACCACCTGACTCCCACCCTACATCTTTTCAGCCTCCTGCTAACTGTAGGTGTAAAGTTGTAGCAGTGACTGAGTTTGACCTATGTATCCTAGAACAGAAGACAGGCCTCATAGTTGCAGTTGAGATTGTCTCTGAAAAAGGCTAAGACTTCAGCTCTACACAATGGGACTTTTTTTTTTTTTAATTATTAATTAGGTGTTTCTTTAAACAAGCAGACTCTTGGACAGTTACGTAACATTCAGCTCTGTATTCTCGAAAATAATTGCTGACATGAGGTGAGGGCTCTTTTCATGTCCTCTTTAGCAGAAGGCATTCCACAGAGAATTAGTTCAATGTTATGTGCTTCCTGCAATCTCCTTTGCCAATAATTAGTTCAATTAGAACACCAGTTCATCTCTTAACTCTAGCTTCTTGTTACAGAAGACTTGTATGTCATAGCTTTACAACTGTTCATAATTTTTATAATGGATAGCTTTAGAGCTATTTATTGTACAACATAAAAGAACAACAAATGCTTTTGATTACTGGCCTTTGATAGAGACTAGATAAGTTGGCAAGCAGATGGATTGGGAGATGATAAAAGAGATCGACCTTAAATTTGGCTTGCTACAGTGGAGAAACAGAATTTAGGCAAATACTTAAATCCTTGTTAAATTGGTATTTCCTGGGTAGAAATGGGTTCCTCAATTGAAGATTTCCTCAAGTGAAGCAGTTGTTGATCTTACTCATTAAAAAGTGACCGGGAATGGTTCTTTTGCTTTTAGTTTGTGTCAGCATCATATGCTGATGTTTATACAAAAGCATATGACAATAATTCTTGGAGATGTGGAGAACACCCAAAAGTTAACAGGATTTGGGTGGCTTTCCTGTGTCACGGTTTGGAGTTGGGGAAGGATTTTTCCAGCCAAACTCCAGCAGAAGGATGCCTCCAGGATACCTCAACACATGGAAGTGTACCACAGAAGCCCATATTACAGTCCTTACTGAAAAAATAATCCCATGTAATACCAGAGTACTTGGCACTAGTACCTGACAACACAGGGTACTTGACAAACTGTAAGTAGACCAATGAGGGCATCACAGCCTACACCACGTTTAACTGAGGTCCTTGGTAATCTTTTCAACCAAACTGCCTACAAATACCACATAAATCTAATCATCATTACAACAATCTATGTTACACCTTTTTGTATGATAAATAACAGTATTTTTTTCAGAAAGTATATTAATATTAATATTGATGCAGACATATGTCATTGTTACTCAACTGTTTTTTTTCAGTGGTGCTGTAAATTTACACTACCAAATAGTAAACAGGGATCTTTTGGGTTTTTTTACTGCCCTAGGGCTCTGGAATAGTACATTGAAGTTATTTGAGCTGCTGCGTGAGAATGGGGCGAAACGTCAAACTTTTCATGACCTCCTCTACCTCTAGTATGCTTACAATAGTTCCAGACAATAGCATTTTCTTTGAT
Organism: Gallinago undulata; assembly: GCA_026546715.1. Lineage (NCBI taxonomy): Eukaryota > Metazoa > Chordata > Aves > Charadriiformes > Scolopacidae > Gallinago > Gallinago undulata. The sequence goes on along the minus strand of JAOTQQ010000063.1, from coordinate 16,712,320 downwards.
TTATTATTTTATCCACACTTCAGATAATAGTTCACTGGAGAGAACAGTAGCTGAAGAACCTCTACTTGGGAGTGATGGGCTTGTAATGAACACTGTTGGTCTCCTTCATAAGCAGGGGGGATGATGATGGGAAAGGTAAAACCCACATGTTTAATGAAGGGACTAGTGAGCAGCAAAATTGCTGCTTCTTATCTGGATGTTATTTTCCTCCTGTACTACTTTCATTCTGAAGGTCTGAGTTACTCAGCAAAAAAGTACTTTTAAAGGCATCATTATTTCTATGTGCAATTAAGCTATTCATTCTAAGTCTGAAGTTAAAAGGCAGAGGTTTTGTGCCTATTCATATTCTATGCATTTGGGCTTCAACTTCATGAAAGTCAGATTGTCTCCCTGCATGAACACTAAATTCAACATAAAGAAGAAAACTAAATTAGGAGATGAGTAGTTTTAAGTGAACTGTTAAATTTCAATCCTGACTTTAATTAAGTGGCTCTTATATTTCTAAGTACCTGAAAATTTAAGCTTCTATACATTAAATACATATTACAGAATAATTCTTTAGAATTACTAATACAAATTTTAGATTAGATTTAAATACAATATACATGCTTATATTGATATTTTAGGCATTTGATTAGAATTAATCAATAAAACAAGCTTTTAACGATCCTTTTTGAACATTTTTCTTATATTTATGCCATCCTTTGTAATACTGTATAATGAATACATTTAGAAGCATCTGTGAATTTTTTCTTCATGTACTTGACATGATTCTGGCCTTTTAACTTTTAAAACATTTCTCCAATTAAGCTGTTCAAGCCCTTAAGGCTGTCCACAGCTGCTGCAAATTGATTTCTCCCGTGATGATATTTAGAATCTCTTGCTGAAACATAAGAGGGCAATAACCCAGCATTTTTTAATACTTCCTTTTTATCCTTTTGGACTTCTTGCGAATTTTTAAAGGTAATCTGAAAGTTGCATTTTTCCTTCCTTTCTTCATCATCTCTCCCTCTACTGATAATCTCAAAAAATGTTTATTTCTAAAGGCCATCTTATCCAGGGTTAATCCTTTAAAATGTCCCGCGTAGTACCTTTGGAGGAAATCTGTACCTAGAGAAAATCTGAACTGTAAAATGAGAAGGCCTGAAAAATTATTGAGAAATAGATTTGTAGCTGTAGTAGTGTAAAATGATACGGTTATTTACGTTCAAACATTTGCCCATTTTTGCAGTTTAGGTATTAGCTAGCAGTAAAACGTGTGGAATCTCTCATTATTGTTGAAGTCGACCATATCCTGAGAGCTGAACTCCACTTAGCACCTGGAGTTCTCTTTGAGATTTAACTGGTGGAGAGACTTTGTCTTCTAGATGGAATCAGCTCTTTACCCCATCAAAAAATATTTGTCGCTACTATACCCTTATTTCTAATGGTTCACTGTGGAGTTTCTTTATGTTTGATCCAAAGACGTGAAAGCATTTGGAGGGAACTTGTTTGGTTTCTGGATATACCTGTACATCAGCATGAGTGTGCCTGACCTGGCTTTTATCTAGATAGTTTGTGTAACACATACAATGAAGACATTGAGGCATAGATTTCATCATTCAATCCACTATCATAGGTCTCTTCTGCCCCATTAAATTGAAACCTTGTGTCTTCACAATATGTTTATTAGGTTTAGGAGAAAATATGTATACACATACATGCACATATATGTATGGTATGCATGTGCTGCTATTATGGCAGTGTCCCATAGCACAGTGGACACCGTAGAAATGAAATTTTTAGTTTTGCTACTTATGTAATTTCTGCTTGGGTGGTGCATTGGCTTAGCTAGGTCACTTCATACTGTTTCTAATTTTTTATTGGAATTTTTTTTTAAATGGAAAATCGAAAGATGATAAGTAGGAACCTATTACAGAAATTTCATCCTAAGTGTTTGGAAGGATGATCAAATCTCCAAAAATTAGTGTTTTTCTGAAGTTAGGAAACAGCCAGAACTGTGTTGTTTTACAAAGGAAGAAAGAAAACTAAGTACTTAAGCTAAATATGTCCAATGCCTAACCTGGTTATAAGTTTCCATGTTTTGCCTGAACATTGATCAGGTGCAGATTCCCATTAAGGGAATAGTTTAGGTGAAAGTTACAGCCATAATCAGGCAGACAGGATAACTCATCCATCATTTACTTCATGTACTTAATTTCATGCCACATACAGAGCATAGATAGATCTCTGCAATCATTAGTATATTTGTAGGTTTTTATGTCTCAAGCTTTAAAAAATATTCTTTATAGCTTCCCTAAGGAGTTGTTAGTGACTGTGAACTTACGAATTTGTTTTTCCTCTGTCCATTGTGTAATAATTTTGCAATTGGTTATTACACTAAGCTTTTTTTTGTATGCTGGGACTTCAGATTCATGTCTAAACATTGATAGATAAGATTTTAGTGTTGTTGGAAGTTCAGATTTGGCCAATGAACCTGTTACAACAGGCTGTATGAAATCACTGACTCTGAATTGGCAAGCATCAGAAATAACGATATAATTATATTATTTATTTTGACATTTAGTCTTGATCCTCTCTTTAACCACTGAGATCTCCTACTCCAGTAAATGCAGGGAAGCCCCCTCCCCTCTAAGCATTTTATTTGATAAAGGCAAACATATAATTCCTTAAGCAGAGTTTCCAATCTCATTAGTTTGACGTGAAATCAATTTGCTTACATTTTTTTTTTTTTTTATAATTTGCACACTGTTATTGGTGGACATTAAATACTAAATTTGAGCCTACAGTGAAGTAAATCCCAGACAGGCAGCCGATTTGGTAATGGAATGATGAAGTCTCTGTTATCTCTAGAAGCACTACTGATCGTTTAAAGAGTGTATATGCTTTATTTTCATCTCATCTAATTGTTATCAGGGAGCTGCCATTGGTTCCTTAAAAACCTTGCCCATCAAAATAGCAACCGTCTAGTGACTTTATATAAAGGTCTGCTTCCAAGTGGCTTTGTTGTTTGTGGGAGACACAAATTAGAATGAATTATTCTGAGATGATTTTTCAGTTACTACTTTTTATCATAATTTTAAAAGCTATGTGTTGGAATCTAATTTGCTTCCTAACTTAGAAAGGGAACAAACTTTTCTAGTAATAACCTAACTCTGTAGTGTTTTGTTTAGGCTTTTTTTTTAGGTTAATTGCTTCTTCTCCTAAGCTCATTGTCATATTTATCCATATTTTCAGTGGTACATGCTAATTTTCTGACAGTTTTCTATACCTCTAACTTTGAGAAAATTTTGCATTATTCTCAGAGTTTGTGAGCTTTTTTTGAATGAAGATGAAAACCTCAAGTAATTTTTGTATGGATATTTTCAAAATATAAAAATTACTAGTTCACACAGGCCTTTAAGTAACAGATTAGTTGAGCAAATTTTGTCTTACAAAAATTTAGTATCTTAATTCACTTTCAGACACTCAGTATTTAAAGTTCCTTTAGTGATTGTATTTTCACTGCTTCGTTGCCTACAAAGAAAAATTTCCTATAAGGTATAAGCTAACTAAAAGATAAGTTATGAGAATATATATTGCACATTATTAGTGTAATTTTCAACATGGTCTGAAAATGTTAGTACCGAACAACAAAGCATAAGCGGGCGTCTCTCCAAACTTCTGCCTTAAAATACAACCTTGTAGCCAGAGAAAAGTAACTGAATGTATTAAAAATATTTACATAAACTCTCCTGGCACAAATAGCAGCAATGTGTAATTATCTCCTTGTTATGCTCTGCTTACTGATTGGCATTGAAGGGGAGGGACTAGGATAGAATAGGCATAGCAGGAAGGCAGCCAGCACATTAGCTGTCACTTGTGTATACATAACTCTTAATAAATCAAATTGGCAAGTATCAGCTGGCAGTTAGTTACTGTATATGTTGTGTGGTAATCTTATACAAAATGTAATTTTGCTGACATAATCAATAATTATTATTTGAGACATCAAAAACAGTTAGAAGCAAGTTATTAAACTCCGTTGATGGTGTTTTCTGTGAGAGGCAATGAACTGCGCATACTAGAATTAATCTTATTGGTTTCCACTGAATTTGAACTCCAAAGCCACTTCAAGCAAGACATCAACTGACAGCAAGGTTAGGAGCTTTTATCATTATGACAGACTCTCACTGACACGCTATGTCCTGAAAGCACAGTATTTTTTCTCTCTGGCTTTTGTGTAAATCTTAGTGAATACTCAAACATGCCACACAGTGTTTATTTATGTTAGTAAGCAATTAGTTTTATACTGTCTTAAGAAACTTACTGCATGAAAACAAATAGCAAAGAGCATATCCGTTATAACTAAGTTTTCACATCTTTGAACTTTTTCCTGTTCTAATGAGAAACTGTTCAGTTGTTCAGATTTTCAGCTTCAGCATTGAAATTTCTCTTTTGAAGCTTGACATTTGATAACCTGAACTCATTGGTATTGCTCCTTTGTTATAGCCTTGTTTACTCTATCTGTTTCAATGCTGCACAAGTTATACTTGCAAATACTATAAATCCATGCAGGAGCAAAGGCCATTACTGATTCTGGTAATCCTCCTGAATAAGGGTGTCTTGCTTGGGAGTGGGCAGCAGAGACTAATGTTAAAAATTCAAAGGTTATTCTGTGTGCCAGCAGAAATTGGGATGCCATGAACCCACATTTATTTTGCAGTGTGAGGCAGAATGTGTGCTGTAGTCAAAAAGCAGCTCTGTATATGCATATGTGCATGTGTACATATATATATATAATCTCAGAATCAGAGAGTAATTCGGGTTGAGAAGAGGCCTCTTGAGGTTTGCTAATCTAGTGCCCTGCTCAAACAAAGCTAACTTTGAATTTCAGGTTGATAAATTTTGGTTTTTGGTTTTTATTCCTGTGAAAGTTGGGTTTAGAAGGTATGAATGAAATGGATTGAGCAGAAGGAAAAATCATGATATAGGTGGTAAAGGAAAAAAAAAGGAAGAGTTTGAGGGAGGTTGTCTTTCCAAAAACTGGAAAAAAAAATAAAAAGAAGGGAGAAAAGAGAAAAAACAGTAAAGTATGAAAGAAAAATGTCTCTCCCATGATTCAGCTTGAAGGCTTTTGAGGCAGCAGCATCCTCACCAGCAGTGCAGGAGAAGTGAGGGTAGCTGAGAAGAGCGATGTGTAACTGCATGCGGTTTAAAAAACAGCAAATGAAATGTGAATTTCTGTTGTTCCAGAAGATGCCGTGAAACAGCACGGTATTCTTTTTATTTTGTCTTGCTGTCTGTGGCTGGCTCCTGGACACCCGCCCACCCACTCTCAACCCACCCTTCCTCAACAGACAGGTGGAGAAGATAAAATGAAAAAGCTCATGAGTTGAGATAAAGACAAGGAGATCACTTACCAGTGACTGTCACGGGCAAAGCAGACTCAGCTTGCAGAAACCTGATGTAATTAGTTGCTAATTAAAAACGGATGGTGAGAAGCAAAGGCAAAAACTGGAAGACCTCTCCCTCAGACCACCGGCCTCCCTGCTGCGCTCAGCGGAGGGGCGGCCCTGGTGGAGCTGGCCGGAACCTTCTGGAACCTTCCGGAACCTTCTGGAACCAGCCGTGTCCGGCAGAGGGCAGTCCCCTCACCTCACAGAGGCGCCCGCAGCTCCCCGCTACGGAAGCCTAGGTACGGACACCCGGAAGGGTAAAAGCTTCTCAATTTATACCGTTGTGTTTAACAGTAGATATTAATCGGGCTTCTCAGAAACGGCTTTGTGTGCAAGATTTTAAAAGCGTGTGGTAGCGGTTCCAGTTGATGACAGTAGTGCGGGATGTGTCCAGTAGAGAGCGGCACAGCAGCAGGTGCTGCGTAACTAAGGCTGGCTGCGGCTTCACCGAGGCCCAGGGCCCAGCTGCAGTTTTCATGTCACAAAGCTGTGACCTCAAATGCTGTTTTTGTTAGACTCAGTGTTTCGGGACACTGCATAAGATTTGCATTCAGCTGTAACGTAAGCAGCAGGAGGAGAAACAGGGACTGTGTTACCTCTTGAGAGTGTGGAGATGAGTCTGGAGATTTGTTCATGTTCTCTCTGGTAGTTCTTGAAAGATGAGAAAATTCATCAGTGGAACATGTGGCAGATGCAACAAAACTTGTGCCTTTGGAAGGAAAGAGTGAGGGACTCAGTTCTGATAATGGTGAATTTATACTTTTCAGGCCTTTTTTTGCCCTTCCAGGACAAAAATTACATTAAAAAGTGTATCCACTTTACCCCTATCCCCAAACCAAATGAATGCACTCCTTATGAAAAGAAACCACAACCCAATGGCTGGTTACCCATTTGGAAGACCCGAGAAACCTCAAGTCAGAGGTAGTGCTTCCAAATTCTCTTAGATAATATTTGTAGAGGACAAAAGCTTTCTACTACTGAGAAATCATATTCATCATGAGTAGAAAAATATATATACTAATCAGCTTTAAGGTCTTGCTGAGAGTAGTGCTTCTTGAATGGAAAGGGAAGGTGGTGTATCTCCCTGGAATATTCAGTCTGTACTGAATTAGGGCTTACAGAGGCAATTAAAGCTGTAACTATACTAACGGAGAAGCAGCAGAGTTGTTTTAGCATGACTCTCCAATTAATATCTTCCACTTCTTTGCAAGGTAAATTAGTGCCAGTTGTGATGGAGATGGGGATGCTAGTCAGGTTTAAATTGCTGACTCATTTCATGTGTCAAGTTAAGCAGATATATGGTGGCAGCCATGGATTTTTGAATACTCTTAATTTTTGCAATATATGACCTCATAGCTCAAAAGTAGGTAGATTTTTGTTCTTATTTTGTTTATTTTTTCTCTTCAAATTTTTTAATTAGCGTTAGTCTCAAATGAAATGCCAGATATATTTTTTTTCTGTACATATATAGTCAATACTATGTTGGCTTAAAAATTGAGGGTTTTATTTATGCCCTACTCCCCCGTAACAATCTCAACAGCTTGCTACATAAAATAATTAAAAACTGAGCTTTGCTATTTCTCTTTGGAAAGAGCTCCTGTCATTTTAAACCTCTTCTGAACATCTGTCCTGCGATTGCTCTCTGTCAGAACATTTAGACAATTTTTGATGTATTTTTCCTACTGTTGACAATATGGGTAAAAACAAGTGAACACCTATTGGGTTGTATGCTGCTTCTGCTTTGATAATTATCTGGGAATAACATGGTAATGATGTGAGAAATGCCCTTGTATGTAGTGAGAGGGAGATCCAGTGATATGGTTGGATGCACCTCAGTATAATTCTGGTTTCTTCTGAAAAGATTTTCTTCTAAACAAAAATGAATGTGTTGCGAGATGGTAACATAAAATTTTTAATCTACGGTAATTTTAGGTAGCATACACTGGCTGTTGATATTTGATTCTTGAAGGAATGCTAAGCACCCGTATTTCCCATCCAAGTGCTTTCAAACTTCAGCTCGTGTTTTACAACATCTTAGTAAAATAGGGAAAGTAGCCTATGAACTGTAAATGAATGACTGAGGCTCACAACGAAGGGATGGTCTTAGCTATTGAGTATGATGTAGGTAAGAGGAAAAAAAGCATAAAAAATTATCTTAGAATAGACAGATTTCTAGTGAAAATTACTTGATCAACATTATTAAAACTATGTCTGCTATATAGCATTATTTGAGGGTTTTTTTTAGTATTGGTTTGACAGTGTATGTTGAATATCAGCGGAGCCATTAGTTGACTTGTAGCTAAGTTTGAAACGTGCAAGATAAAATCTCCTTCTGTATTGTTCAGCTATGCAGGGTACCTGTATCGTCAAACATATTCAGGTTCACAGGCCTAGAAGTTGCTGCTCTTTCCAAATAATTTGTTGACTGTTAAAAAGTGAAAAATTGCATTTTGAAGCCTTCTTCATCTTGTTTGTTGTGAAAGAAAATGCACTTTAGGTTTGCTAGTTACAAATAACTTTTAAATTTGTGGATATTGCTTTTTCTGAAAGTTGTACAAAGTATTCTATGTAATGTATCTTCTCTCTTATGCTTCATTTCTCATTGCCTTGAGTGGCTTGATCAGAAGTTAATAGGTGTACCTGCTCCATTCTAGAAAGACACAGCATGCTAAGCCATATCCTCTCTGGATCTTGCTGATTTCTACTAAGTAACTTCTTTACATGAGTGACCAAGAGATACCCTCTCCTAAGCCCCTTTTTTTTGTTTGCTTGGTTGGTATTTGGTTATGAAATCTTGATACCATCTTTGAAGGTGAAGAGATCTTTGGGGATGAGAGGAAGTTGTTTTCTCAGGGCATAGCTGAACTGCGTTGTGGAATGGCCACATCCCAGAGTTCCATCATGTTTGGCCTCATTTGGCCTTCTAGTGGCTGACATTTCTGCAGTCAACAGATGCAAGAATTTTCAAACAGGCTAATTTTCTAGATTCTTCTACTAGCTTCAAAAAGGTTGAAGAATGACTACCACTTACCCCTAATTAAAAAATACTAGGATACTTGCCATCTTCTTTGGCTGCATAAATGATGATAGCTGGTCTTAATGAGATTTGGGTTTTCTTTTCCCTGTGGTTACACTAAGGAAACCTCTGCTTCATTCTGGGTATTCTGTGAATACCCAGAAGATGTTGTCCTTTTTTTTGTCGCTCCTCTTTCCTGAGGAAGCCAACAGCTCTGCAATTCATTTTAACCTGCAATCAAACAGAAATGGAATTTTAGAAAAGAAGTCTGTTGTGTTCTCAGAGGTACTAGTTCTGCTCATCCAATCAAGTACAGCACCAAGTAGCCTAACTACTCAATAAGTATCATGGAAAAATTGCCGGATCTTGAGAAGAAATAAAGGACCGCTGCCTTTCATGAATGGAAACAGAAAAAAGATTCAGCTAGTTAAAGATGGAGGCAATGAATGCAGCAGAGAAGAACACTGAAACAAAGGTTTGTTGTGAGCTGCAGAATAAAATTTTGGTAGCATTTTAAATATAGGATGAACGAAATTTCTTTTGTTTTAAAATTCTGTGGTATTGTTACCAGCAACTATTTCCTACATTATGGAAAATAGTTTGACTGGGTTAATGCTACTGCTCATCAGGCTTGACAGTATTTGTTTAGACACTTACAGATACAACATTCTAGAGTCACCCATAGAGCTTCCCCTGATACAACCTAGTCTAGTGGGTCGTGTCCCTGCCCATGGAAGGGGGTTGGAACAAGATGATCTTTAGGGACCTTCCAAACTAAACCACTCTGATTCTATGATATGTCTGCCTACCTACATATATTAACATGGCCTCATACATAGAGATGTTTAAATCTGTTATGTCTCTGTTGGTACGTGTCAGTGTATATACATGGTACATAAACACAATGTGTGTGTCTCATGTCTGACAGATGTTATCTTAAAATGGAAATCTGCATTTATTTTTTACTTCAATAGACTGTCTTTCAGTTGGCTGTTCTTCTAACTGAAAAAGCAGGTAACATACATATTCTCTCCAGGTGTACTAAACTATCACTGACGGTGGGTTGTTAACTGTGCTGTCAAGTTTTTTAAGTAGAAGTACATTACTCTTCCTCTTTGTGGAACTTATACCATGATTTTTTTCAGGAATATTTGTTCTTCATGGGATTTTATGGTACTTAAACATTCATTTTGGAGAGTAAATGCTTTCATTTCTACTGGACTTTGAAAAAAGTCACTGTATATGGCTACTACACAAATCATTCAGGACAGATATTTGTTAGAATGCCTAGGATTACCATAGATATAGTGCAACCTTATTTTCTCAGTAGAATTAGGTTGCAGAAAAAGAACTTATGCTGATTAAATATTTTTAAAGTAGATACTTGCACATTAGAATCAATAGCAGTGGTCAGCAAAATTGTCTGATAATCTTTAGTCCCTTAGCATCGATTAATGCTGCTCCAGTCAAAAAGAAAAAAAAAAAGTTATAGCAATAGCAACATGTGCTTACATGACCCTGGGGCAGATTTTCTGGAAGTTGCACTGTATTTGTTTTTGTTCCTTCTGCTCTGTGTGGAAAGTGTAGCTGCATGTTTATTCCCCCAATATTACCTTATTTTAAAAAATGATTGTCAGGAACATAACTGTAATGAAAGAAGCCTCTAAATTACTATATGAAAAATGTCATCATCGATGTTTTGTTCACTTAAGAGTGTGCTTTTGTATTGCAAATGTGCTGCAGTAATTTTCTTTCATTTCAGCTATTATAACAGCATAAGTCATCTCAGTTATAAGCTTAGTTCCATTGACTATGATTTCATAGTAACTCCCATTGTAACAGCAATTCAGCTACTTGTATAACCATATAGCCAGAATTTACCCCAACTGACCTTGATCATCGTTGTAGCAAATAAATAAAACAATAAATCTGTTCTACAAAATGTTTGCCTTAGGTTTTTCTTTTTTTTCCATGGGATCAGAATTTATGTTGAAAGGGACTAGCACACGTTCAAATGATATCAAGAGGAAGTCTTTGAAGAATCAAAAACATACTGAAATTTAATTTCTACAATCTCACTTCTTATGTAAAAACCCTTTAAAATTTAAGATTTTTGTAATAGTCTTCTCTAGAGTTTGAATACGAATCTGTACAACTTTAAAAACTCATGCAATTTAATAGAAAATTCTATGTCGTAAAATCCTTTATACTGCTTTAAAATTTGTAGATATAAGTTATAGTTTGCAAATTAAATTTGATAGGCATCTTCAATAAGAATAGATTTCAGATTAAAATGAAATAAAAGGCACTACTCTTGTATTTTACCACAGCTTGTTGTAGGGCTTTTATTGTTGATTTAAAAATAAATATAGCAGTAGAGGGAGGGTGGGTCTCAGAACAGAATTTAATATGGCAAAAGCTAAATCTTCAAAGGAAATAATTCTAAGATACGTTTTGGTAAGAACATCTATATATCTGAATTCTTTCCTCACAGGTTCAGGGGAAACTGCCATTTGTGTGATAAATCTTAACCTACAAAGAAACTCTTTCTGGAGACTGCAGTGCAGAAGTTCTCTATGAAGAGAGAGCTGGTGAGTAAGTTTTTGCAAATATCACTTTTGCCAAAGGTTTGTAGCATGTAGAATTTGTCAGGACAACACTAAACACTGAGTGCCTGCCACAAAATTTTAGTGCGAAGTTTGGGAATTAAAAATATTAAGTAAGGCATATAATTGGAAAGTCATTATAAATAATTTTACTTTTTGAAGTGTGATCCTAGTCTGACATGAAATTAAATGCATGCTATCTTTTCTGATTATTTTATTCCTCTTAATAAAATTACACCAATAACTGAAAATGTAGGACTCCATAATGAATTTGGAGTGTGAAGTGTGTTATATGGGTATTGAAGGGTGTAACTTGCTGGTTTATACAAATAGCTTTGATAGTGTGGCTACTTCTGCTCTTAAAATGGTATCCTTAGAGTTGGATTTTGACATCAATATTATTATTTTAAAATCATTGATCAAATTCTGTAGAGATTATGTGGGATGCTCTGTTTGCCGCTATTATTTGTGAGCAGAGAACACAATAATTTGGCAAAATCACTTTTTTGGTTTGATTTTTTTAACTGCAATGCCAAGTACAAAGACACTGCATTTGGATGGAGTTGTCCAGTGTAATGTAAGAGATACTTGAAGTAAATGAGAATAAGAGTGTCACCAGAAGGAGTGTCCCAGCTGTGCTGCTACTTAATACAGAGTGCCACGTGAAGGGAGTGTCACAAGCTGCCTGGGCCAGAAGGCTTCTGTGGGCATTAGCAGCTCTTGGGTTTTGGGGTGTGCAGCCCTGTGTTCCTTCTTGCTAGTCATCAGTGAGGAGCAACTTTCGACAATGCAGACCTTGTAAAGCTCTTGGGAAATTTTTCAGAAAGGAAAAGGAAACACTTGTGAGAAGATTTTCCAAGTTGAGCTCTGTTTGTAGGTGAAATTCTTACTTTTCTTCAGTAAGAGTTTTTTTGGTCTCCCCAGTAATACACAGCAAACACTTAGCATGCTGATAAAACTGCAGTGCAGTGCGCTATCCTTCAGATCGCTAAGGGCTTTAGTAAGTGTATCTATTGCTGTTACTCATTCAGGTGGTGTCCTGCATGTCTCTGCTAACATGGGATAGAGCTGTGGCTGATTTCATTCACTGCTGTTAATAACCTGTACTTCATTTTTTTTTCTCTCTCTTTCCTCCTAGTGATGGCTCCATATGCTGATTAATAATAAGCACAAATATTGTAATAACTGTCAAGTGCATTTAGTTAAATCTGTTTTACTAATTATCTTATGATTTCTGATGCTGTTCTTACAAAACACTATGACAATTCATCAGATGTGTTTTGACAAGACTTTTGTAACCTTTTCGTAAATACCAGTTTTGATAAGTAGACTACATTTTGGAATACCAAAACTACTAATGATAAAATTCCAGATAACTCTTAAAGTGGAAGGTGGTGAGACGTCCTCTTCATTTCATAGAATAGCATCATAGAATTGTAGGATAGTTTTGGTTGGAAGGGTTAGAAGTCATCTAGTCTAGCCCCCTTGCAATAAGACTTCCACTAGATCAGGTTGCTGAGAGCCCCGTCCAACCTGACCTGGAGTGCTTCCAGCAATGAGGCATCTACCACCGCTCTGGGCAACCTGTTGAGGTATTTCACCCCCACCAGTGCAAAAAATTTCTTCCTTATATGTAGTCTAAATCTTCCCTCTTTTAGTTTAAAACCATTACCCCTTGTCCTGTTGCAACAGGGCCTGCTAAAAGTATGTAAAAGTAGAAAATACTGTATATAGTTACACAGAGCAAAATAACCATATCAGTATAGATCCCATCCTCTCTGAACACAGATCAGTTTGCATTAGCTCTGCCTTAGTGCGTGAGTAATAGAAACTTAACGTGTGACAAAAGCTTGCAATGTTTCCTGGTCCACCCGTGGAAGTCTGAATTTCTGAAATACGGAGTGTGTTGGGGGGGGAAATGCATGCCAGCAGAACTTGGCTTCCCTCCTACAGAACGGTGTTATGCAAGTGGGATGCATTAGGCTCAGGAAATTAATAGTCAGGTCACAGTGCTGTTCCAGCCTTTAGGCTCTAGTAATCAATGGCAGCTCCTGTGCAGGGTGCTGAGGACAAACGGTTGTTGAAAGCATCCGGTCAATAGCGTTTCCACTCTCCTGCTTTTGCTGCAGCTTTTTCTCTTACTGGTACAGAGACTTTTGTTGCATCCAGTTCCCTGTCACCCTGGAGTCTTCTGTGATGACGCATCCAGATGTCTTCCAAGGACATCATGTAAGAAGATGTAGCCACTTCGATGATTTTTTTAGTTCAGCGTGGAGAGGGAGATGACATTATCTGGTCACAGATAAAATTAGACTCTCTCACATCACTGCTGCATTTCATCCTCAGTTGAACAGTTTCTTGGTGTTTGTCATAGTACTCTTCTCATGCATGTAATTTCAAGCTAATTTGTTACTTATCAATGGATAGTTATACTAATATAAGCTATTATAGTTTTACATAAATTTTAGACACTTTATATTTTACAGTGTAGTACTTGGATGCAATACAGTCTCTGATTGAGCTAGCACAAGGTGCAAAGACTTGAACTGTGATCATCCTGTGAAAACATCTGTCTGGACCACAAAAAGTAACAAATGATAAGAATTGAGAGCTGTGTTACATAGACTAAGAAAGAGTTTGCGTACTGTGTTTTGTGTCAACATCATGGTTTTGTTCTCTTTTTTGGTTTTCACTATACTGCTACTGGACAAAGAGCACATAAGGAACAACAGCTAGCAAAGGATATTGTTTGTGTGCAGATTGTTACATTAGCATCTCCCAGTCTGGCCCATGAAGTTAGTAAAATAGCGCCCTCACAGCCTTATAGAAATCTCAAGTCTGTGTTACAGTGAAATGTACTGCGAGAGGTTGAAGAATCAATAGCAATAAACAACAATTAAAAGCCATTTTGTTCCTTGAAAAATTGAGAGTCAGTTTTAACTATAGACAATATTTAATGACAAAATACTACTTTGTGTAAAAATGAAAAAGCCAAACTATGTCAAGCTTACTGAGAGAGGATGCTATTGTCTTTTCCCTCATTTTTTTTCACAGGAGTCTATGCCTTGTTTTATATAGTGGAAAATTGCATTTTCTGTTTAATCTTAACAATAGGCAGAATCAAACAAAGAAGCTATCTGATCTGTTTACAACCAGCACTCACTGTATTTAAAGGTTAGTTTGAATTCCATTGAAAGTGTTTCCTGAATAACATAAAAGTTGACTTAAAAGATTAGGCATAGCAGACTTGTATTTACTGTAATCCCTGGGTTTTTTCATTAAAGCTGAAGAAATTTTGTTTTAAAATAAGTGAGTGAACACAAAGTCACAGATTCTCACTCATGGTGGCTGCCTTAACCACCTCAGCATTAGCCATTCCTGTGCTATGGGCTATGCAAGAGCACTGGCTAATCCAGGGCTGTTGTACTGGATTTAATAACTACTTGTTTCCTAGCACATTGCTAGGCAATAGGATATATATCATGTCCCTTGAACCTGCAGATCAGGTTGCTCAAATGACCCAGTCCATTGGTGAAGGGAAGCTGTAAAGTCAGGGAAAAAAAACAGTGTGGATTTCTAGTAACAATAAATTGAAATATCCATACATGTTGGAAGTAGCTTTTAAAAAGTATGTCTACAGAAATACTAGAGGACATGTTAGAGCTTAATTTGGTATAAATTGATTATTAGAAGGCTTTTCAGGGGTTAATAATTGTGCCTGAAAAAAATCAATCTACAGTGTAATTAATTTTAAAGTGCTTTACAGATACTTTAAACTGATACAGTGCAAACAAAAAATTGCAATTTTCATTTCAGCAGTGAAGTATGCAAAATGAACTGAATGTGTTAGGACATCAAAGCTATTGAATGCCTTCTCCTTTGCTAGCACTGAATTACCCCAAAAAGCAATGTAAAATGATTTTTTAAATGATTTTTTTTCTCATTCTACTCTATGATACAAAACAAATTGAAAAAGGCTTGAGTCATTCATATATCAGGTCTGTTATTTAACTCTGTCTTGTGGATTGTTGAAAGTGTTGCTAATTATGTATCTTTGGGTTTATGTACGTATATGCAGATTATATATAAACTACAAAGGCTTAGTGCACAAATTTCTGATTTAGCCTTTCCCCCCTCCCCCGGAAAGATGGTGCATGAATAAAAATGGGAGATTTTTATTTACAGTTGGCTAACTGGAATACTAAAGAATCACTTTTTTTAATAAAACACAGTAATGCATTTTTTAAAAAATGAAAAGAAATTTGGAAAATCTAAAAGACACGAAGAAAAATCAGTGATGCTGTCAGTCACTTAGGGAGTTCACATTTCCTTGTTACAGGGAACTGCAAAGTTCTTGCATATTCAACCTTGGCCAGTATACCTTTGCTATGGCTCTGTTGGGTGTTTGTAGTCTGGGATAAAGTCTAGTTGCTTTGCATTAGGACAGGCTTTACTTTGAAAATGTGCTTTTAGTAATAGTTGACATTTGAAGACTCAAGATGTTGTGAGGGCAGTTTTCACTTTGCATTGAGACAGCAGTTTTCTATAAAAAAAATTGTCAGAATAGTGCTGACCAGTCCTTGTTTCAAGCTGTCTGGTTGAGACCAAGCATTTGGAAACATCCCAAGGTTTTTAATCTCTGCTTTACTGTCTGCTACTTGTGTTTTAGTTCACGATAATGTTCATTCAATTTTAGACCATCCCTAGTAGGAGGAGGTATGTGAAATGGAGAAGAATACTGAATGACTGAAAATCCTTTTCAGGCCAGCCCTTAATGTTATAATTTGGAGAAATTTACTGCAAGACTATTATTGTATCTCACAAACCATACTGATAGAATGATACAGAAGAAACAGCTGATGACAGTTAACAAAAAAAGGAAAAAATATTTCTTGCGAATATTGATCTTAATTTCAAATCACATCCTAATTTGGCATCATCTGTGCAGAGTTGAATCAGATTATATGTTGCTTTCAGTGAAAATCCAGTAGGGAGTTTTTTCCATGTAGCAAATTTGTCAGCTGCTCTAAACCCAGAGAAATATCTTACTAGCATTTTTTTTACCCTCCTTTCTGTAGCATGTAGCAGTTTTCACAGCTGACAGCAGATGACCCAGTTCTTGGCTCTCAGACTGGCTTACTTTGTACTTGCCCTTCTACATGTTGCTAATCTTTCCTTTGATTCCACGAGTCAGTGACAAAGTGCAGCCTAAGAGAAAGAAAACAAAGCACAGATCCCATGTTCCTTGCAACGGCTTATCTCCATTTTGCTATACTTACAGAAAGTCTTTTGTAGAAACTATATTAATACAAATGGGCATTTTCCATGTTTAGGGCTGTGAATATGAATACACATTGCCCAAGTGTGAGAGAGCCGCTTTCTCCCATGCTATTTGTATATAATACAGTATTCGCTGGGTTTTTATTCTTTTTAGGCAGTGGGTAGAACCTGCATTTTTCTTGCCTCTTGAGAGATTTCACATACCTGAGTGTATGATAATCTTCTTTCAGTGGTGAAAATCATTATTTTGTCAAAAGTTCTTCCCAATCTAAACTAGAAATACTCAGAACTGTAAGGATTCATTTTTAAACTTTGGTAATGATTGGTGTTGACTTTTTTTACTATCTACTTTACAAGGGTTTATTAGTAACATGAGAGAAAACATTGTGTAAAGCTTACAAAGCTATTTACAAGTTACGATGCCAAAATTGTGAATATCCAAAAAAACAAAAATTATTGTCGGAAAATTATTGCCATTCTCTTTTTTGAAAATACAGTTTTCTAAAGGTTGTAATTTCCATTTGTGGTGCAGCACACTATGCTTGGCTTGATAGCATTTCAGCAGCGTTCGTTTGTTTTGGTCTTTTAATTTGTAATTAATGTAATAATGATTTAATACAGAATTTGCTACACAGTATTTTGTTGCCATGTTGGGCACTCAGTTTGCTTGAAACTCCCATCTCAGCAAGGCTCATTGGTTTGGGGCTTAGTTACTGTGGAATGTGAAGCATTTAAGGCAGCCAGGAAGTCCTTTCTGCTGCTATTGCTTTTAAGGGTAGGATTCCTCATATTGAGGATGCTTGGTAGTGCACAAGACTGTGCTCAAGGTATATCTATACCTTAATAAAATAGAAAATAGGCATTCCTTTACTCAGTCTTGTCAGCTTGTGACATAGATCATCTCCAATTGTTAACCTTAAAAAAATAAGAAGTGATAGTTCATAGCAAAGTAGCAAGGTTTCAGTTGCAAACATGAGGAATGCCACCAAGTCCCATGAGTCACCTTATTTTCTTAAAAAAAAAAAAAAAGATTTGGGTTAGTGCCACTTGGTTTTTCTTTTTCATTTCTGATGGTGAGTACTACATTGCATTACATAAATGGAGAGCTGAAATAAAAGATTTTATTTCCTGTTTTGTGCACTTTTTCACTGTTTTTAGAATCATCACTTGTTTTCATATTTCTGCTTTTTCTGTTGTTTAGAAGTTTAGTTTAGAAACCCTATGTTTAGAGTAAGCCAGTAATTATTTATCATTTACAGCAATGCACCAAGATGTTCGATTTCCAAAGTAGAGCTAGACAAAACCATGTTTGTTTTTTTTAAGGCAATGATGACAATAATAATAATAATAATAAAAATGTTATAGGAAAAGAATGTGTTAGAATTCCAGCTAATTGTTATTAAAATGTTTTATTTCCAAAAGAATTGAAATGTTTCTAATCTATAAATTTGATATGAAACATTTTTCATTTCTGTTATGAAATTGTTAGCTGAAACTATCATAAATTTCTAGGAAGTGTTGGGGAAAATGATCTCAATATAGGATAGGAATACAAATTTAAATTAGAAATATATTTAAATGCCAACAAAATCAATGCATATGAAATACTTTACTTTCGATACCTTGACTATGGCACTGGAAGTATTTTTTTCCTGTTTACAGTATCTGTAGGCAAGTGAGGAATGGCAATGTCTGTATTTAGCCACCAAAGACAGAAGGCGTAAAACTAGTGCATATTGTCTATTGGAAGATTTTGCAGTGTAAATTAGAATTAATTAGACAGATTTATAATTTGCAAAGTAAATTAGAATTAATTAGGTTCTCAAAAATACTGTGTTTCATTGGCTATGCTATTGCTATCCTCTTCATACAGGTGATGCTTTACTTATGTATTTGATGAGTTCCAACATACTGAATTAGCTCACATTGTAAGCAAAACCTTGGAGGGAGCTTAAAATACTAGACCCAGCCATGTGTTCAAGTGCCTAAGAAAAGTCTGAAGGAAAATCTTTCTCAGCTTTCTACTGAAATGTGTGACAGATACATGAACACAAACTGACCCTGTTTATACCTGCTGACTGTATTCCTGAAAACTTGTGAGAGTGGGCATAACAAAAATATGTTAGAATTTCTATGCAACGGCAATTACACTCTGTATGGATGATAAAAGAATATAAAATATAAGGCAAAACTAAGTTTATAATATTACTGTAATGCTTTTGTATATAGGAGACATGAATATTCTAAGCACCAGAGATTTCATATTAACCTGTGAGAGCATCGTGCAAACAAGACATCCTTAATCATGACTTCGTTCTCAGGTCATGTATGAAAACAGGGAATTCTGGTCTTCCTCTTGTGTTTCTGTTTGACATTTGGTTTGCCAAGAGACTTTTTCTGGATAAACTGTGATTTTAAAATATCAGCCTAAAGTAAGTGTGACTATACTCTGAAGTGCCCTTAAATTTCAACACCGTATTTTTCTCTACCAGTACTAGGAAAATACATGCCCTCATTCTCTGTCCTAATGATTATTTATTGTATTGCTTTAAATCAAAGCTGGCCTAATATTCTAAAGTTTGTTGGTTTAAGTTAAATACCATTAATATGCATCATCTTTAAAACAAATATTTATATTTTCAGCCCTTCAAGTTCTGTGTAAATGCAAAGAAATTTTAAATATATTTCCAAGCTGGCATCCAAAGAGGAAAGAGAACTTTGATCGAAATTTTAACTTTAGAAAAGCTGCTTCTGAATAATAATTACTGTTACTTAATAATATCATTGTGCCACTTTTTTTACACATTAGCTGTTAGATTTTTTTTCTTCTATGGTTGTCTGAATAGTCTTAATAAATTGGTTTTAAAAGATTTACAGTTCTTCTAGTACAGTCTTGTACTTTTAATGGGAGCTGAGTTTTTTGTGTTTGATGAAATGGGTGAAGTATATTGCATAAACTGGTGCCCATCTCTGTGTTCTCTTACACTGTGAAAAGACTGGGAGCATCTAATGCAGTAGTATTCATAGAAATAGTTTGGAAAATAGCTTTATAGACATTCCTCTGGTCTCAGAAAATGGGTAGACCTAAAAGTGTGATTGCAGTTCCTTTTTAGCTCACCCCTCTTTGCTAGTCTAGTGCTTGTAACAACATTGACCTTTTACACAGCTGTGGAAGAGGGAGGTAAAAGTCCTTTTCTGTCTCTACCATTATCAAAGTTGAGCAGAGTCCCTCTGCACTTGTGTGCTGTTCTAGTGGGTACGTTCATTTTGCTGCGGTATTGTGGTAGGTCTATATGTGTACATTTTATTGCTTAAGTATCTTTTGTATTTTAAAGCAGTAAAAGCTAGTCTTTATCAATTAAACTACACACAATAATTTATAAACCCCTGTAATTTTGGCTGTAATTTTGTATGTGTCTCTGCAATTAAAACACGTTATCTTAGTTACTTGGAAAGGTAATCTTTTTCCAATGTACTCGACTTCTTGACTGTAAAGAGAAAAAATATAAATTAGCTATGAACCAAGCATTTAACTGGCAAAGTTTGTTGTCTTAAGCTAGTATTGCACTTCCATTGTATCAGGCCTCTTCTCGTTAGAAGTGGCTGAGAGAGTCTGACTTTAAACATTAAAAATAAGATTAAAAATTAAGTAGGCTTGCATGTTTCCCTTCCTCAGGGAAACAATCTTTGTTCCACAGAAGTTCCAGATAACTGCCAGTTCCCTGTAGGCTTTCATCATCTCTTTTTCTCTTTCATTTCTGCCTCGTTGTGGTCCTTATTCAAGGTTTTAGCTCATTAAAAACACTATTTACCCTGCTAAATCTACAGATAATATTCTTAAAAATCTCATTGATATTACAGAATCTCAGTCCATTTTCCTCCAAATTAATGCTATTTCACCTTTTAATTTCTACAATTCAGATAAATCTATTTTTTTTTCCTGGAAAGAAGACACTTTTATAAAATTTATTGACTTAATTTATTAGCTTCTAACTGCACTAGAGTAACCCACTTGGCAAAGAATTGGAGGAGAGGCACAGAAAGGATAAGAAAATCAACATAATCTTAATCCTGTATTTATTGCCTTTAAGGGAGGCTTTTTATTCCTTTTGGTTTCTCACTTCAGATACCATAATAAGTAATGTAAATAATTCATTTCATCCTTGAACGACAAAAATAAAAGTTCTAGGTAATTAAGAAGTAAAAAAGGTAATTAAAAAAAAAGTTTCTGTTGTCATATGTGCTTATGCATGTGTGTATGCATAGTATGGCACTGTTTACTCAACAGGATTTTTTTTTTTTAAATCTATATTACTGAATGAAGCTCTATTTGCACTTCTTTAGAAGGCTTATAACTTATCCAGTATGCAAGTGTTAAATGTGCATGTCTACTGGGGAGTCTGTGTATTTTAGTCACTTTAAGATTCAACCTTGAAGTGTTAAACTGGTAATATGTGGAATTTGCTGGGCTAACTCATGCTAGGTTTGATTTTAATAAAAATAAAATATAAACTATATATTAAAAGTTTTGCAAAATAAATGCCAACAATTCTTCTTTGCAGCTGAAGTGGAACTTCAGCTATTCAGTGGAGACTAAATAATCAGATAATAAAGGTATAGCATTGATGTGTAAACAATTGATTACCAAAGAAAAAATAAGAAAATGTAGACATGAAAGTTTTTTTTTTTTTAAAATGAATTCTGAGTTTGAGTGAAATGATATTTGACAGAAGGGTGTGGAAGTATTTTGCCATTTATTTTAGAAAGGAGGGGAGTCATAGCCTAAATGCTTATAGAATGAATCTTTCTCTTTTAATGGTGCTGTTGTATCATTTTAGCAAATAAAATTATCCTAGTGCAAAAAGAAAATCAGGCAGCAAGTCATACCCATTGATTCTTCAAAGTGTACTGGAATAGAATTGGTGTGAAGTAGGCGAGTGCACTGGTAAATCAAGTCTTTTGTTGGCTGTGTGCTGCTTTAGGCAGCATCTTTACTGTTGTGGTAGACTTCGTACTCAGATTGGTGAGATGTAGTTTAGCCAAAAGAAGCTATTGTTTGGTTTCCTTGACCTAAACCATTCATGGTCAGCAGTTTATTCTGATTCTTGTAGTTCCTCTTACTTTTCTTTCCACATTAAGTGCCTGCAGCTCAGATCATCTGTCTTTTTAAGAAATTGTGAGATGCAGCATTTTGGTCAGGACTTGCATTCCTATGAGTATGGAATTGTTATTGAATACTTATTGATTTCCACATCTAAGTGACAAGCCACTATAATTTTTAATACCCCTGCACATTTACGGCTTCATCATTTAAAGATTCTTTTTTAATTCTAATATTTTAATATCTAGAATATGCCCCCTTGGCATCCCCGCCAATGTTGATTATGTAGCACATGTAACCAGAACTGAAGGAAGAATTACTTTATACAGCATTACAAGTGACCATCATAATGAGCTGCCAAATTGAGGATGATATTAAAATCCATTCTGTGAAGTGTAACTTTTTCATATGCTATATTGATTTCATTCCTATTCTGATGAACTAAGCCATGATGTTCAGTCTATGTGTGTGCTGGTGTGTAATTAATTTTTTCCTGTTTTTTTTTTTTTTTTAATTCCCCCTGTATCTTAAGTTGCTCAAAAAGTACCTTGACTTAGTAGAGTCTGCACCCTTCCGGACCTGAAACTGGCATATTTCTATCATGGTCCTCAGACAATACTTGAAGCAAATAGGAGACTGACTTTTTTCAGTACTCTGCAAATATAGACTGTTTTCTGTCTATATTTCAACTTAAGTATTTCTACAATAAGTTTCAGAACATCTAGAAAAATGAGTTTTCACTTCACAGTCTGATGGGAAATAATTTTATCAGAATTTGTGACAAGTGAAAATGTAAACTGATCTAGTTTGCAGGGTCCAGTGCTCCTGCTGGCTGCCAGCCCTGTGTTCCTGCCTTGTGCTGCACTGCCTTGTATGCCATCTTTTGGAAAGAGGGGTCAGGAAGCTGATTATCTAAAAACTAACCCCATAGGAAAAGATACCATTTGGGGGCTAATTTAATTTCCTAAAATGGTTTATCTGGACTTATACAAATACTAGTAAGGCAGAAGCAAAGGCTCTGAAATGCCTAAGGAAGGGCAATAGAAATGTCGGTAGTAAGCCTGACTAAGTTGGTTTAGTGACTATGGAACAGCACTTAAAAAAATTCTCGACCATGGTTACGCTCCTTGTAAGTTACATGGCAAAACAACCAAATCTTATGGAAAGCAACATACTTTAAACAGATTGTAATTAAAATTCATCCTCAGGGATACTGGTATTGAAATAGCTCATTTCATATACAGCTGTATTTATAAAGGAGTAATATTTATGACCAGAAAACCATAACCTGCTTGTGATGTAATATAATGCCTTGAACTGTCAAATTCCTTTGCAGTTTATAATGTTTATCTGTTTTATTATGGATTTAGAGATTTAGGAAATAAATTCTTAAAAACCTGAAGAAAAGTTTTAGAAACAGCTATTTTTGCAAGTCTTTGTTGTAAAATATGAAGGCTAAATGCTATCTTTTCTGAAGGAACAGTGAGCAAGACAAAGTGTGTTTGATGTGACAAATTCATGCTTTGCTTGTCAGGCAAAACAGTTTCCACTATTATTCACTGCCCTCTGTATATTGAAGAACATATCTAAAGTAAGTTGAACGCTGTTGTGTTTTCTGATATTGTGTTACTGGGAAAATAAAACAGCTACAATTATCTGCTCAACAAATAGAACTTGTCAGCTGGCAGGCATGCAGAACTAATGCAGATGGCCAGCTCAGAAAAGCTGTCAAACAGAAAGACTGAAATAAAATAATTTTTCTCCATATTCTGTAGACTTTTAAAAATTATTTTTTAAAGGTCATTTCAGAGGTTTTTACTGCTCTTTCTTTGCTCAGGTGTTTTCACAACTTCTGAAAAAAAAAAAATTCTAGAGGAAGAGGTATTACCAGAATAGTGACAGCTGTCTTCGGATGTCAGGTTGGCACTGTGGAAAGGATCTTTGCATGCAAGCGTTCCTCTCTTTTGAATAAAAGAATAGGATTTATGTCTACTATATGTAGAGTTTTTTGAAACATAAAATTAGAGATTTTATATAATCCAGAACAAGTGACTGTTTCCTTTTTTTGAATGAGTGTCCTGTATTCCTCTGCTTTGAGTTTTATGTTGGTAGCACCTCAGAGTAACACTCTTTTATTGGAGAGCATTTTTATTATTTACTGTTCTGTCACTTATTTCATTCCTTACAAATACTCCTTTGGATCTGCTCATCCTCACTAGGTGTTATCTCTCTGTGCAGCACAGACGTGTAATAGCTGCAACAAAGCATTGGAATAAAGTGAAAAGTACACAGCATAGTAATTGTTGTATATATTGGAGAAATTGTACCATATTTATTAATATATGTGTTTGCCTACCCTGCAGGGTGATGGTATGGAATCAATGTTTTATTTAAAATAATTCAGTATGTCTGGAGTGTGTTGGCTAAGACTTTCAGAGAGAACTGCTATGGTGTTTTGGGTTTGTGGCATTGGATTTCCAATTACTCTGCTTTTTTTTTCCTTTGTGGGTTTTTTTTTTTTTTCCCTTAAAATTGATAATATTCAGGGGAGGTTTTTCTTCTTTGGGATTGTTTTGGTTTTGGGGTTGTTGTTGGTGGGTTTGTTGGTTTTTTGGTTTTTTTTTAACGGTTGCTGTGCTGGAAGGATAAATTTTGTCTTGTAGTTTGAAAACAAAGGAACGTGCTTTGACTACAAAGGGAAATAAATTCAAAACAAATAGGAGACTCAGAAGTGCCACACTATATATTCAGTCTGTGGAATGTATAGCTAGAAGTGTTCAGTCAATCAGAATGGACTTTTCAAAGGGCTTCTGTGTGAGAGCACACAATTGGTTAGATGTATATTATATGGCGATGTCAGCCTCCTAGGGAGGATCACACACCCCGACGGTCTGATCCAGTAAGGCGCATCCTTTGATCTGGATGATAAGAAGCCACCCATGTGCCAGTATAAACTTATTTGATTGCACTAGCTCTTTTTATTTCCCTTTGCTCTGTGGCATACCCTAGTACAAAGCTAAACTGGAAGATTAATATTCACTTTTGTGTCTGTATCCTTTGTTGTTCCCTCTTAAGGAGAAAAATGTTGAAAAGCCCTTATTTATTTTTAATAGAAATCCTAATGTGCGCTGTAGCTTGCTGTAGTTCAAACGACTCTACATCCCAGACTGGTATGTGGCAGGTTGTACACCGTTCTTTGCTTAACTTCTTACAATAAAAGTAGCTCGAGGCTGTGTCAAAGATTAAGTATCTCATGAGATTCATGAGATACATAGCTGGATAGGGTGAAAAGCAGCTAGGTTTTTGGTGGGGTTTTTTAATGTCTCCAACATTTTTATATTAAAAGCTTCTAGCACCTGCTGTTCTCTAAAAGATCTTTTGATCTTAAATTCTAGGATCCTTTGGGCTTTAAGAACATAGGCTGCTGAAGTGCCACTTACGGGACCTCAAGGGAAATTTACAAACACAAAAAAAATGGCACAAAAATCTAGTGCTCTGCTATTGCATTTATTTCTTTAATATTTTAACAAACTTCAAAATATTTCTGTAAAAAGTTATAAACATTCTTAAAAGTATTTTTATTTTTGTTCAGATGTCACATCCTGTATGCAAGAATAATATATAAAATGTTTATACTGAATTTGCAATTGATCAGGTCTTTTTCCTTTAAGTAACTGGATGCAGAATGCTAAACTTCAGGAAGAATTATGAAATCGTGAAAAGGACCTTTCTGGGTATACATTTTCTATCTATACATGTTTTCTTCGTTTAGGGGCCTGTGTGTGAATATATATATGTACATAGACACTCAAACACATTTTCCATATGTGCACTTACTGATGTTGTATTCAGGTTGGTGAGTGTTTATATTTACATACACTTGCACACCCTGATTTTGAAGAACTTGTACTGTCTTCAGTAATTCAGATTTCTGTTTAACTGGGATTAAAATTTTGTCTCGTGTTGAAAAGCTGAATTAGGTTTGTTTTTAAAAGTTGAGCCACAAGGATCTTTGAATTGTCTGAAAAAATGGCTTGTTGAACTGATGAAATGTTCCCTCACTGATTTCTTTGATTGTATTATTTTGGCTGTGTTTTTCTTGCATCTTGACCGTTCCAGTCATTCAGTACTGACAATATACCTTTTCTCTGCTCACATTCTATTTGTGTTGAAATGTGGGTGTTGGAGATGTTTGACTTATGTTCTTCCAGATGTATGAGCAGAATTTTCAGTATGCCATATGGGAACACAGAAACATGAGACATAAAAGTTTATTAGCCTTTCAACAGAAAATGCTAGTTATTATTGAACACTTGTTATCAAAGCAACCCTAACTACTATAACCCTACTATGATGACTCTTTTCGTCTATGAGTACTGGTTCAACATTCTTGTTTTAGCATTGGTTTTGGTCCAATTACGCTGGCAGAACAAAGGAAAACACGAAACAAAACAAAACAAGAACCTAAATGTAGAGATTCTCACAAGTAACAAGTACCTGAAACCAGGACACATACATACATGACTTACTTGTCACTCTGTAAGAAGGGCAGCTGAAGAGGGAAAACAAGAATAACCAAATAGATTTAGTATATAGAATAGATTCCTTAACTACTCTACAACAGTAGTTGCTGCACAGTCACTGTGCTTCGTATAGCCAGGCATTCAAGTTGCACATATTGAATTTACTCCAGTGTATCATATACGCAATTGTAAAAATATAGCTTAAGACATCTTGCATCGATTTCCCATATTACAATAGCATCAGGTCATCTTTTACTGCTGTCAGCATTTTTTTTTTTAACGCTAGCTACATTGGAGAATTAAGTCTGTTGTGGTACGTTCCAAAAAGAGAGACTTCTAACTTGATCGTAGTCAACTGTTAAAGTTCACACAATTAACGCCAGTGCCAAACTTCAAAAATGGTGTCCCGGTACTTACTTTATCAAGCAGTAGGCATTGCTATGGTTGCTGAAAGCAAAACTAATATCAAGACTTTGTCTCCCGGTGGTGAAACATGCTGTACCTGGATTTTAATGCCACATATTCCTGTCATCGTTTTATTATTTTATCCAGTTATTTCAGCAGAACAAAAGACATGAAAAATACACTGAGAAGTCCGTAAGTGAGCCTGGCACCACAGCCAGATTATTTTTGGAACGAGATACTTCATTTTGCTTTTGACTGTTTTATTACTAAGTACAGAACTTGCCAAAGAAGGTCAGACCTTAAACAAAATCTCAAGCCAGGTTTATATGTGGCAAATAGAAAATACATAGTTAACTTCAAAACAGAGGCAGAAGTGGAGAAATGAATTACCTTTCACAAATAACTGGTAGTCTACTGAGAGGCTCCTAAAATACATTTTGGGTCATTGTAGCACCACAAATAAACACAAAGAACCTCCACATTAAGTATCAAAATTATTTTGGGAAATTCAGTCGTGAAAGGTAATTTCCTAGAAATTTGTTTACAAAGATTGTAGGAAAACCAGGGATATTGTGGATAGAGCTGACAGATGCAATGCATGTTTTTTATTTTATTTATTTATTCTTTTCCTCCCCTCACTGGAACTCATGAGGAAATGGAGCATATCCAGCAGCACAAATCCCAGCAAAAAATGTTGATGGTGAACTGCATTCCAGTGCAGACAAAGCATATTGTAAATAATAATCTTTCTTTTTTTTCCCCCACCTCTTTATTAGCTTCTCTTCATTGCTGACTTCTATCAGTTCACTTTTATATTGGTATCTATAAATTATCAACATCCACTATTGATCTGATAGCGAGGACAAGAATGAAGTATTTAAATCTCAGCTATGATTTAAAGGTTTGTGCTGGTTGTTTTTACTGGCATAATTCCTTTACTGAGAATCTGAATTCAGTAAATAACAGTAAGACTAGAAACACTATGTTTAGGTCTTCCCCTTTGGGCCTCTTCCCCCATAGCTTTTCCAGCAAATATTTTCATACAAGGCAATTCAGCTTTAGTAGAAATTTTATGACTGATACGAAAGCTGACCAGCTGATCTACAGGAGTGGGGCTTTTGATACAGTGCATGGAGTTGTGGATAAGACAAGAGTGCCACTACCTCCAGACAGCTTTTAGGACAAGGGCGTAACTTTCTCAGCCTAAAGGCTCTGCCTGGGCAATGTTCAAATATTTCTGCTTTCTTTGGGATTATTTTTTTATATACTGTGGATGTTGCTGTCCTTTGGTTTTGCTGCTTAATTCTTTGCTAATTATTTGGCTTAGAAAGGACTTTCTCTAAGGGTCCTGTGGTCAGTCTCTGTAAACGACGTTGGTTTCTGGCCGTAGCTCATTATATGAAGACATTAGAGAGGTTGCCAGACCTCATCTTTGACTTTGACACCTGAGGAGAAAACATGCATATAATGTCAAAAGACTTACTTTTTACTTTTGACTTTGTGAACACAGACACACAACCTCTCATTGTTATGCTTGAGAAGAAAACTCAAAAACACTTCTGTGGTTCAGACGTATTATTTTGTCAAGTCCTTACTCTGTCTTCTTGACAGAATACATTTTCTCAAAAGCTAAAATCATTCTGTCAAGGAAACTTATTTTGTTCAATAATCCTGTTTGTTGAAAAATGTTCAAAAGGGAAAAAAATCTTCAATTATTCTGGGAATGTTCTGCCTGGTATCTCCAGGTTTATTTATTTTGCCATGGGAAAGAATGGTTATTAGTTTGTAGGTGAGCTGTCCAGGTCTTGATGTAATGAAAGAAAAACATATTTTCCTTATGCTTATGTGAGTGTTCTTTAGGGGAAGCTTTTTTCAAAGAGGGTTGTTCAATTTTAGGTCACATTCCAAATGACTGATCAGCAGTGGAGGACAGGCAGCTTGTGTATTAAGTGAGTGGAGGAACGATGAGTGGAAAACAGACATATCTCTCATTTATATCAAGTGGCCGTGGCAAAGGAATGAAGACACATTTCCAAGACTGATATTAATAGTTGCATATCCAAAAAGAAAAATGTGAGAACAATAAAAAGTGTTCACACTCAACTATTTCTGCTTGTCTTCCTCCTCCACCCTCCAGATTAAATCAGTTCCAATTTAGGAAGAGGAATTCCTGGGGTTTAGTGCTGCTTTTTTACAGCTGAAAATATGCAGGATTTACACCCCTTTATTCAAATGCTAATTGTCATCATCCCAGTACTGGACCCTATGTAAGGATATGAATGGAGGGCACCATGAAGAACATAACATTCCTCACTTTCAGTGCTTATTTTGTTTCTAGGTTACATTGGTGACAAACTTGCAGTAATTTTAGTGGGTTAGAAATAGGCTTTTGAGACAGGGAGCTTTCTCCAGTGACTATTAATGGAATTTAAACTTTTGAGTCATTTAAGGTCCTTTGGAAAAAAACTGTTGGACATGGGAGGATTTTAAGCTAATTTTGATGTTATTTTATGAGCTCTAATTTAAGTTTTTGTTTAAAATTTAGTTCAATGAGTGTTCTTATGTTTTAACAGTTAAGCTTTATAATCTGTCACTGCTTATAAGGATTTATTCTCTCCACTGCATATTTGCAAGTGATGGTGATGTCTGTGTACTTGTGTTCCATACTTCATTTAGTTTCATCAAGAAACCTTCATTCAGTCCCATAATCTAGTTCTACGAGAACTTACTCTGTTGATCATTGGATGTGTTCAGGTTTCTGTTGTTCCCTAGCCTCCTATAAGTAAAACAAATACTGTGATTTAGTTTAGGATAATGATCCTAGACCATTAATTGAAAGCTGCAAAGTTTTTCATTCTTTAACAGTGCAGTGACTTTTTTATTGTGTTTTGGCTTATTCTATTCTTCCTGACTTTATTGATTAAGCAGAATGGCGGGTGGTTTTTTTCCCTTTTCATGCATTTCATTCATTCGATTGATTTACCAGTCCTTTGTAGTCTTACTGTCAATTGTCTTGATCTCTTTAATTCCTAATACACAGCATTTTTGTCATACATTAAAAAAGATGTCATTCTATCTGATTTTCCTATCAAAGGAAATTCTGATTTTTGGAATAATAAGCAGTGTGTCATAACAGATGCTTCTTTTGACACCTTCAGATCAAAGAGAAAAGCAACAGGGTTTTTAATAGATACTCTTAGATGTAGATCATATAGAAAGACTAAGCAAAAGTAGAACAGTCCCAACTTGTCCTTTCAGACAGGCAGCCTTTCTCTTTATTAGTTTCATCTCAGATCACAGTACTAGTTTCACACCTGAATGTGTTCAGCAGAGTATCTGAACAACATCCTCAAGTTTCTATATCTCTGATGTTCTCAACTACAGACACAAAGTATTTTTATAGAACTCATTGGGTATGAGACGTTTTTGAATTCTTTGAGTTTTCTGTGGAAGATTCTGCCGTTGATGTTGTGGGTGTATTTGAGGATGGTCGCTTGGCCCCCGGTGCTGTGACAGATGTCAAGTGTCCATGTGCCGAGAGCTGCCCAGCGCTTTGAATGGGAGAGTCCGGAGTGTGTCCATGCAAGTATGATGGCTGCCTCAGGAGTCAACAGGAGAAAACAGACATCTTTAGCAGAAGATACTGGACCTAAGCAAAAAAACAATCTATAGGACTGGCAGGGACAGAAGGTGTTTTCTTTTAAAAAGTCTTCATTTTGCTAATGTCACTGTTTTATTCTTTGTTAGTTAAGAGAGCTGGGGTAAGATTTTACCAAAGCCAGGGTAATGAGTACTACTGACTCACAATTACAGATTTTAAGTCTCAGGCTTAATTGCAATCAGTCAGTAGATGCAATAGATTTTGGTGGCAGAACTGTTGAATATACTACATTCTCTGGTAAGATAAACTTGATCTGGAGTTTTCTACTACCAGCAGGGTTTTGATACATTTGTACTTTGACATCTCTTTTCCAATTATGTCATTCTGAAAGCTGGTAATACCTGGTCTGAACTTTCAGTTACTATGTTCCTTTTAACTTAACACTTTTTAGTTGAATTTCTTCATGTTTCTCTGGTGAAATGAGCTTCTGATTCTTTGTCCTGTCAAGGTGCTCATGGTAGAGAAAAAGGTTTTATTGCCAGTGGCATTAATTCATGTTGTGTATCATTTAGAGGATCATCTTAAGTTGAAGCTTTCTATTTCTGGTTTATTCTCCAAAGTAATAAAAGATTAAAGCCAAATTAATAATTTAAAATAGTTGCTGTTAAGTTTGCTTAGTCGTTTGAGTCTACAGGGAAACCAAAGAAACTTTTCAGTACTTGGACTCCAAATAAATATGAACACACCAAAATAATTATTAAGTTATCATAATAAATCAATATAAAATGTCATTATCATTTTCTCTTATTTTAAACACCTTTAGAAATTATCATCCTTTTACAATGTCACTAAAATACAGAGTCATAGTTCTGTTCTAGTGCTGTAGAACCTATAAACGAACACTTCTCAGCTTAATGGTTATAAAGTTGCTGCAGTCCTAATGCATTACACCATTCTATTTCTTTCTGTCACTTCATTCTCCAGGAACTCACCATTAGTATTTCTTTCTGGTTTTCTGCTCAGCCTTATAAATTTATTTGATATTATATTGCTTTTCAGGAGAAAATTTTTTTTTCCTAACAGCTACAAAATCAGAAGATCATCAGATTTAAAGAGATCTCCAGAGGTCCTGTAGTCCAACCTCCTGCTCAGAGGAGGGTCAGCTAAAAATAACTGTTCAGAAATTTTAAATATCAGGATGTGTTTTAAGGTTTGTGGTGGTGGGTTCTATTTTCATTAACTGAATATGCTATTGAATGCATTGCGTTCACTAAAACCACCAAATTTTTACTGCTTATTTGCTATGTGCGTTATGAGATTGAGTTGCAGTACAATATTCATACCATTTGTTGCAGTATAGGAAGCTAAACAATGTGAATGAAGATACAAGATTGAGTCTTACATAGATTCTTTGATTGTAAGTTCTTCAGATTTAATTCAGTCATAAAAACATGTTCTTTTTTTTTTTTTTTAAAGCAGCTTTTGGAAATGAGCAGCACTATCAGGTGTTTGTTTCAGTAAAGCTGGATGAAAGATGCTTTTTACCCCCTTTCCACTCATTGCTGATAAGTGCTGAGGTAGAAAAATTCATCCCTTGGTTCTGTGATACTTAACCTTTTGCTCTGCAGCATGCAATTTAATGCTCCTACTAGTTGTTTCGCAAGAACAGGTAGAATAGTTAACCAAGAAAGCATATATTATAATTGGATTACTGCTCCTTGACTAGAATACTGCAATTGTCATTATCTAAATAATATGCAAACATGGACAGATAATTGTCATTTACTCATACAATTGCTTTAAAGGCAGCAGATAAGCACATCAATAATGGATTTTCCTGTAGAAATTAAAAGGAAATAAAATCCTTGAGATCTTCTGCTTTCTTGAAGAATGATTCTTTCTCCAAATTCTTAGATGATGTAGAATGATGAATCTTTATGGAGCTCAATGTTAGTACCTAGTAGCTAAGAATCTGGCTAGAAATTTCAAATTAGAATATTGGGAATGTAAAAGTACTCAGTAATGTTTTTACTGTCCTACAACTAGGACAGTAATTCACATTTTGTGTACTATTTTTAATAGCTGAAATTATTGTAATATTTTTTCACTTAGTGACAACAAAAGCAGCAAGGGAATTTTGCATATTTTTCGTGGGTGATGCTGAGCAGTTAGTTCCTCTCAGTGCAATAGCTTTAAAATATGCACTTAAAATTACACTAACTAGCCAGGTAAAGAGATGTAGATCTGGGAATAAAATCTGAGTTTTTCTCTCAAAACATAAAACTGCAAACTTGGAATATCTGTCTCTAGCTTTCGAAACACCTTTTAGCTAAATAATTACCAGTGGGTCCCAGAGAAGGGGAATCCAGAGCTTTTTGCTTTAGGTTTTGCTGAGAACCTGGAGCTCATGTCTCCCCCGAAGGATCGCACCAGGCTCATATCTGAAATGTTTCTAGAAATCTCCTCATTAGAAAAAGAAGTATCAGGATGTGCAAATAAAGTAGAAGTGGTTTCACCAGGGGCTATGAGGATAAATAATATGGTAGGGTGCTTTGTTATGTTTCAGGTTTACTTTGTGGAAAGACCAAAGGCATTTTGATGCCTAGAACCAGAGCAGAACTCTCCCTACAGACTGCCCGTATCAACAACAAGGGCAAAATAGTGCATGTGGAGTCCCTAGCACTGTGTTGCTCTAGGGAGTTTCCACAGCAGCCAGATGCATAACTAGGATTAATTTAGAGAAATCAGTAGAGCTTTGTGAAGACAGGGGGAGGATTCAAGTAGCACTGTTCCACAAACACTGCCTTATTAGCCATTGATAAAGACAGAACCCTGGGTTGGGTAGGAGCTCTGCTTCCATCCAGCTACATTATTAAATTCTTACATTCTTCAGTGCAATTCTTATGTTTTCATATTATGTGTTATTGAACATGATGATAGAAGAATCCTGAAGATTAAAGAAAGAAAATTCATAAACCTAATGTATCACTGTCCTGTTTGGATACCAGTAAGACCCTTATGAGATAACAATTGTGAATGTAACTACATTGTAATTGCATTTGCTAAGCAAACAATAATACAGTAAATACTGGGAGGGTCTAACAAAACAGATAACTGTAGATTCCTGTACATAAAACCTTATGAAAGAGTGTTCCATCATGGTTAGGGATTTAATGTATAGACATTGATTTACTAAAAAAAGTTTATGGTGTATTGTGGAATTATTATGAAGTTTTAGTTTATAATAGCAAACCTACCTACGTTTTCATCCCCTACTGTCTCATCTTACCTGATGTATGTTCAAATGTTAGTCATTTAAGAACAAATGAAAAAAATCCAAGATTAAAACAGTCCTGTATTTCTATCAAATTAATTTTCTTTTACTGTTTAATATAGGTGTATCCATTTAAAAACTCCTAATGTTTATTATATGCCAGGACTTTTTTGAAAAAGTTTCTAAAAAAGAGCAATACAATATTCTAGTGTGGTCTTTTTTATGCTGTTTTGCAGATGGTGTCAGAAAAAGCCATTGAATATTCAAAATAGATTTAGATTTTTTCAGGAATTTGTTCTAATGCTTTTTTTTTTTGCTTTTTTGGATAAAAAGGTCTCTGAAACACGTATAACGTTTTCTTTCATGGATTTTGTCTTGTTGCAGTGCTTTTTCATTTCAGTGATGCTGTTGCACCTTGAAAGCTGAGGTAGGAAGTATTCTGTCATATACAGAAAAACATCATGTCTCTAGTCACAGCCAAGCAGCTTATGCGAGCAAGAGAGCTTGAGTTTTATAGATAACTTAACCAAGGGACTTGGTGTTTGCTTTCTCTTAGCCAGACTCAGTTCAATCATGCAAAACTCATGGCTATATTTCCTTGTCTTCTCCATAACTAATTGATGCTCATTACAATTGTTCTGAGGTAAATCGTGTGTTTAAAATATTACACCAAAGTCATAAATAGGAGTTTCAAGTAAATGATTTCTGGATTCAGGTTAATAACAAGATATGTACACAGTACCCCCAGAAAACTGATATAGATAGACTGCAACATCGTATCGCTCAGGATACATCATCAGGACCTACTCTGCCACTTTGAAAAGCTGTGAACCTCAGTTGAACAGTTCCTGTGTTAACTTAAAGGTATATTTCGCTTTAAGGGTATATTTCACTTTATGCATCATTTTCTCATGCCTTGATTCTAAATGTTCACCTCAACTTTTTCATTGTATTTCTTGCAATATATGGAAAATGCATGCCATTTACCATCATTTGAGTTTTTAATTTGCGGGGAAAAAAAAACCCTAGACCAACAACAAAACAGAAAAAGGTGAGACATTTGAGGGGGGAGATAACCTGTGTCTTAAGAAACCTGTTTTCCAAATTACCCAATATATTGGCCACTACCTTGAAGCATAATAATTCTAAAGCTTTTGAGTCAGCAGGTGGAGAGTCCAGAATAGCCTTGTATTAAATAGTAAGCAATTTTCAACCATAACTATAGTCAAATGCTATTCAGCTGTAATATATGAAAAATAAGTAAAATAATTCACTTGTGTAATACTTGCATTACGTTTTAAAGTTTAACATCTCAGCAGTTTTTATGAGAAGAAAAGTATTAATATGGCAAATCGTATACTCTCTGATAACTAGAATATGTGCTCAACTCCAGCACTATATCAGTGCTCTTCTTCACAAGCTTCCTACTCCAAACTTTTGTATTGGGTAGTAAAAATTAAGGTCTATTTAGATGTCAGTTACAGAAATATCCTATGAATCTTGCGAAGATCTTCACAAAAGCAGATGGCAGTTATCAGATACAATCTTGGTGGAAATAGTCTCTCTTATGTTACAGTGAAAAATAAGCCTAATATGCAGCTACTCTGAGAAGGAAGTTCTGAATATTTCAGAGCTCCATCATTTACAACTAGAAGTGTCACTTAGAGAAAGACTCTGCTTTTACGTTTTTATTTTCACTTTTGCATCTACTTGTAGCAATCTTTTTTTTTTTTTCCTTCTAAATCATGGATTTCATCAATCTGCAACTGGGTGATTTTCTTTCTTCTGTGGTCCATTTCCTTGGAGCATAAGCACTTAACAGCTGCAGTCATGTTTATTACTGTCTGCAGTGGTCATGCTTTTAATTGCAATGTGTAGAAGATATGATAAAAATAATTTATTAGAAGCATAACACCTTCATAAAAGGATTTATTAGAGCTAGATTTTGCTGTACCTCCTATATGTGGTAGTCCAGTTGACCACGAGGTATGCTTTTGGCTAATCATTACTGACCCTGGTTATTTTCTCTTCCCTTTCTCCTCCTCCTCAAGCCTTAAACCTTTGCAATTAGCAAAATACAACTGGAAAGGTTCATCTTAAATAAGACGGATTTTGATAGAGAAAATAGGGCTCATCAGTAGATTCTCAGAATTACACTGTCAGATTTAATAGAGAAATAGATTTCTATTGCAGGACTTCATATGATGATAACAAAAAGGGAGTTGCACCAGGAAAATACTGAAGATGCTGTTCCATATATGTCGTAGATGACCATAAGTGATAATAAACTTAATTATTGATGCAAGAGCATCCATCCTTGTAGCTCTACCTAGGAATTTAGTTTCTTTTAAACTCCCAGAGATAAAAATTTAAAGTATATAAAACAGTCTATGAATTTATTATTCAAA
This sequence comes from Gallinago undulata, assembly GCA_026546715.1. Lineage (NCBI taxonomy): Eukaryota > Metazoa > Chordata > Aves > Charadriiformes > Scolopacidae > Gallinago > Gallinago undulata. The sequence continues at coordinate 16,676,668 of JAOTQQ010000063.1, read as the reverse complement.
AAGCTTCCTCAGCAATTTTCTCTCCTCAGTCTAAATGTAGATGCTGTAAAAAAAGTAAATAAATTAGGCATATTTATTCTGTTCACCTTGATGATTTCCAAAGAAAGTTGTACAAAGCAAGACATGTTCAAAATAATTTAATGATATCTGGATTTCCCTGATGCTTAGCTGCTACAGATGTCATTCCAATGCATGTGGAAAACAGGTTTCTTGACAGGTGTGCTTTTCTCTATCACGTAGCAAGAAAATGCACACTAGCAAATTAGGCAATCTTTGTACAAAACATCAGACACAATTTGGGGGTTTCTGAGGGTGATAAACTTCTTTTTGGTCTAACATCTGGATCTTGTTAGTTCAATAGCTTTTCCTCAGTGGTGGAAACATTGTCTAATGTGCACCTTCTGTCACACTGATTGCTTTAAACGTTTATTTGGGAGAAGAAAGAAAACCTTTTCAGTACTATATTTCTGCAGCATGAATCTGTTACGGTATCGCATAGATAGGAAACCTAATTGTTTTTAAATTCTGGGGAGCAGATGGTTCTCAAAATCTTCAGACAATATGCTTTTCTGTCAGTTTTTGGCTAAGTGCAAGTATTTATACCTGGTATTGTAAGAACTAATTTTTTAAAAAAATAGTCATATGTCAATAAATTATTTAACAAATACATTTTTTTAATCATATGACTACTTCAATGTTAGTTTAATTGTGTTAGGTCCTGGTCGAGTGACTCATAGCATATCCACAGGTGGCAGATATCGTGCAGCAAGAGAGCTGCCATGTATCTTGTTTTGCTGTTGGTTTCTCATATGCTCGATGTTATCTCTTTGTCATTTTAGCTGGCTTTTGATTTAGTGCTTTGAATCCAAAGCTCTAATGTCACAATTAGGATGGACTCCATTTGAATTTTGTTTCAGTTCTATTGTTTGTTTTCCTTTTTCCGAGGAATTTTGTATCCCCTGCTACTGCATGGTTGGTTAAAGTTATGGTATTATATATATGATTAGTCATCACTTGTGCTGTAAATACTACCATGAGAAAAATGTGTTCATTTTTGATTGCCAGTATTGTAGCAAATGTAAATCATTCTTGGAATTATTAGAAGAGCAGCTACATGACTGATTGTACAAATGCCTTAGAAAGGCTGATAGGTCTAAATGCCAAGTAACAACGTGTTCATGAGTCACTAAAATTTCTAAAGCAACTTCTGAGAAGATCGTAATTTCGAAAACAGTCTTTCTGAAGGAAATTAACCAGTGAATGATGTCTTGCTGAAATTAGATTATAGTCCTGTTGTTTTTATTGATTAACACTTTTGGAAGCTTCTAACATAACAGAATTATGAGCTCCATCTCTGGCTTCCATTTAACTTCAGTCGCCATTGCAGCATTGGCACTGAAGGACTGGCATACAAAGCCATAGCTTCATGGTGCAGCTACAAACTTTTATAGTAGGAGAATGAAACAGATGAAAATGCTTTCATCATTAAAGCAGAATGGATGTTTAGGATGAGGGTGGTGGGTTCATTAGTATTTATTTGCTTAATATGAATTGGAAAGACACCAAAGAGTAAATCAGGCTGACAGCAGTATCTCGCTCACCTCACAAACAGGAGTGCAATAGGAATGTTATTGCATGTGGTTTAGTCAGAAAAAATTAAATATGTTTTTGGTCATGCAAAAGTTCCAAAGCATTTAAATAAATGGAATAGCTGGGACATAACATTTACACAGCTGAAAATGACCCTATGATTCCCCTCACTTTAGACACTGTAGGTATGTCGGTTCATCTTATACATACAGAGAAGCTAATCTTGTGTTGAGTCACAGTCTTTTTCAAAGATAACATTATTTTTTGAAACCAATAAATGTAGTTTTCATAATTGGCCAAAATCTTGTGATATCTAAGATCACAGTAGACTTAAGTTTAGATTTCAACACAGTATTCAAACATGTTTAATGCTCTACTTGTGAAATTAATAGGACTACTTATATGTAATATTTTAAATATGAGGTACTGAATTGAGCTGTCCCAGAGGGTATCTAAACCCAATTGTTAATAAATATTATATCTAGCAAAAATGTATGTAGATTTACTATTTAGATAGAAGGGCTTTCCAATTTGGACTATAATTTAGCCTGTAGTAGCTACATCAATGGCTATTTCCTAGATGTCTAATCTTTAAACATCTTCTAGTAAAAGACATTTGATAGTTAAATATTAATAGTAGCATATAACAATGGAGAGGATAAGGCAGTATAATATGTGAAAGTGACATGGAAGAGTAGCATGTAATTAAGTCTAAGATGGTTATGATCAGACTAGTGCTGCCTGAAATATTCTTACTATATTACTTTAATTTTTAATAATTTATTTTTCATTTCGATAAAATAAAAATCAGATCACAATAAGAAATTGTGTGTTTTGAATGAGTGTATTGGTGATATAAATTGTGTCAAAAATGAAAGGTGATATTTTGATGAAAAATGTAAGCATGAAAAGATGACTTTAGCAGTAAAAATAAATTTAGAAAGTATTGCATTTGTAATAGCAGGTACATTTAATTTTGTAAGCTGAAAGAAAAGGAAATACAGATGAAAATTCTTTTTTATTAAAGGAAAACCAATTATTCTAAGTTACTTTTCCAAAGCTAACTCTCAGATTTAAAAATATTAAATGAAATATTTGTTTATACAAGATGTCGAGATTGATGGCCATGAGCATCTAGGTAATAGATTACGCAGCCAGAAGTGAGTAGCGTTGTCATCTAGTCTGAGTTGATGAATTAATTTTTGTTCGTATTGGTGCAGCTCTTGCAGGAAAAAAAAGAAACCACCTTATTTTTAAGATGATTAGTGTTGAAAAATCTTCTATTTGCCCCTATTCTGGTAACATTACAGAATTGAACCTTATATCTGACTGTTTCTAATTTATCTTCCAGCCATTTAATCTCATATTTCTGTCTGGTAGACTGAGCCAATTGCCAAATTTTTCATCTACAGAGCAACAGTTGATCTCAAAGGCTTGACCTTAAGCTTTTTGATAAATAAAGCATAGTGAGCCACTACATTCTCCCATGCATATGGTTCTAGCATTTAACCAGTCTCATGAAATCTGTCTGAACCCTCTTGTGTTTAAGGTTTTTCTAATGCTTGGTCAAAATTTTCATGCCATATTCTGAATATCTTCCCTTACTTGAGTTTTTTTCTGTTTATTTGTGAGTATTAGACCTTTTGGATTCTGCTGAAATCTCACATCCTAGCTGATCATTCCCTGGAATTTCAGTAATTTTTTCAAAAACTATTACTTTGTAGGACAATATCTATTTTGGTATAATCGTCATTTTTCGATACTAAAGGTATGACTGTATTTGGCTGTATCAAAGTAAATGTGACATAATTATATGCATTTTACCAAGCTATCCAGATTGCTTTGGTTTCAGGGACTATCCACTTTATAGTTCAATGCTTTTTTGGTACTTGTTGATGGGTGTAACTTACCAGAGAGTAGAATCTAGGTGGGTATTTTTGAGTAACAAAGTAAAAGTGAAACAGTGGAAGGCCAAGAACGTATCCTTGTGGGCCCTTGCATCTCAGCTATTCCATAATTTTGTTTGGGATTAGATCTCTTTAGATGTGGATCTGGCAGGCATGATGTCTCCCTATAATCTATCTTATACAAGCAGATCTATAGTAATCTAACAGAATGTAAGGGAATATAAACTTTGATCCAAAGATAAGATTTTATGTACCTATAGCTATCCTTTTTTGCAACCTCAGTTTAGCATTTTTCTGTGTTGAAGTTAATTGGAACTGGCAGAAAATCATCACAGGTGAGACACAGTCATAGAGAAACACCTTTCAGGAAAGAACTAGTTTGTTTTGTGTATGCCACAATGCATAATGCAATTCCTCATGGATTGAATAAGAAATATGTTTTAAATTTGCTTTTTAATGGGTGCTCTTTCATTCATTCAATTTGATTAGGTGTTTTTAGGATCTTATTTCAGATTTGCTATAATCAGGTATCATCTATTAACTTTTTTGAATTACACCCCTCTGTCTTCTACCAGATCTCTTTCTGTGTACAACTTAATGTAGAATTAGAATAGCTCAGTAAGATTCAGTTCTTAGTGATTTGTAATGGCCTTTCAGATTATTTGTACGCTTATTGTTTCTTTTCTCTTTTTCAGACTTGCTTAGAATATATTCAGAAATCTTCTATTTTGACTAAACAACTACTAGGCTATTTGCAGTTTACTGTCAGTACATCACAAAAGGTTTTCCTTTGATCAGAATCACTCAGCATTTTGGGTTTCTATTATCTGAATGTGTCTTTCACTGTTCTGCTGTATTTATTTTGCCTAAGTCTTATGGGACTTGATAGCTTTTTTAATGGACTCTTAATTCTTGGATTTAAACATACTCTTTTCTCATCCTTTGATTTCTTCTATGTATTAAACTCTGTTCTGAGCTGAATTCCCATGATGTGTTGTGATTTTGCTGTGGTTATTCTTGAACCACATGATACCCTGAGAGAGTCAAAGGATTGCCACAGTTCATTATCAAAGGCCAAAGAACACATTTCATACAGGAGGATAAGGCAAATAAATTATAGCTCTTACAGGGCACTGTGGCTGCCTTTCAAGAGAGGTTAATGCTAAAATGAATTGTAATGAAGTGTTTAGATTTGGGAATGGCTAAACTTTTCATTTTGATTTAAAAAGTCAAAGTAGTGTTACAGAAGTTATGAATGGCCCTTTGTTTATCTATTCAGAGCAATCTATTCTGGAGTTTGCTTTTAAATAGCAATATTGAAAATACCTCAGTATAACATGTTGATCATCCTACTTCACTTAAAACAACTTCCAGTTTTAAAAACAATTAAGTTGAGAGACATTTTTTACTGGTTAAGTTCTTCCCCGATTAGCTTACTTGTACAGTGTGATATGTGGAATATTACATTTGTATATATTAATGAAATATAGATGGCGGTTCTAGCTCTGAAGTAGCATAATTTTAATTATATCTGACACAGGGCCCCTTTGATGCTTTTTCATTCATTTATTTTTTCAAGTTAATATCAATCCAGATTACATACTGCAACTGTATGTCAGAAGAAAGTCATACTACTTATTTTTGCACTGGAGCTCATAGAGGACACCAAAGCTGTGATATCTGATATCTTTTTTAAAACAGTATTAGTGCAACCTTAAGGATGTCAAAAAAAACAACGAAAAACAAAAAAAATTACGTAATGACTATGCATTTGAATATTGGACTGTAATTGAGCCAGGGTTTGGAAAGCATCACAGAAGAACTAAGTATTTTGTTAATAACAGCAGAACCCCTTAGTTGTACTGCTACTTTACTGTTCTTGTGAATCACTGATACTGTTATATATTTTTCGTATACATATGAAGTAGGAGTATCCTGTTGACAGAGGAGCAAAAAGAAAATTTAAATAAGTAGAGATAGGCTGTTTTATTAAAACAAAGTTTAAATAACTTTAAAGCATTTTATGGACACAGATGTTCTACTGCTGAGTAGCTTTCATTTCACATATATGATCATGTGACTGAATTTACAACAAATAGATCAGAATGAATAAAAGAAGCTAGAAAGATGATAGATGATAGAAAGTGATAACTGGTTACTGTTGTGTAACGTTTTACTGTATCTAGTTATCATACATAAAACAAGCAGAGCTTTACACTGAATATTTAAAGTTCATTTTTTAAGTGCTATGACATCTTCTGCAGTGCAAATTGGCACATTTCTGAACTTTCAAATGTGGATCCTCATAACAGAGAGTCCAGATCCACCTTCTATACCCAGGTAGGGTATACTGCAACAGGCAGATACACATTTTTCTCACCTTATGCTGTGGGTTAATCCAGTCCAGAAGCTGTATAGCTGTGTTAATGTGACTCTGTGCTTGAGCTTCTGTGCCCTAATGAGAGATGTAAACCAACAATAACCATTCCTGCTGGGTAATTTTGGATGTTGATATTCAGTCTGTCATTAGTATGACTAATTTTTGTTACCATAGTGCTTCTGCCTACCTATTTGCTGTGATTTTTCTTTGTAGAGTTCCTTAGTTATGCTAAGGTGCATCCAGACTGCTGTAGGCCCCTGTATATATTGTGTTAGTAGTCAGTAAACAAACTGAAACACTAACCAAGTAAAATCTTTATGGTCCTGACCCCTTGACTCCTATTCAGTTCTCATAATAGACTTTTGCTTTAGTAGAAAAGCCACTAGTGTACTTTCTATGGAGTTTACTTGATTTCTTGAACTGACCTGAGTGGCAAAGTAATGTTTTAATATTTAATAGTTGGAAGAGTTGCACAACTGGGAAAAAAATAAAATATGTATTTAATGATTGAAACTGCTCTGAAGCTTCTTGTGAAGTATATTTATGGTTGGTTGCTATAATAGAATTTTAAATCTACTAGGAATTAAATCCACTGTTCTGGATAGTAAACAGTTTGCAATGGCAAACAAAAAACTTTGTGTAGCTTTCTCACTCACTGCAGCTGGTTTGCAGTTAAATGTTAAGATTTTACTTTTCATTGAAATGGAAATCTATTGCTTTCTTGAGCTAGCATTTAACAAACATGCAAAGTATGAAGATGATTATCAGACTGAAGATGAAATGCTGTAGTATTCCACAATCAGAAATGGTTCCCCAATACAGTTGGTATTTCAATTGTGTTAGTAATCAGGGAAACACTTATTAAATTATCACTAATAGGCTTTAGAGCAAATGTGCCATAGCAATGGAAGGCAGCAGCTTTGGCACCTCTTGTTCCACAGGCAAGCTGCCCCCTCGAGGAGATGAACCTCTGCCAGCCAAGAGGGACAGCATCATAACCACACTCTGGGTCATGAAAAGTTACCAGCTTTTTCACTCTTACACAAAAATATCTTACTGGAATTAAGGTTGAGGTATTTTGCTAATACATGAGACAGCACATAATTCCTCTCCTCTCTGAAAGCTCCTTGATAATGCCAAGAGGTTGCAAAATGAAAGAGTTTTGTACTTCTGTTCTTTACATAACCACAACTGAAACACGGGGGGGGAATTATTTTCACCTGAAAATTATCTTGACCAGTGCTGCAGTTCAGCTCCTTATGAATACCTTGCATTTAAAAAGTGATACTGCATTGCAGACAAAATACTGGAAATATTTCTTCTTAATTTTTAGGACTGCACAAGTGATAATATGTATGTACAAATTTGTTGTTTTGGGGGGAACTAATGTTTTTTGGAGTGTACTGATGAGAATGTTTTCCTTCCACTATTTTCTAAAGCTTGAGAATGATCTTCTAAGTCCATCTTCCATCAGTTCTTCCCTGACTTTACCCAAATTGAATATATTACAGAATTACATGAGAAAGAGTTAGTGACAGCTGATACGTGCTATGTCTCATTATTTACATTGAGGTTCTCTGCACTGAGACAGTGCATTCAGGCAAGCTCTCCCATATCTGTCTACATGCCAGAGAGCCTTCCTGGTCATCAGCAGAAAGACTCATCTGCTGTCATCTGTGCTACCACCCCTATACTTATACACTTTTCACCAGGACACAGTAGAGAGCATGCTGGACAGGCAGAGACTTCCTCGTGCCTAAGCTTTTAACATGGACAGTGACAAATCCAGTCCCAAGAGGCATCTTCCCTACAGTCCAGCTTCAGGTCACCACAGAAGGCAATTCCAGACTGCTGAAATGGTGTGAAATGACTGTAAGACAGTTGTGTTTTCTTTTCTATTGATTGCATTGATTTCCATAAAGGTTTTAAAATACTGAAATTATTTTCATAAGCCAGAGTTATAATGCTGTTACTATATATTAAAACATTGATTTTTAGTCGCTTACTGTATAAACTCCCTCATACAGTATTGCAAAGAAGATCACCAAGGAAGAATAATGATTTTGGACTTGCACAACTGTTTGAACAAATCTAAGCAGTTCCAATGACATGAGCATTTAACATCAGTCTTTTCCAACTGCATTTCACTTGTAAATATTTTCCCATTGCAATCACCATATGATTTTCTAGGAAAAATACCAGTCTCCCGAGGTTTTGCTCATTTAAATTCAGAACCAGATGGCATCAGGCAGAAAATAAGTCATCCCCTTAGCCTATTCTTATTCTGACATTTCAGAAAAGGATCTTCTTTCTAGGGTGTAGCCCTGTATGAAGTTAAATAAGAAGCACAGCCTAAAGTAACATCCAATTTTCACATTACATAACGCAGAAATTCACTTGTGGAAGATGATATTGCTGTTGAAGGCTCACATTTAAAATGCTAGCGTTTAAAAGGTTTCATAACCTTAAAAGAAGGCTGTAAATAAGCCTTCCAGTCACCATCTGCCTGGAGAGATGCCTAGATATGCTAGAATGCCCCACGTGGAGGTCTTTGTCACCTGGTAAAAGTAGGTAGTCTAGAAAGACCTACCTGTGGTAGGTCCACCACTCCCGAAAGTGTTCTCCATATTGTTCAGTTATGAATGTCCATGCAGATCTTTCATGGCGGGCTTTTAATTGGTATAGCATTCTCCATATTACCCAATTTCTTTGCAGAACTAAAAGTACTTTCACAGGCAAATAATCATCATAGATAAGGGGTAGAATGGAAGGCTGGAAAAAATAATGCTTAAAAAATATGTTGAGGAAGGTTAGAAGAATGAAAAATGGGCAAAATATGTTTTCAGTAAGGAAACAGGGTAAAAATACTTTATACACTACTAGAAATAAAAATAATCAGTGTTTTGTTTGGTATCCTTAACATTCACTGCAATAAGTTTTCTACTGTGTCATCCATTGTCACCATAGGTATCTTGCATGTGATGGATATATGGTTGTGATATTGGTGGTATTTGGTCTCTGAGTGATCTCAAAAAGAGGAATTATTTTTTCACAGAGTTTGAGTAAGCTGCCTCTTATCAGAGTGCAGGTACTTCTCTGCATATACTTAATATTTTCATGATTTAAAACGAAAACCAAACCCTTCTCAAAATAAGCAATTATAGTATTATTTTAAAATACAGTAAGCATGACATCAACAATTCAGCAATTTAGCAATTTTAAATGACATAAAGCAAAGATTTAAAATACTGAGTAAGAGCTTACTAGGGATATTAAAAATGTTTGTATTACAATAGGAAGCCATGACATCAACTGGGATACAAACCCTACCAGAGACTGTGTAAATTAGAAGTGGAGGGCAGATGTTGAAGGGTCTTTGCATTAAGTGGGCAAACATCTCAATGAACAACCTGGTTTCAACTGCGGAGTTTTCATTGTGACTCATATTGCTTAATCCCTTGTACACGAGTTCACAATGTGTAAAATGAGGATGATGATAATTCTGTTATAAATACTACTCCAACAGTATTCCCAGTGAATAATTGTTCATGTCAGTCATTTTCATGATAATCACAGGGGATATTAGGGATATCGTTTTCTGTCATCCGGAAAGAAAATAATAATGAAAGTGAATACCTCGAAATGAAGCTGTATGATTCTAGGGCTGTTGCCATATTTAAAGACTGAAGAACTGCATATCTTGAGAGCTTTGAGGGATATATGTGAGATTTTGCTTAATTCAGTATAGGAATTGGAAGACCTCTTATACTGAATTTTGTCATAATTTGTTTCATTTGATTATGGTAATTCAAAATTTATGTATAATTACAGTATAACATTTTAACTTTCTCAGTTTTAACAATATTCAGATTTGACATTCTATTTCAAACATACATTTATAATATATGCTATAATTTATTTATCATGGTAATTTGGGGGAATGGAATCAGAAAAAAAGATCAGGCTTCTAGATTCCCTGAAGTCTACATTTTTGTTCTGCATTTGAAGTACAATGGCATCTTTATGAGAACAAATACATACACATTAGAAATGTCACATCTTAGTTTCCATACTGTAATCCTAAGCTTTAGTGATACCTAACTAGTAATTATCTCCAAATTAATTTTCTGTACAGGATAGTGTAATTTCCTTATGAAACTAAGGCATTATTTATGAATGTTTATTTCTTGTCTGAGGTCAGACATTTTTTCCTTGTCTCCTGCGAGTGCTGAGTGCTGTTGCCAATAAGTTATATGATGTTTCTTTAAATAAACAAATGTAAATCATGCACTAAAATCATATTAAGTGCATGACAAACATGTATTGGGAGTTATTTCTGAAGATGCGGTATTCTGTTTACATGTATTATGCAGAGAACTTTGATACTATGATCTGTGTTGAGTAGAGTGTATACGTAAGATGCTGAAAGGTTGCAAATGTTGCTCTGAGACTCATACAAAATATATCCCGTGTTTACCCTGGCTGCAAGACAGGATGCATGTATAGGCTTGACTGCTTTCTTAGGTTCTGTTGTTGCTTGTTCATCATCCAGAGGTTCTCATTTGCCTTACATGTTCTATTGTTTACTCACTGAAAGCAGCAACCTTTGATAAATGTTATTTAAGAAAAAGTCTACATGTCCACAAGTGGTGGCCCTCTATAGGTTGCCATAGCTTAGCTCAGATTTTTTTAGAATGTATGGCCCAGTCTTTGTGTTACGCGATTTGAAGGATGTGTTCAGGGTCTACAACGTCACCCAGACAGAACGTGTACTTCTACAGGCCACATTTAGAAATGTATAATCTTCATCACACAACCTATAGTTACCTTCAGTTTCACTATTAAGTCCTTTACTTGCCTGTAAGACCACTGCAAGAATTTGAGTTTGAACACGGTTAATAAGCTAGGACTCTGTCTCATGGGGATCTGTAGTTTAGATACTCTTCTATCAGTTTTGCTGAATCTGGTGCCCATTCCTGAAAGAAAATGAGGCAGAATAAAGTTCACATAGAAGACGCCTCTCAGTCTCATTATGAAATGGCTGAGAGATTAAAATTATGTGAGAGGCTACACTGGTTCAGTTCTTTCCTCTGCCTCACATAAGTGCTATCATCTCCTCTGTGCTTGCTCCAGCCACAAAGCTGGAGGAACATCTGGATATGCTGCTTTCTGACAGTCCTGCTGTCGTGATCTACCTCTGTGAAAATATCACGGTCACAGAACCATAAAAAACCAGAGAGAATGGTGATGTTGTGGTTTGAGGAGACCAGGTAGAGAATGGTTTCAGGTCTCAGCTCTGAAAATTCTAATATTCTGTGTTCACAGAGGACATTTCACTGTTTCTTCATGCTTTTATCTCATTCTGATAAATAGACAGATGTGGTTGCTCATTTTTCAATCAGGAAAAAAGTTTACGTGGTTTGTCAGCTTCAAATCTCAGGGCCTTCTCAGATTTGGAATTGCAGTTTGTCGTGTTAGTGAAAGGAAGTAAAGCCTGGTAATAATCAGCCACATACTCTTCCATATTCAGAGCTATTATTCAGTGTCTATATTTTTTCATTTGACTGCACTATCTTCTGTCTTTGATATCTTCCAGTTCTTCATAATTTTAAGTTTTTCCCTCCACTTCTGAAATATTTTGTCCCATAACTAAAGCAGAAGCCCAGCCTTCAATTCTGGAAGCTTAATTGCAAAGCAAACCCCACCTTTTCAGTATTTTGTTACAAGGAGGAGATAACTGTGATAGCTTAAGATCACACTCCCTATCACTGTCTTTCCTCACAGGAGGCTAAAAGATAAAAATTAATCCACTGAAAAATAGTTAGCTTTTATGGACTTGAGTCTGGAGTTGAACAAACTCCAGAAAGAAAAGTTCAAATGGTACAGTGTTTCTCAGCTGTTGTTTATCTCTTGAAGTTCTGGATGAATGAATTTAACAGGCTGTAAATAAAAATTATTTTAGCCCAGTCATTCAGTGACTATCTTACTATTCTAGCAAGGCCTTCCAGGCAATATCGTATTTCTTCTGTTTTTAAAATGTTAGTGATGGAACATTTGTTTTCAGAATAAGGGAACCTGTCTTTTCTGGATGGTATTTATAGGAGCTGTGCAAACACCTGAAAAGATGATTATGCTGTCCAAGGAGCTAAACTTACTGGGACTTTTCTAAATAATTCCCTACATGTCTGACGATCTCTGTCTTTCCATCAGCTCCTGAAGGGAAAACTTGTTATCTCCAATTGACAAAACATGACCTTTGCTGTGTAAACACTGGACTCTGATGCATTAGGAAATGTATGTTTTGGTCAGCTGTGATCTTTTACCTTCCTGGGTCTGATAGAGTGCATTCATTAACTCCATTCTTCTGTTAAGTAATTTCTTAAAACATGCAATTTATGTTTTAAGTAAGAGATGTAATTAGTCCTTATACATAGTTACCATCAAAAACAAAGAATGCGTCGAATCCTCTCTCATTAGTATTCATATAAAGTGAATTGCTCCTTTCAGTTCTCGTTCATTATTATTTAACCGTTAATCCAATAAGTTTATAGGCTCATGTTACGATGATGATTATTTTTTTGGTTGGTGTCCAAAGGGTCATTTTGAAAGAGGCTTATTTTAGAAGGGTTGCAGAGTATGTAGATTTGCAGGAGCATTTAATGTGTTTTGCTTCCAGTCTTTCTGTCACTGGGCAACAAGCCAGGAACTGTCTGAGGTTTGCTTTGTAAGTACTGAATTACTAATGCAAAGGCAGTGAAAGTACATAGCTATCATACCCATCTGTCCAATATTACTACGCATGGAACTGACCATATTGAACATATTGAATTAATTCTACTGCAGTGTTGCCCATCAAATTACTTGACTCTTTACATCAACCTTTTTTTGCTCCCTAATGCAAAGCATCCATTTTATTTGACAAGCCCTTCTTTGGCTTTGGCCTAAACAGAGAACGGGGATGATCTTGGCTCACTTCACTTTAAATAATCGTTCTTTAATTACACTGGAGGTGGTATCATCTGTGGTAATTACTGAAAAGATGTCAGCTCTCAGATAATGGAGTAAAACATTAATGGGACTGAGCTGGCCCAGACATTTGCTCATAGAAACCAACCACTTGTTATGCAGTGCCTTGGCATCGTTCTTAGCTCTGTGTCAGTCCTAGTTAAGGTTTCAGCTGAGTACCTGACTTAGGATCTTTCAGAAGGTCCATATATCATAGTGCCTATGTGTATTGTTTTGTTTAAAAATGAATCTTGCTTGTTCTTTAGAAAACAAAATAATTTGTTGTTTATGGCAAATTTTTAGAGCTACCCGAGTCATACCTCTGAGACTTCCTCATAAGCACCCAAATCTTTTCATAGAGGCCCATGACATCTTGAGGTGGACAGACCATATGATACATAAAGGAGTTTTCAAGTTGATTAGCAGCAGCAATAAAATCTTTGGTATAATTCAACTTGAAAAGAGTACCCTTCCCTTGGCAGAAATTACTGGATTATGCACTTGTAAATGAGAATTACCAGTTTATAATGAGAATAAAGTTTTTAGCAGATAAGAATCAAATAAAGATAGAAGATGAGCAGGTAACACTTCCAGTTTCTCACATGCTCAAATTCTCACATTTCTCACAGTAAAATTATAGTTATATAAATGTGATCTACAAATATGTAACCTTCCATGGTTTATATGTATTTCATACTGTGTAGTCTTCGTTTCCCTTTATTTTTGCAGTTTTTTTAGCTATTAGTGAGTCCAGCTTTCATGTTCAAAGAAAATAGAATCCAAATCTATCAATTTATAACTGGCAGTAATACTTAGTGAAGCAGCAGCAGTCATTTGTCATTTAGTTAGATAGCATATCTATCTATATTATTCCAATTAAAAATAAGCCAGATTAGGTCTTCAGAAATCACTTCTTGTGCATCTCCTCACATATGTTACTTTTCAAATGAAAAAAACCTAACATATGTGGAGAGCACTTTCATCCATATGGTATGCTCCCCTTGATATTTTTTCTATTAAAAATCTCTATACTGATAAGTCAGACTTTTGATTTATATAGTTGCATTTTCCTCAGAACAGAATATTGAAGGCTGTTTTTCTTCCCTTTCCTGCCTTCTCTTCTTTTTCCTAGATTTATTACTGTTTTCTGTGTCAGGAGGAAGTTTCAAACTATAAATTTCATGTAAGGAGCAAATGTGATGAATGCCAGTTTGCCCTTTCTTCCCCAGAACTTGTAGTGAAACCCTTGGTTGTGGTGATCACAGATGAGGCTTGATATGAATTTTCTTCCCTATTATGCAGAGCAACATGCTATGATGCACAAAATTCAGCAAAGATTTAAATGGTACAGTGTGTGTTCAGGGGGTGCCAAGTCTCTTAGCTTCTCAGCATCTCTTTTCATTCACCTTTCTTCTGGAAATTAACTTCTCTTCTGGACCCTTATGAAATATAAAATCTCAAAGGTCTCTTGCTATTCAAAAACTGAATTGATTCTATTTAAAACTTGTTTTTTTAAAAATGTTTTTAAAAAAAGTTCATTGAGCTTAAAAATTTTGTATTTATTGATTGACTGGATTAGCAGCTGATACATTATTTAAATGTTGGCTGACAGGAAGATTTATGTAGTAGATAGTGTTGGAATGAGATACTTAATTCTCTGGGAATGAATGTATTAGTTATTTGTTCCTATGTGACACTGCAGTGCAAACGAACATCATTTCACTTCCATTTGGATTACAGCAGGATTTTATACTTCAGTTGATTGTAGCTCCATCTCTTTGTTTTGTTTTTGATCAGCTGACTTGTATTTTTTCACTTATATGTGTAAGATACAGCACAGCATGGAGCTGTATACTTTCTCTGTTAAGTCTGACACTTCTTGTGTCCCCCATCACCCTACCATTAGAGTTTGGAACTGGAAGCAAAAAGAAATGTGAACATCTGGTTTGACCGTTAGTTTCCCCAGCCCTTTGGCTAGCTCATCCATGTGCAGCTTTGTGTGAAGTTGATAAGAAGTAGACTTAATCAAAGCACTCAAAAAAATCTGTTTTACTGGAGATATCAGAAATGGGTGAGAAGAAGGTATAAAGAACTCTACAGTGTCCTTTAATTTTCTGGGTGCATTTACTACTGCAGTAGTGAATCCTGTCTGGATAAGGATTGTTTTTACAAAATTCAGAAGCTTTTCCTACATTTTTAAAGATACCGCACCATGAATTTATAAACAAAGTTCCTCTTTGCTTTCACTGAAGAGTTCTACTTATAAATCAATGACAGGGTGTAGACTGTGGGGTTTTTTAAGTAAAGTTCAGGAGGCAGCCCTAAGAAAATAAAGAAGCAGACCCATTAGTGAAAAAAGTTAAATGAATGATGTAGACTTCCCCCCACCCCAGCATCCTACTTGCAATTATTTTTATTATTGTATCTGGTCTCTAGACATAGCAAAAGTCTGCTTCTCTTGTTAGGAATATGGAATCTTCCCACTATTAATATGGTATTGTATTGTATGAACATTTTATATATAAGCATTTTCATTAGACCACGTTCATTAACATCATTATTGTAATATACTTAAGTCTGCGTAGGATGCAGCAGCTTAGCCAGTAGCATTAAGCCATGTGAAGGACACAAGAAGCATACTTTAATAACATATTTCAGACACTTCAGTGTAATAGTATTTCTTACAGTATAAAACACAAAAAAAGATCTTTAGGAAATTATGAGACTAAGTGCTAAAGTTATAAAGGAGCCTGTGCAGTATAGTATTCAAGGGGAAAATATTTCAGTTTTGAACGCCCTGATGTTTTACCCGTAAATTCCATATGGTGTGTATTCCTTTTCTGTTTTGGGGGTTGCAAATACCACTTTTGGACTAGGTTTACTAGGACTGGGTTTAAGTGTCTTTCTTGCTGAAAATTAGAAGCTTATTATAGAAAACATTTTACAGCTCTTAGAATCCTATTTTTACAATGAAGGACATGTATGAATACTTCAGTAAAAATACTGTAGCGTGGCTGAATTGAAAAAGAATTCAAATTACCAGAGAAGTGTCTAAGTGACTTTTTTTTTAAATGTGTCAATATAAGTTAGCTTTTGTTAAGACATGACATAGGCAGAATGTTATTGATGGGTGCTTTACGTTTTTAAATAATTGCTTTATATAAAGAGCCTTCTTAGTAACTGGTAATTTTTTGGTGAAGGTTATAATGGTTTCTAAGCTTTCTGTATATTAGATTTGTAATTTAGAGTACTCATTTAAATCTTTAATGAACGCAATCATAAACAAGTTAATATAAACTGCTATTAAATTCTGTTGTGATGGGGGAAAAAGTTATGTGTTATAAAGAACTGCATATGAATAGTAATTATAGTGAAAATAATTTATAAGGCTGGAATGAAACGTGCATAATCCCAGCAGAAAACCTGGTGATTAATCTTTTGAGTGAAGACTCACTTAGATTTTATGGGAAATTTGTTTTAAACATGCTTTTTTAAAATTTGCATTTTTTCTGTACAAACGGAATTTTAGCTGAACGTGGGAAGAGTAAAATTCAACTGGTATTTAGGAAACTGAACCTTCATAGGACTTTTTTCCACTTTATGATTAATTTAATAAGAAAAAAATAACGATGAGAGTTGAAGTTTGATATACCATAATTGAGATATCATGTTGAAAGTTTGTATCATATTTTAAGATTAATAAAAAATGGTAAAAATATTTTTGCAATTGCAGCTAGGATCATACCATGCTGGTAACTGTGGTATAACCTTTAACATGATACCACTGTTACCTTAGTGCAATATAAAAGATATGGTATATGCCAAAAAGAAACATTTTTTTTCTATAATAATTTTTGTGTTTTGTACATTATCAGTTGAATGAAAGGGCATTTCTGAGATTAAATACTGCAATGATACATTACATTAATTCATAAAAAAGTATGAAAAGATCTTGGATGAAGAACTATTTAAAGGATAAGGATTTTTACATTTATTCTGTGCAATCAGGATTTCACCCTTACTTTTTTATGTTTTATTATATTTTAAGTATGTAGACTTAGAAACCAACCTTATTAAGTATATGCTTCTGCCTGGAAAACCCTAGCTGATATATGGGAAACATCACTAAGGAAAAATGTGGTGGAAGACATGAGGGAAGCAAAAGAAAGTGGACGTGAGAAATAAAAAGTGTAGGAGAGCACAAAGCAAGAAATACCTGTGTATGTAGAAATAAGTAATTTTATCATAGTCCTGTAGTGATGTGATTTGACAGTAATAACATGTCTCGCCGCTGTGAGCCAGTGTCTTTGTGGAAGCCAGGACAAGGTGAGCATCTGTATGTGCAGAATAGGCCCTTTTGATTTGCAGATACCTAAGTCAGAAACATCTAGGTACTCATAGTGCACTTAATTACCAGGTTCACCAACACAGTCGAGTGCCTGCAGGCGTGTGTACATGGTTGTCTTCCAGTGGGTGACTCCCTGAACACAGTTCCTTCTTGTTAATAAGTAAAGAAAGAAGTGTTTTAGCAGTTCACTGCAAGTTATTTATAATCCTGTTATATATTGCACAGCCAATTTTAGCTATTAGTCCTGAAGCTTGATTGGCTTTTTGTCTAATTGTATGCGAGTCTCTGAGTAAGTGTAGTTTGCTTATAAGGGTATTTGGAATTGCAAGTCCCACTTTTGTGACTTTACTGGAAAAACGAAAATAAGAGGATGCAGATTGAGCTATGTTAGTGTAATTTTTCTTCTTAGGTTCTAAGGCATAGCTTGCTGCTCTCTGCTTGAATGGATAGTGGATACAAGTCAGGTGTATAATATAATACTAATTAAGCCTCACAAATGAGGTGAACAATATCAAGAATAGCCCTTCAAATTTACTCTAAATGCAACCTCTGATTTCGGAACTTTAGGGCATAACATAGCTTTTTCTGCTCTTCATTATGCTAGGTTTGGGGTTTGGTCTGTTGTTGGATTTTATTTTATTTTATTTTATTTTATTTTATTTTATTTTATTTTATTTTATTTTATTTTATTTTATTTTATTCTGTTTCATTTGAGCACAGGTGGGTGCTGTGTGGTGGGTTGTATTTTATCTTGTTATTTCTGAAAATAATCTTTGCTCTAAGCAGGGACACAGCTGAAAATTAGTTGAGTCCCATTGTAGTTTGGTTTAATTTGGAGAATTCACACAATGTTTTGCATGGGTCCATTCAAGTAGCAGTTTGCTGCAAAGGAGTGTTGGTCTGGAAGAGTAGGTGTGAGTAGGTCAGGAGCTTGTGAAGTAGCAAGGACCTGTGAAGAAGCTTATTTTGTGCCTGGCTCCATTTTGGCCTTAATCTGCCTAGTAACTTTACAGTCTCAGTTCATAAGTATTTAATTCATCCATGGAAATGATAAATCTTATTCCGTGTCCTTCCTTGTTAGATTACTTAGAATATTCATCTAGTCCATTTGCAGGTGACAAGAATTTAGTGCTCTTTGTGTTTGCTGTAGTTCATAAATAATACATCAGACCTTTTGCTTTCTAATGTTTGACCGATCTCCCTGGAGATGATATTGGTTGCACGTATCTGAAGTCTTTACTGGAGCTTTAGACTACTACTGTAGTCTTTTTTGGAGAAGAAAACTTTGTATTGCAAAGTTTGCGGGATTACCAGTGACCACAATGATTCTTTATTTCAGCTTTCTCTGTGTTTGATCTTCTACAGGAAATCATATCCAGCACTTTGGTAGTTCCATCTGACACTAGATCAGTTTTCATTCTGTATTATGAAGAACCCTTCACATTGTTCCAGTGAGAATGTGAAACTGGTATTACAAACCCAAAACCTTTAATGGAGTGGATGAAAATAAAACACTTTATTATATTAGAAGGAGCAAAGTTTTAGTCTTTATTTGGACACAATAAAGTATATAAAGATTTGTACTACTTGATTTTAAGAAGAACAAGATATATCTTAGGATATATCTTGCTCTGTGTGGAAGATGAACAACCTGCTGGAGAGCATGAAATGAAATACAGGAGGGATTTGTCTGTAAAGAAAATACAGATAATCCTGCAAAAAAGAAATGTTTGATGGTTCTTATGTATTTTTGGTAATGCAGACTAAGCAGTATGTTGATAATGCAATGTGTCCCTGTTTGTGATCTTAAAAGGAAAAATGAAATACCTTCTTTTACTGCTCTTGCCATGCTTCTGACTAACTCTGTGAACTTAGGATGTTTAATAGATGGAAATAAATAAAAAACCTTTTTATGACATCTTCTTCTTGTTTACCATAGATATATCTTGTTTTTTATAATGCACAAGGAATATCAAGAGTATTTAGAGACCTTGGCAGATTGCAGCACTATTTTATAGCATGTGACTGATTTGTTGCCCTTTTTTTTAAATTAACTGGAAATCAAGATTAGAATATTATATAAGATTAATTAAGAGAGATTATACATGCAAGAAAATAATCTCCTGGAGAAGAATGTAACATTCCCTTCTAAAAGTCTGTATTGAGTCTGATTTCAAGAAGAGGTAACAGTGCAGGATTCTGGCTTGAATATGGCATATTGACGAGTGCTATGGCTGAAAGAAGAGGAGAGGCTTACTTGCAAGGTAGTCATACCAGGAACTGTTGTTCTCAGACTTTACGCCAGCGACACTTACTTTCTGTGATATGGAAACAGAATTAGGCTTTTATCACAGCCTTTATTGTTCGCCTGTGGCTCCTGTGTAAACTGCATGGCCACGCAATTGCCCTGCTTCTCTTCCCTTCCCACCTTTGGTCCCCCTTAGACGGAAATTACATGTACTGCTAATCTTTATTCCAAGGTGATATTGTGTTCTTGTTAAATAGTTTGTCTGTGGAGAGATAGCTGAGTGGGATTCCAGTCTTTTACAGTCCTCTTGAGAAGTTCAGCCCCTTAGTCAGTGCCAGTGCAGGAGGTTAACTTGCCAGGATACTCAGGAACTTAAGACTATAGTGTGCTTCCTACTGAGTACACTCACACAGGATTAATTCTTGTCCCAAAGAAAGGGTAAAAATTGTGCAGCTCCCTTTCAGGGAAAAGCCATTAACAAAAGCAATGTTTCTAGCTCTGATTTAATGGCAAATTTTGCATTTTTCTATACTAGTTTAGGAATAATACTTTGGACTCCTGGCAGCTATTTCTTTCTCACTGCAGGACATTTGCCTGAGGTTGCTTTATCTACAGCATCATTTATGCCGTTGTTCTTGGTATTTTCATATCCTCATGTTCTGCTGAAGCCTAGTGTACTTTGTACGTCAGCATAGAAATCTCAGGAGCACAAACTGTCCCAGGACATTCAGCTAGGCACAGCTTGTTCCTCTACAAGCCTTTAAAGTGTGGAACTCAGAATAAACCAAGTGAGAATTCATCGCTGCCATGTTGCTGTTCATAACATCAGGAAATATTCTCATGGATCACTCAGAGTTAGTCTGCAATGAAATGAAAATCTGGTCCAGCTGAACAAAAGAAAAGAGATTGAGTTCCAGCTGCCCTTTTTTCAGCCACTCTCTTATGACTTTACAATGAAAAGTGATACTATGTAGCTCACAGACTCCTCCTCAAAGGGAAGCATAAATCTTAAATTTTCTTTATTTTGTCTTCTCTGTTTTAAACTAACCTTCTGACTAGTAGCAGGTTTTTCATTATTGGGTTTGATGGCATAATTTGTCTGTAACTGCAGGCATAATTAACAGAAAAAGTTACAGATCATAAGAGAATAAAAATCCAGATTCTGAGCACTTCATGTTAAAGTATCTGTGATTTGCTGTTCCTGTTATTTCATTTATTAGGCTCACATGGTACAATCAGTGCTAGAGGTAAATTTCATCTTCTGTTACTGTTTTCCATTTAACAGACTATTTACTCATATATCTATGAAACCTCAACATATACAGAAGGGTATTGTGTAATGTACTTTGGTTCGGAACAAACAGAAGCAACAGGAACTTTTGGTTGAACTATAGAGGAAGGAAGAAACTAAGGAGAAATCAAGGTTTCATAGTATTAACTCCTTTCAAACCAAAACAAGTTTGCATTGTATTTCCCTTGACCCTTTCTCTGTTCAGATCTTCCTTTTGCCATTCTCTTTTTTACAGTCTTGAAATTGTGCTGACTGGTTTTCAACTCTTCAAAGAGCCAGTGTGTTATCCCTGCTCAGGATTTGAAATCTCACTATTTTTCCTGATACTTTATCCTTCATTTTATCCCTTCTAAGCTGCCTTCCAGTTCTGGAAGTCTTCACTAGTAATGTTCACCGTACTACATTCTTAATTGGCTCCTTAATTGGCTATTTTAAAGTGAATTTGGTGAAAACAAATAATAGCAGAAAAATAGCATTGCTATTAACTTTTTGTAGTCATAGTCCAAGATGCTCATGTATCTTGGAACCTGGAGAGACTAGCAGTAAATAATTGCAGTAATTCAGTTTCAAAATAAAGTGTGAGAATTTCATCTCAGTATGCATAAACTGTTACTGTATGTAAGGTAAGCCAACCTCACCTCATTAGAGATGACCCTGAGTTATTTTGCAATGAAAAGACGTTGGGGTTCTAACTGCAGGTGGAAACAGTAGTTTTGTCCTATACAAGTATACAAGTAAATCTTTGTCCACTGTCCTGATTACACTAAAATTAATAACACCAGAGAATACAAGTCTAGGGATGTTGACGTTTCTCCATGAGGAGCTATTGAGAGAGATGTGTGATTTATTGTGCAAAGCTTTCAGAAGGTATTGAGTTCTAGTCACCACTGAGCTGAACCAAGTTTAAATTGGTGACCTAAAGGCGAAAGAAGTTACTCTTACTACTTGTTCTGCCTAATTGTCTTTAACAATTTCTGCTCCTTTCAGCAACTGAATAATTTCTTTTCAAAATTCATGTAAAGGGTTTCTTTTTAATGTTGGTTTATGACTGTATCTTAGTGAACAGCATAGAACACATTACAGAAAGATCAGGCTATGAAGCACTCTAGCAACTGCATTTGTATTAATATGTAAAATAGGACAGGCTCTGCTGTCTGGCTTTGAGATGAAATGGTACTGCATGGTTTACATCCAGATGGCTAAACTCTCTTCCTCTTGAAACAGGATTGCCTGACTGGTATTGTCAACTGTGAATGATTCTTAGCCTTTGCGATCCCCTAAACCATGCCCAGACATTTTATCCTAGTTGGCCTTGACCAAACTGTTGGGGTGTGCTGACAATTAACATGATTGCCCATCAGTTCTCAAACCTGAGATGGAGATACCAGGGATTCCAGAGCCTGTCTGTTACCATGCTTAACTGTCCTTACCACCAAAACCATAGAGGCCTCAAGAGAAGGAAGTTATTAGCCACTATTCCTCTTAGGAATGGGGTTGTGAATCTCATGGCCTTCAAAGTGCTTAGCTGCATTTTGGACCCGTAGGAATGGAGTTTGACAATGTGCTAATGGAGTTTTTCATCTCAATAGGTAACAGCTTGGGCTGTAGCACTGCCAGGCTCCAGAGGAATTTAGTAGTCTTTCCTCTATACTTTTGCTTCTTTAGAACTCTGTAGCTGTGCCTCTTTGGGGTAGAGGTCCAGTAAGACAATATTTTAAATACTTAACTTTGCCATGTATTAATTTATACATAACAAGAGGTGGGCAGTTTTCAGGCTTTCCCAGATGATAACTAGAACTATGTAATAAATTCAGTTTAAGGAGAAAAGAAAAAATTTTGTCAAATTTTTGTCAGCCTTTACAAATTATTTCTTTGTTGCCGTAAGTTTAATTGCAAAATACATTCTATAATAATGCTTAATCAAATTATGTGTGTGGGAAAGTGCTGCAAAATACAGTAATTTGGTAATTGTTTTACATTATGTAAAATACGGCATCTTTCTAAGTTCAGAACATTTAATGATCACTTTGGTAAGCCTAGCAGAAAAGTGGCTGCATTTTTTTTAAAGTGAGACTTTGGAAGAGAATATAAAGCTTTTATATAGCCTATTAAACTGGAACACACCAGATTATTGATTATATATGCACAGTTAGCTTTTCTTATCCAGTTATGTATTATGGCTGGATTAAATTTCTTTGAAATACTGTGTTGTATCCTGGTGTTTTTAAAATGTTATCGCATCTCTGATTACTTCTCATAATAGTTTCTGGTACAGAATTTTATTTTATGAAATGGATTTGCCATAACATATGCATTTATGTATCATTCTTTTGTGTTCTTTTCAAATCCTTGCACAGCTCAGAATAGACACCCCTACTTTTTTAATGTGTTACGCTTTCTCTTTCATCATTGGTACGTCGTCCGTGGTAGACTGCTGAAAATATTGTGCAACAGACAGAGGAAATGGGGAAAGTGCTTTATTTTCCCTGTCATTCTCTGAATGGCAATTATTACAATTCCTGTATAACAGAGGGAAAATACATCCAAGACTCAGCAGTAGTAAATATGTCTGCATCCAATCTATAAGGTTTTAAAACAAAACCTTTTTTTTTAATCTTTTCATCCGTGTAGATAGGTCTACAAGCTGAATAGATGTTTCAGCAGGTGAAAAATCTCTATATAACTAACTACACAGCATGTGTGGGAGTTGCTCTGTTTTACACCTTTGAGGGTCTTGACTGCTCGTGTGAGCTCGTGGTCTTCTTACTGGCAAACTGGTTAGATTTGTGAGTTAAAATATCTTGTTTTCATACCTGTATGGAGTTATGATAGCTAACTTCACATTTTAATCTTCTTGGTAAGTGCTGAAGTGACATTCCTGTCTCGGGTCAGAATTTCTCAACTGAGAGGTTGTAGGCTGAAGTATGCTCTTGTTCAAGAAGTACTAGTTTATAGACGTAGTGCTCAGCTTGTTTCCTAGGTAAAGAAATAAATTTAAATAATACTGTGAAGGAATCACTCTGAAAAACTATGCCATTTTTCCAAATTTATGATAGCTTAGTAATTTTCAGGTCATGTTTTCTTATCTGAAAAGAAAAATAAAAAATTGTTTCTAATTGGCAGTCTTGCAAACCCAAAGTCAAATAGATTGTATCTGGCTCACACTTCATAAATAATAAAAGTGTTAGTACAGTCTTTTTTAGAGTGTAATTAACAGTTCTGTAAACGTCTTGGACTCCAGTGTATTTTTCTCATTGGTATAATGGCTTTGCAAATCTAACAGGAATAAAATGCAATATAAACAATGAAGTCCACGTAGTTAAGAGGATCCCACTTTTATATAGAGAGTTTCAGAAGTGCCATTCCTATTGTAGTTTTCTTCATCTAGCAGATTTCATTGGCAAAAAATTACCTTATGTGGAAATAGGAAAAGCAATTAAACAAAAATGAGTTATTTCCAGAATTCAAATATTTTTCCAGTGTCGGATGTTATATTCACTGTCATACTAGTAATCAACATATTTTCTGCCTCAGCTAGCCACTAAGGTTAAATAATCATCTTCAGCTTCAATATGCTTGTACCTGCGTTTGTGTTTTCTTGATATCTTCCTTAAGAATGGAGCTGCATATCACACAAGTAAATATCAATACTTGGTTTCCCAGTTTGTGTTAGAATTTGAAGTCAGTAAAACTATGCAAATTTATTTGTTTGATTGGATTTTTCTTTTTTCATAATGCTGGATCTAGCCTTTTATTAGAAATTTCTATATAGAAGTATTTGTACATCCTTTGTTTCAGAAAAGCACCATATGTATTCTTTGGGCCTGGTTTTGATAAAGAATCTATGTAGATAGATTTGATTTTGTGGATAGATGAACAGCTAAACTATGCATATTACTAGTGATAACACGTTTACCATTTCTGATGGTTTTACATTGTCTCTGGTAGCCAAAGCTTGATTTTGCCTCTATGGGGGGTGTAAAATATTAACTAGGATTTCTGTGACAAATAGAAATTACCTATTTCCATGACCTCTCCATGTCATGCCAAATGTCATCTATGTCTCCATGTCATCTAGCCAAATAGTACTTAAAGCAAAGGCATGGGCTGATGGAATTTTTGATAGTATATGCTGAAGTCATATCAATGGATTTCAGTATGCCTAATATGCGCAGTTGAGCTATTGTAATCCATCGATCTGTTCTGCTACTAACACCTGAGAGTAAAAGTAATCACTTCAATTTTATATCTTGCAAATGCATGAGAGCAACAGCATTTTCAAATATGTGTCAGTTATTTAAAGATGTTGCTGAGATGGTGTGATGCGTTAGATTTTATCTGATCACTTAAAAGGTGAACTGAAACCAGAAAATCCACCATTCACAGGCAGAGGTGCTCATTAAGTTGATTTTAAATCATAAGAAAGATAAATAGGAGAGAAGAAAACAGACTTTATGAGCTGAAGAAATCTGGTAGAAAATGTTTTAGTCTTATCAGTGTTTAAGGGGAAAAAAAAGATGTGCTGGATGGCAGAAGTTTAAAGCAAAAGTGTGAGCACAGATAGCATTTTGAGTGATCAGAGAAAATGCCAAAATTTTTTTTTACATCATATGCATAACAATGAAAATTGAAGCAAGGTTGTTGAAAAATAACACCCTTGGGATGCATGTAAATACACAAAAGCTTAGAACTCAAAACAGAGCCTTAGGGAATTCAAAAATGCACAAGATAATAAAAATGGAATTATTTATGGTCACTAATTGAGAGCATTGACAGGGGGACTAGAAAAATCCTAACACACTCCATAAAGACTGCATTTTGTGGAAATTCTTCCAAGAGATTCAGCACTAAGAAAAAATCCGTTGCCTGAAAGGACATAGAAAACATGTAACAAAGATTACTGTGTTGATGTATGACCCACAATCGTCTGAAAATCCTTTGAAATCACTTAACCATAATTTTTAGTAATAACAAGAGATAACAGAAACTATCAGACAAATTCTGATAGAATTTTCCTATTTGAAAAATAGACTTGCATGCTATCTAGAAAAAGATGGACAGGTTTTTCGGGCCATAACTAGACCAAACACTGCCCTCAACAAAGTTTCTGGAACCCTCTGCTGCAATCCAAGCAAGTTTTCTCTCTGCTGTGCTAGCTTGTCTCTTCACATGCCTTGCAAGATTCTCTCTACCCTGTCTGAAAACAGCAAGAGACCCCTCAGTATTTTGAATGTTCTAAAAATGGGTTTGTCTGCTTATTTTTGATGCAGCAATCAGGCTGTTTCCTTTTCTTTCTATATATGATTGTTAGTATCTTTGGCTTTTTATTCAGTTTGAAATAACCAATGGAAAAGAGTTAAGTCAGATTGTGTAACAGGCTTGATCCTGAAAAGTGCTGATCCCTTGTCTCCTGATTCCATGAATATGCAATGACTAAGTTTGTAAGAATGATCAATTTGGCTGTGTTTTATCCTCTAGCCATGTGGTTCATGGCTGATCACTTCTTCCCCATTCTGACGTGGCCTTGATATACCCAACAAGCTTGATGCTCTTGGCTCAGGGTTGGTTTTTTTTCTGAATTACGCCGTAATTCCAACAGGAAGTCACTGATAATAAGGGATTTCCAGCTGGAAGGCTCAATAGCTAATTTAATTTAGATTAATATAAGTACTAAGCTGTGATGGTGCTGCTCCAAGATCCTGCCATGTAAAATAATTACAATATGCTATAAAAAGATAGGCTTTTAGCAGCTTTTTTTTTTTTTGACTAGAGCACCAAGAAGGGCCAGTACAGAAAACAAGGTCTCACAAATAGAAGGTCTCGTCGTATTTAAAAAAAAATACCAATGACATGTCTTTAAAACAGAAGAAAATAACAGAACAGTAATAGAATGCACTATTTCCTCTCTCTGAAGGATTTATTTTAAATCCTGATCTCTCTCATTCAAATAATGTCAAATGTTACTTGGTGTATAAAGTAAAAGCATTGATAATAATTCTCTGGAAATTCAAACACATATAGCATATGACCTTCTCTAGCACTTTTTTTGCCAGTCTTAATTGAGACACCTAGTAACTGTGTTCCTTACATCCTCTTAGCATGTGTGGTTTATAACTAGATAATAAAATGAAATTAGAAAGTATCTGAAAGCTGATGTCTAAGACTGCTTTCAAATTGAGCTTTTGTAAAGAGTCTGAGGGAATGGAATAAGCTAACAGTGTGTCATTAAAGGTATTTCCAAAAATCTTACACAGCATCATCTTTGAGCCTTGGGTTGTTCAGTGGGAGCAGACCCTATGTTTCAACAGGAGTGACCAGAGCCTTTGTCTGGACTGAGGGAAAGCAGAACTACAACTGGCAGCACATGATGAGGATTCATGTGAAGTAGGAGCCAGTTACCCTGGTAATTCCTAAGTATAATGAAAATACAGTGAGTTCATCAAGAGACTGCAAGACAAGAGTAACTTTCTCCCTCAGAACAACATGCAAGATTTTAAAAACAATTTAAAAATGGAGAGATCAATTTTAATCATAAGATCCGTTCTTTTGAAAGTTCTGTTGGAGTAGTTTTTCAGCTTTCGAACCTTTAATTATAGAAGCAGTGACACCAACATCTAATTTTTGTTTTCCTCCTGAAAATAAAATAGCACAGTCTACAAGAATTTGCTGTTATGTCTACTTATATTTTCAGATCCCTACTAAAGAGTAGAGTGGGATAAGGAGGGAAAGAAAAGCTAAGGTATGCATTGATGTATCAGGACTTGGAGTATTAACTGTGGGAAGAAGTATAAGGCTTCACAGTGCAGTGAAAGCCTTTAATAAATTTCCAACAGGAGGAAAGTGGAAACAGTGGGAGCAGACCCTATTTAGGAAGATAAACATAATAAAGAAATTGGGATTTTTAGATAGAATTTGAAAAGGGATAGTAGAACATAGAAAAACAGCAGAGTTGGCTCGGTATTCTTTCTTGATGATTTGCTACTCTTTATACTTCTAAAAATTGTAATATCCAATCTTGAGCATGTAAGATGGGGAAAAGTTGTGGCAATCAGCCTTGTTCTCTGTGAACGTTTTGTAATCTCATATCAGACTCTTTCTCTTTTATGCTGCTGAAGAGATCAATAGAAGTTGCCTGCTGAGGATGTTATCTTTGGTACCAACTTTTTAATTAACTCTTGTCCTGAGCTCAAAGAGCAATGTTTCACGGTAAAAACTCTTCATGTACAAAGCAGATCTGACATTTATCAATTACACTTCATGTATCCGGTAGAGCGATCAAACAGTTGGGAGCTGTAGTACTGTTAGTTTTCCAGTGATGGCAAAATAACACAGATGCCCACATCAAATACATTTGCATCACTCTGGACCCTTTTTGAACATGTTTGCCAATCATTTTTGAAGAATACTCTGTTGACACTAAAGAGAAATTGTCAATACTGAGATCACATTGTGTATATTAGATATGATAGAAAAAGTAATAATTTTAGTATAGTATTAATTCATTTTGCTGTCTTGATTTAAAGTCAGTGAAAAAACTATACCACTTTCATGTTCTCGCTGCTATACATCGAGAGTTTGTTTTGCTCTCCTTTGGACATCAGGGAAGCATTTTCCAGAAGAGGAAGCTTTCTTTGGGCACTAGTGTGCCAACCTATAGGTCTATGCATTTGGCTTCTTCCTTTGCTTTTCAGGCTAAAATCTGATTTATCAGAAGTGAATCAGGTGCAGTACGTGAATCTGTATGATATTTTTTCCTTCGGGAGAGCACTCACCCAGACTGGCAATCTTGTGAAAGTGTTTTTACTGCCATCTCTGCACAATAGAGCTATTCTGTGCTGCAAGAGGGAGACCCAGCATTATCAGTAAGCTCCTCCGCTGTTCACACCAGAGGCCTTGAATCTATGTCTGAATGTTTCTTGATTCTTAGGTTGTTTTTCAGAGATGGTGCAAATGTAATATATTCTCTAAAAACAAAGTCCTCAAACTTTTAGTCCTACAGCTTTCTAAAATTTCTAATTAAAATGTATTACTTCATATTCCTTCTTTATCTGCATTATTTACTTCTTTGATTGTAATATTGGTTACTGACTAATTGACTTTCATTTAAACACTGTTGATGCATCATGACAATAGTCAAACTAATGTTTTTAAAAACCCACAAGGATAACTGCTTCTCAGTACTGAGTGTAAGTGTTCTTATTTGTGTAAGGGGCTTTTACAGGATATCCAGAAAGAATTTCTCTCCCTCTTTTTTGAGATCTCATATATTGAAAAACTGTTTACGTTTCAAGAGCCACTATGTTTTAGGAAGACCTCGTAAAGACATCTTCATTCCAAAATCCCCTTGAGAGCCTATGCACTTTTCAGCAACAAAGCTTCTGCCTCTGTTATTACTGTTTATTTTTGTTGAAGGAGACACTAACATCAAGAAACAAATGGCGATCTCTCCCAGCAGTCTTATTCTATTAAGGACAGCTGTTATTGTGTCTGCAGCAGTGTACAAAGCATAGGATATAATTTTTTGCTGTGGTCCACTGATTGCTTTGTTCATCTCTGCTGGTGACAGATTAGCTTTGCAGCACATCCATAGGTCACCAGCCACCCTTTTTGTATTTGTAGTGGTCAGTACTGTGAAAAGAGATTTTAAATTGAAAATAACACTCTCTTTTGTTGTCTTGTATTTTGGAGATGCGGAACTGTGCAGCAGAGGTGCTACAGGTCACGCTCAAGATACTCTAGCGAGGCTACATGCAAGAGCTTCTATAGTAGCACCAGTCTCTCATTATAGCTGCTGTCAGCTGGTCCTATCTGTCCATGACATTTATGAAATTCTTTTCATAAAAAATTTAAGGTTAAAAAGTGTTAAGAAAAAGTACACTGCCATGGTTTACTAATGAAAGAAGGAAAGGTTATTTTATTATCAAATATACAGAGGAAAGCACTTTTCTTCATCTTACCTGGATGTTTTCTTCATAAAATGAAAAAGCTCTTATCTTTTATATTTCATTTTGATCAGGTTTTCCTGAAATAGTTCTAATTAAATACCCTTTTAAACATAACCAAAGCATCAAAGGTGTATTTTAAAACAAGGCAAGAGATTTAAATTCTTTCAGACTCTGTAAGATGCTTTCTGCAAAAGCACCTTAAAAACAAATCTGTATTTTCAAGGAAGGATGTTGACAAAATGAAAATGAAATAATGGTGCTGATTCTAGTTCCAGCAAATGGACAGATTTGACCAATCTTTCTTTAAAAGCACACTGTTACAGAAGTGGTGAAGCACAGTGAAGTCCCGTTTTGATCCACGGAATGAGTGCTGCTCCAGGAGCCAGAGCAACCCAAAGCAACGCCAGTGAGGTAGGATTGGTCTGTCTCTGGCCTGATATAGAAATTTGTCTTCTACTTCCCTTGTGTCACTTTCAAATGGAGTTATTTATTTTTTTTGCTAGTAATCAGGAGAGAAATGCCCTCATACCTTTCCTTGTTGGTGTCACATTTTAAGATGGAAGAGAAGCTGTAGATATTTCAAAATTATAGAGACTGCCAATTATAAACCTTTTACATTAAATATATTGTCAGTGAAGCAAGTTTTTCTGGACAAGCAGACTGATTCCAAGAAGAGCCCTGTAAATAGGTGTATTGGAGCGCATGGAGCACTAAGAACCTAGGAGGTGAATTCTGCTGCTTTTTTCCACTGTGTTTACTTGGTTCCTTCCTCTGTCTTTGTTCTCCTTTCTTCCTAGCCAGCAGCACTAGTGCTTGAATGTAGGTCCCATCCCTTCTTAATGTGTATGAAATGTATTGCACTGGGTAGCGCCAATGTCAGCTAAATTTCAAGAATCAAAAACCCAAGAAGGATAAATCAGAAACTAGATGTTTAAAAGATCTAGAACCTGTGTTATTCTTTGGCTTAGATAAATAGACTAAAATTATAGCTGCAAAAAATTACTTCAAATTTCTTAAAAATACAAGCTGAAACTTAAATGTTGTCCTTTAGATTCAACCAGACTGCTTGAATTGAAATGATGTACATTGTTTCTTCACAAGATGCACTCAAAAGATGGCCATACTTAATATTCTCACCAGTCAGGGCTTGGCAGTGAACTTTCATTTCTAGAATAACTGGAAGGTTAAGCCTCTGTTACTGAGAATTATTTATTTATTTTTTTAAAAATATCTGCCTCATGAGTTGTGGCATAGAAATATTCTGAATGAACTTCATTTTTCTTTTTGAGTCCTGACTAGAGCAAGCAAGCAATTCCTATTTCTTGTCTTCATTCTGCCTGTCTCAACGACAGAGCCAGAAACTTGGAAAGAATTACAGTTGATGAGTTTGCCTTTATAAATGAAGTGCTTAAAGTTGAGAAGAAAGTGCTGTGTCTGAACTAATTCATTCCTAGTCTCAAGTATGTTCTAGCCCTCCTTACCTTTAAAATAAAGTGAGAACTTTTGCCAAATATGTTTTGATAGTAATAACTAAAGACTGCTTTGGGAGATGGATACAGCACATCTCCAGATATGTTCAGAGTGAAGTGAGCGTGCAAGTATATCTTGTATCCTTGCCAAAATACCATTCTAATACAGCTTGCCAAAAAAGTCCCAGGGAACAGTTCTTTATCTTCTTGAGAGCCAAAAAATTATTCTGTATTGAGGGATAGACTTACTTATCAGCAGTACAATTCAGCTTTCTTGGCCTGTACTTCATTTAAGATAGATTTCTATAAAACAACAAAGAGAAGAAAATATGGATTATCAATATACACAAGATATCGCACACTGAAAGTTAAATTAGCAGCACAGCAAAAATGGCTTTTGTACAACCTACAAGCTTTAATGTAAAGGGGAGAGGCAGTTGATGGTGCTTGCACTGACTATGCTTTGAAAGTCACTCTGGTTTTCTGGTAGTTTTTCCAATTCTGGGAGGAATGCAGTGAAACACTATTAATTTTCAAGTGAGGAATGTAACCATAATATTTATAAGAAAAAAAGGCAGTTCTCTGTCTTTCTTTGAAATTTTCAGAGCTTGTTAAAAAGTTTTCAGTATGAGCCTCGTTTGCCATGCTTACTTTTTTCTAGTCCTGAATTTTTGTTGTCCAGAAACAAATGGATGGATAACATCTTGCAGCTATGTTCTTGTATTCTCCTGAGCACACTGTAAGTTCCTGTCTGATCTTCATTTTGGATTTAAAATTAAAATTTTGCACCCTCTTCTGTCTGTGAGTTGCCTGTCAATATTAGAGTCATAAATACACTGAAGTAGGAGGACTCACCAAAAAAAAAAAAAATTTCTGTAACATGGTTTAAGATATACTGTACACTCTCTGTAGCTGGGTTCCTTCTGAGAGGCAAACAGTTTGAATCTTGAAGGTCATTTGTGTCCTGGTGCTATGATGACAAATGATACGCAGCTGTATAAGGAAAAGATTCAGACAGATGGAAGTAATATTATGGGTCCCTTCCAATTTCTTTGACAGCTCTTTAGCCATCTTTAATGAGTATCTCTCATTTTAATTTCTTTCAAAAGAAAAGCTTACTCAAAAGCTCTGGCACAACTAAAAACATTACGTGATGTTTTGATCACCCTCTACAAGCTTTATAGTATAATGGAAAAATCATTATGGAATAACACTCAGGATGAACTATGCAAATCTACTTTTCTGTACTGGATTTCCAAGTAGTCTTCTTAGTACTGTTGGACTCTGGATGCCTATATAGGAAAACAACTGAAATTCAACAGCAATTGCAAACTATCTGCAGACAGTTTTAATGTTCACTTCAAAGCAGGCACCAGTGAGTTCCAGAGAAAATTTTAGTAATGCAGTATCTGTTCAAATGAAATGACAGAAAATCTTGAATCTACTTGAATAAGGATACACGTGAACACTTTTGTGGCAAGCCTTCCAGCATTTTCTGAAAAAGAATCCAAATCTGTCTCTGCACTGCTGTGGATTGTATGGATGTTACAACCAAGAAATATTTTATTTTACACACATTTTTTGCGTTGCTTAAGATGCTTTAAATCCTTCTTTAAGAGTTATCCAGTTTGTATTAACATTTCAGACTGACTCATTACTTTTGTTTCCAACTGTTTTTTTTTTCTTTTTTTTAAGCAGTCTTCAGAATCTATTGAGTAATTATTTCTGCAGTTTCATCAGGAACTTCAGTGATACTCAGCGATTTTTCTTCTATAGAGTTTTGACAGTATTCTGTTCAGAAAGAACTATGACGTGCAGAAGATTCTTTGGGCTATGGCAAGCACATTTTTAATAATGTGTTCACATTTTGTGCCTGAATAAGAGAATGTCTTGTCAGCATGCTTTTTTTCTGTAGGTTTTCTTTTCTGACCTACACACCAAATATTCTGACTGTGATACAGCATGTGATATGCTAATGTTCCCTCTTGCATATTGAAATCATTCTGTGTCTTTAAAGATTTTTGTTTTAAGGAAATAATCATCCAGAATTTGGAGAAAAAAGCAGTTGATCTGATTTGTGCTGATAAATGTTCTCCACCTGTCTAATCCCCTTGGGTAACAGAAAATGGAAATGTTACACATCCCGCAGAATTCAGAAGTTTCCTTACTAATAGTCCTCAAATACTGAAAATACTTTTGAAATTGTTTACTGAATGACACTTCTTTTGCTTGGACCATGGGGGAATGCTTTGTATGCTAAAGGAACTCAGCAATCAACATTTTAAGCTTTTTTTTTTTTTTTTTCCCTGAAAATCCTGCCTCAGGCAGACCAGTGGGGTAAAGACCAGAAATACATTTAAAATCTCTTTTTAATGCCTTAATTCTATTTAGATATGAACCTTTTTCTAAGCTCTACCACAATAGAGTAATTTAAAGTCCTCATGTTGACTATACTTATGTTCTTCAATATCAACTTCAGTTACTGTCAAAATACTCATTAACTTTGGGATGATGACCAGTCCCTATCTGTGGAAGCAGACTGTACCAGGGAACTTATGTCCACTTGCAACTAAGCACTGTAATTTACATTCTGAATGTTAGGATTGCAACTGATTAGTTGTCAAGGTGAATGCAAGTGAAAATACAAACACAGCATAATCACTGAATATTTCAATATCAGAAAAAATGTAGATCTTTACAATGAATTGTTAGTCTTTGAGTAACACTTTTCAGCAATTATTTCAGTCACTGCACCCATGCAGCACAGTAGTTTTAGGCAGGAAATGAAGAAGAAAACTTTTTCCAATTGAAGCTGCAGGACCAATTTTGATAGTAATTATCTGAGGTTGGGTCAGCTCACTGGATGTTATTATCTCCTGCCAAACTAAAAATTAAATTTATGAAAAATGAAACCTGTAATAATTCTAAATGGTTAGACCCTAATAATGAAAGTCATCCAGAAATACAGATCTTCCTGCTGCAGAAGCTATCACTTGGTTGCATTTCTTCTGAGTTTCTCTGAAGGGAGGAATTCCAGTTAAAGATACCATGTGAATATTATTTTCCAGCATTATTGACTCTCATCCCATTAGGAATCCTTAATGTATCCCATGACCTTGTAGGGTTCAGGTGTCAGACAGGAGAGGGGAAAGGGGACACGTGGCAGACAATCACTGAACGATGCAATTGCAGGCACAGGTCCCTCAGTTCTTTGAGAGTTCATATTTGTCTGTGGCAGTATCCCTGCAAGTGAGTGCATTGCTTGTTTGCTTCTTTTAAGTATCCTTTTAAATTACTCACAAGCTTAATGGATTAGACTTGAAAATGCTTTCCAGTATCGTGCCTATTGAAAAATCACGTTCACTCTCTCTATTCTTGCATTAGTCGCCAGGAATCCCATTGTTTTTCTTCGTGTGATGTTCTAGCTGAGAAATACCAGCTAGTAGAAAGAGAGGAGGATTGTTCCACATTATGTATACACAAGAAAATGTCTGTGTCCAGTCTGACTTCATACCTTTTCGAACCAGTTGTGCATAATATAAAATCCAGTTTTGTCTCTGAAGAGCTGTGATTGCTCTATTTTTTCAACTAGGTATTCCTACATACATGTTAAGCTCTGCTTTTGTCCTACTTAGACTCTAGTTGAGTCTCTTTTAAACGTTCCTTGTTGAGGTAACCAGTCTGAGCTTTTAAATCTTTTGTTCAGGCTGGTTTCACAGTTTTTTAATCATTGTTATGGCTCTCTGCTAATCCTTGCTGATGCCAGTGGTCCTGAGGTGAAAGCCATTGTGATTTCTTATGCCTCTCAGTTCAGGAACTTGTGACCAGTGAAAAGAGACTGTATTTCAACATCCCTGTAATCTCAGTCTCATGGGAATACCCCTGAGCTAGGAGCAGACAGCTGGAAATAGAGAAGCCTTTGGACTACTTTTATTTGTGGTGGAAATTGGCCCATCTTCCAATAGATGCGAATCTAGTCTTTTGAGCAACTCTCGATTTTTGTGAGAAGCATAATTCAACTAACCCCTACAGTATCCTCAAATTATTCTAAACAAAGTTCTCATAAATTTTGATTCAGAAAAGCTTCAGAATTTAGCTCTATGTAATATGAGTATCGAATGATATAGTGTGTGCTTCAACATAAAGCAGAAATGTCTCACAAATACTAATACCTAAGAATCAGAGGAAGTTTTTGTTCATTGAATTCTCAAAGGTCTCGGCACACCTTGACTTATGACTCATATCGAACTCTTTCGTGTATCTGATTTAGAAACTGCAGTAGATCAGAAATGGGGAAAATACATCCGGCTTTCATCGCTGACTTGTCAATATAAGGAGAAGTGACATGACAATAACAAGCCCCAGCATGTTTGTTAGGGATTCTTCACCCATGAAATTTATAATCCTTTCAAACACAGAAACTGTACAATTTTAAAGGAGGTTTGTAGGGCTCATGAAAATTAAATGCAGAAAATATGGAGTGAGTGGAAAATGAGGTATCTTCCGTAACACTTAGTGATTTGCTTTAATTGCATGACAAAATTTCAGCTGAAGAAGTAAACTTTTCTCATTGAATAAAAGGATATATGCCTTTCATGTCTATTCAGCCATTTTGAGCAATTGTGTGCGAAGTTCTGTTGTAAACATATTTATTTGAATGAGTGCCTCCTTATATTTACTTACAAAGGATTCTCAAAAGTATTAAGTTTAATAGTTGTACTTCAGTTATAGCGGTGATTTACATTAAAATAAGTTTTTGAAAACAGATCACTGTGGTGGCTACTACCATTCACCAACAGAAACAATAAAATTAATATCACTGTTGATTTCTGCTATCAGCAGTATGAGAAGTCATATGTCTTAAAAGATACTTGTATACAGTTGTAGTAGTCATTTTGTGTTTGTATATAGATTAACGTTTCCCAGAACTGTAATATGTCTGAAAATATTTATTATTTACACTTTCATAATATTTATAAAAGCAGTGAATTTGGTATATGCATGTCAAAGGTCAACTACATTAATTTGTGTGTTCAATTTGGCACAGACAACTTTAGTGAGGTAAAACAGATACCTGCGTTTTTAGATGAATTCTCGCTGTCACAGTTACAGTCCTCACCTTGGTCCTTGAATCTCATTTCTCAATGCAGCCCACAGAGGCTGCTCCAGCAGGTGCCTCCATGACCCAGAGATGTAGTAATGAATACAGTGACTCTTTCAAGTGGCCACTTGAAGGGTTAGAGTTAAGGTTGCTTAAGTTTTTATCCTGACAATACATCTTACAACTTTTCAGACATAAATCTGAAGTACTTCAATTCTTTACTCCTTGTTTTTCAGATGTTTGAGTGGCAGTGAACTTCGCTTTCCAGAAGAACACTGTCAATAGCCTAAACTATGTGCATAACAGGTTTTGTCATTGAAAGATAAGAAAACCTTTTCCTGTACTAGTTCTCATATCACTGTTCCGCTGTGACAGTAAATTTACTTTCAGTGACTGCCTTTAAGGTGCTTTTTTTGACTTCGCTGGTCATTGCTGTAGAAGCATGGCCCACAAATAACCAGGTATGGCAGCAGATTAAGGTGGAGCTTTCCAAGAGGAACAGTGAGTCATTTACATACTTTATCATCTGCCACCAATCACTTTTTTTTTTCTGCATTATTTTGTAGTATTCAAATTAGTTCTTTTTCCAGTTCTGAAATACTCTCAAGACAGATTTATTTATTTTAAATGTATGTGTGCAAGTTTCTTAAATTATGTGATGGGCTGGAGCTGCACCAACGTAATCTTATCGGCATTCAGTATCACTGGGCTATAGAAAAAAATAAGCAAATGCATGATAATGAGATGAGATAAAAATTCAATCAGAAGAATAAAATATTTTTGTGATTGTTTAATTCATTTTCTTTCTCGCCCAATTCCCTCTCATAAAACACCCTGTCTTAAGCAGCCGCTTTTTGGTGTATGTTCCAAAATATATAAAACCTGGCACACATGAGTGGAGGATTTTTATATTACTAGAGAGCACTGGATATACTTTCACTTTAATCTGAATTGGAAATAGCTCAAGTAAAGAATAACAATGTTGTCTGCAGAGATACTGATGTAAATAGAAAGATATTTCAGAGCGCAGTCTTTTATTTTTACTTGTTATTCATAACTTGTAAGGAACTGTAAATAACTTCACAAGGGATGTTGCTGATGAGAAGTTACAGAAAATTGGAAAAGTTCTGAAGTTCCACATTTACCTATTTCTTCTGCCTTTTCTTCTTTTTGAGAAAAGAATTGGAGTTAAAATTTTGGTTAAAATCTTTTTTCTTTCTAAGTTGGCACTTTTTTCTTTTTTTTTCCTCTCATTTTATCACCCCTCTTGTTACGGAAGTGGAAGAGGGATACGTACAGTGAGCTTTGCTCTAAGTGTCAGGTCCTTCAGTGGGTCATTTTCTGTATATCCTGTTTTCCTCTATTCTTGCCTGTTCCTACATGCTTTCTCACTGGATTTGTTGGGAGGAGAGCTAACAAAAGATGTCAGCCTGAAAGGGCCCAGTGTGCTTGACAAATAGCTATTGGAGAGTTTGCTCACTGCCTCATGGAACTGTAGCTTTGGAAATCTGAAGACTTGCAGATTTTGGGTGGGGGCAGGCAGTCATCGAAATTTCATTGTGCTGTGGAAGAACTTTTCAGGAAAGAGCATCTTAACTATAGTATATCTGTTATGTTTTTATTAAATATTAGCTAGAGACCACTACAAAGGACAAGCTTATATTTATCAGTTCTATATATCAGGTATATATTAACTATATACTAATTTTGCAATTCTTTATGCCTCCTCTTATAACCTATTTGCTACTATGAAAAACTTGTATGTGCTGATTAAGCTTCATGAGATTCCTCTGAGGTAGATAAAATGTGTAACGTTATATTTCTTCAATACATACATATTAGAAGGTATGTGTCCTCTATTTTCTGATTCACAGCTTTTACTTTTTACAAAAAGATCATGTGTGGCTTTTAGTCAGAGCTAGGATTCCTGCTTAGGTAATTAAATTACATCACGTGTCCATATATTAGGTGTTTAAATTCCTTTCAAGACTTCATGTGCTTATATCATTTAGATACCTTGATATTATTTTTGTATGTGAACACATGTATGTAAACGTACTATTTAGATGTTATTCACAGTGCTTGTTTTCACTCATTTGGACATCTGGCAAAGCTGCTTACTCTCTTTGCAGTGAAGAGAGGGGGGTAGGTTCATAGAGTATGATTGAGGCTACAATTAAACACTGAACTTGAATTGCTTACTGTGCTCTTAGATCCTTGTTCTGATTGCTGAGATTGAGAGTTTGGCCAGGCCACACCATGGCTCCCTTCCAGCTTATATGCACAGAATACTTCCCATGTAAAATGACAAGTAAATACATCTCAATCTATGGCATTAGCACGCAGAGGGATGTTCATCTGGAAGTGAGTCCCGCATTCTGCAATTTTACATTTTACATGTCCTTGCTTTTGCACCAAAGAATATTCCTTTACACCCACAACTTCAAAAATTGTAACAAATGTTGATGTAGGGTCCAAAAATGTAT
Organism: Gallinago undulata; assembly: GCA_026546715.1. Lineage (NCBI taxonomy): Eukaryota > Metazoa > Chordata > Aves > Charadriiformes > Scolopacidae > Gallinago > Gallinago undulata. Next base: position 16,637,898 of record JAOTQQ010000063.1, on the reverse strand, counting down.
GTTTTATATTGCATTGCATTCCTTAAAGCAGTATAACTGCAGGGTATGGACAAACTGTCAGCCACTCCTTGGCTAGAAGTGTCTGTGAAGTGCTTTTATACTTGGGGACTTTTGCTCATCATCTTTTAGAGCTTCAACCATGAACTGGTTACTGTCCTACAACACTCCTGACCATATAAATAACAAAAGTATCACAAAGCTTAGGTAACTGATATTAGGCAGAAGTAAAGCATCAAATGAGCATTTTTGATATGTACATACCTACTTTGAATTTCCCTGATTGTATTCCTGATCATTTCCTGATCATTTTTATGAAACCAATTTGAAAAAAACCCTAACATAATAAGGAATAATTCCAAGTAATGTTTGTAGCGTATGTAGCATATTCCACATTGATGATACATTAATGATTCTAGTGACACGTTACTAAGACATACATACGTAAATTTAGTCATCGATGATCCAGGGAAAATTTATATTTAGTTTTTAAAATTTCACTTTCTGAACTTGTTGCAAGTGGCAAGCCATAGGCAACTATAACGTATAGGAATAGATACTGTTGTGATCTATCAAAGTTTCTATAGTTACTAAAGCCCAAACTTGAGCGTATTATCTGCTGTGTACTGTATATGTGATAACTCATGTGCTTTTCTTGAAAACAATCAAAAATATTGAAGTCTTCTCAGATCCTGAACTTACCTTAAAATTCAGGTTGATATTTTTATAGTATTTATATTCTGTGTGTTGGTTGTAGAGATAGCAAACATAACACCAATGACCCACAAACACCCAAAATTTGTCTGAAGTGATCAAATTGTGTCAAAACCAAATCATTTATCTGATGAACCTTTTGAACATAAGTTAAATTTTCCTCAAACTACTTACACGTGTGGGTTTTTTTATTATTTTAAGTGATGCTTAACTTGGTTATCAATCTATGAAGAGAAAAAAATAGTTTAAACTTCAAGAGTCCCAACATGGAGAAGAATGTTAAATGGAAACAAATTCAGATTCTGCACTTAGAGAGCAAGTACATTTGTTCTGTTAAAGGTCTGCATTTTGTATCCTCATCTTTCTTTAACTGTTATATGCATAACTCTTTTCTCTAATTCAGTTGAGCTCAGTATAGGATGTAGAAGATTCAAGAGGAAAACCTAGCTTTATGCCAGCTTTTCCGATCTCTAGTTGGAATTCATTTCAATTGTTATCATAAGATAGAGGAAAAAATGAATATAATCTACATACTGCATAGGCCATTCTGATATTAGATATAGTTTAAAAGTATTCAGAATGTACCTTTCTCCTTCCCCCCCCCACCTCCCCTCCCACCCCGTACAATTTCTCCCTACTTTCCACTTGGATAAATTTAGTAAAGACAAAAAGTGATGGTTTGCTGATCTTAAAGAACGGGAGCATGTCTAGAAGGGCATAAGGAGTTCCCGGCATAATGGAGAAGTGACCCTAAGTCCTTTAATTTTTAATATACTGATTTTATGTATACCCACCAAAAAAGAAAACTCAAAACAATGGCAACTAGTTCTTTATTTGTTATCGCAACTGTCATAGAATTTATGGTTAAATATATAATGGCCATTTCTCATTTTGCATTAATGCACCAGCTTTCACCTAAAAGGAAAATATCAAATGTGCTAGGCAAAGGATACACCCTGCCAATAACGTGAGTCATGCTTCATACACTCAATGCCTGCATCACCTTGAGTATTATAAAAACCTATAAAACTGCCAACAAGTTATGCTTTAGTATCATTCCTGAAAGTTGCATCCTTATTTCTGGAACTGTGTTCTCAGCAATTCCAGTCAGTACCCCAGTGATGTGACATCCCTGGAAGGATGCCCTCCCCTGGAGGACTGGCAGATGACAACTGTTGGCATTAGGGATGTTTGATGAATGTATTACAGTCTCAAAATACTGTTATATTACATGTGCAATGCAAAGTTACTGTAGTTGGAAGTTCCTTATAAATTCAAATTTTGTAAGTTTTTTTAAAATAAAGCATAAGTTTTCCATAAACAATATGGAAAATGTGTTGTAGGCTAGTAAATAGCACCCATTGTTTTCTCTTTCCACAGTGAAGACCAAAGCCTGATCAAAGTATAACATAATATTAATTCTCCAAGAATCTTCCAATGTAAGACGGTTAAATTTTTTCAGAATTCAATGGTAACTACTTCTGCAAATTAATAGAAAATAATTTTATTTTCGGTTTGTAGATAGTCTCTGTGGAATTTGTGCTCATAAAAAGCTACTTCATATGTAGTGTTTTCTTGCCCTTTCCCAATTCTGCGGTGCAGAGACTGCTCATGAATTTCAGAAAGGTGTGTTAGAATAATCTTTTAATATGAAGTGTAAATGCCATTAGATTGAACTAGGTGTCTTAACAGCAACTCCCTTCCATGAGTCCTGTAAGTTTTAAAGAGGAAATGAATGTCTTTTTAGCTTTACACAAATAATTTAGCAAAAGCAATGCAGTTGCAAATAGATAACCTGCTACATTTGTGGGACTTAGGGTCTCAATACCTGGGCTCTCAATGTCTTCCATTTCACAAATCCTTGCAATAATTTTATCTGTAGAAGTCAGAATGGGAAGTAAGCTATTTCAGAAGATATTCTGGCCACTTTGAGACTCCTCAATAACTGTGCTGATTTACAGAATTATAAAATTTATAGTTTTGTAAAACTTTCCGACACTAAATAATATGTCTTTTATTTGTCCTGCTTCCAGCTAGGATAGAGTTAATTTTCTTTCTAATTGTTGCTGTGTTTTGGCTTTAGTATGAGAATAAAGCTGATAACATATTGTTTTAGTTGTTGCTAACTGATGTTTACATTAGTCAGGGACTTTTTCTGCTTCCCATAGAAGCTGAGAGGGAGCATAGAACCAGCTGGCCATAAGAATATTCCATACCATAGATGTCATGCTAAGTATATAAATGGGGGCAGGAGTCTGTGATCGCAGAGTAGTGAGAGCAACTTGTGTTGTATAACCTTATTTTGTATCTTTTTTTACCATCCCC
>JAOTQQ010000063.1:16618285-16634762 GCA_026546715.1 Gallinago undulata | reverse complement strand
TTTTTTTTATTTTTTTACCATCCCCCCCCCCCCCCCCCACCGTCCTATTAAACTGTCTTTATCTCAACCCACAATGGCTTTTTTTTGTTTTTTGCCTGCTTCTTTTCTCCCTACCCTACTGGGGGAGACAGGAGGGAAGTGAGGGAGGAGCAGGTCTGTGGTCCTAGTTGCCGGCTGGGGTTAAACCACGTCATTATTACAGACAAGGACGTGTAAGAGCATAATTGATGGTTTATCCTTTTTATTATTTATCAGGCTAAAAGCCTGATCAGAGTCACTGCAGTTGCTGCAGGGATGCAGTTGGTCTGGATGTCTCATAGTTGAGCCATCAATCATAACTTGCCTTATGAGGGGAAAAAATGTACAATTACAGCTGAAATCAGCTTTTGTGCTTCACTTTTTCTATGGCTGAAACAAGTCTAACAAGTTGCCTGGTCTAAGAAGGTGTTTCAGAACAGCTAAGTATATAAGCCAGTTAGGGCGAGAGGTAAATAAGCATGTCGGCTGGATGATACATATATATGCATGTGAAAAATAAGCAGGCTTCTTGAAGCTTTGTAATACAGTATTCTAATTTAGAGAACTAGATTTGTGATGTTTTTCTAATACTGAGTCTGTGGTGCTTTCATCCTAAGTTAATTAAATTTGAAAATTTTATTCATCAGCAAATCTAGCTAATAAAATACTGTTTCAAAATAGTCAGATCTTCCAGTAATCTGTTCTTAAACATCCAACCAGACAGACGGACCTAAAAGGTGCACTGTTAAAGTAAATATATTAAACCTTCAATCTAAGTAGCGTAGTATTGCAATAGATAGAGGTAGAGTATCTAATTAATGCAGTGGTGCATCCCAGAGTCTAATATAAGAAAGAGGAGTGTAATTCATGTCATTCAAAATTATATGAGGATTCCACACAGTTTTCATGATTTCAAATTAGTCAGTGCTTCTTGCAGTGCTGTTAGAACATAAGGGTTCTCCAGATCACGGAACTCACTGTGTGTTTCTGTTGGTTAGTCTAGATTAAGTGGTTTTTCTTCCTCACTGACTTCATGAATATCTAAGTATTGAATTTTCTACTCACATACTTTAAGAAGGCTATTAATTTAATATTATAAGTAACTAGGACTCCAACAATGTGAACAGGACTACTCTGGTTTGGGATCTGCCTCTTTACATATTGATGTACCTTTAAAAATAATGTTACATTTACACCAAACTAGACCAGAAAATTAGGCCACTACCTCTAGTCTGCTGGTTTTTATTCTTTTCTAGTATTTCTTGCTCTAGCTATTGCAAAGTATAGCTCTGGGGTATGTGGAGGTTTTATATATCTTTTTAAGAAATGAGCAGAAATTTCAGATGCAACCTGTTACTACCTGTTCAACATGATTTCAGAGAGGCAAAAAGCCTGACTCTGCTTTACAATTTTGATTTGTGAATCAATTATTTTTATCTAGCTTAAAGTAGTTTCATCAGCTTCAACATCATACGATATATTATGATAAGATGACAAGCAAAAAACCTTGGTTATTATTAGCACCTAGTAAATGTTGACCAAGTTCCATTTTTATGTGTTATTCCAAGTATTCCTATTTTTATTTTTCTAACATATTATAAAAGGGTAAGAAAACACATGATGGAAATTTTCTGGCTCATTAGTTCATCTTTGGCATGATTCAGAAGACTTAAAGTCCAATTTAGCCAGTCTCTGGGGTAAAAAAGTGTAACTCAGGAAGTACAAAGAAGTGCATTATTTTCAATTTGTCTGTAATGGTAATGGAGTTGGTATGTTCACAGTTCTCTGTCCATTTGTCAATAGAGAAGCTACACAAACCAGCATCTCCTCTCATTTTTCTTCCACAAAGGTGCTACAGCTTCATTTTGGACAAAGTATAATTGATTGCATATGGCCAAGACTTCCTGTAAGATTAGTTACATTTTTAATCAAAATGTCATGGGGGTACAAATGTAACGTGCAAAGAAGTTCCTTGTGTTGGAGGGATTTGTTGCTCAAGAACAGCTGCAAATGCATATCCTTGTGCTCTACTTACCCTACAATTACTGAAATACTTACATATAAACATAAAGCCTCTTTATGAAAACGATGGTTGGATCAGTTAAAGATTTGGAAACCTGAAAATTGAGTTCAGTGCTGAACTTCTGAGTTCTTGGCCCTAGAGTAAAATCCTAATATGCTGTATATTAAGGCTTAAGATATGTTTGCAGCACATGGGGAGGGTTAGGTTATGTCTAAGCAAGTAAAGTTCAATACTTATAATTCCTGTTACTAGACACTTCATCCCTGAACAGAGAGATCGGAATTCAGGAGATTTTATATTTGGTTCTTCTGTGTAGGAATCAGAGTTTGAATCAAGAATGTACACAAAGGTTTTCAGACTTCAAAGGGACATGATAAAAATGTGGATAGTATTACATGTTAAGTATGTAGCCTCCCTTGCATAAGGTTAGCTCCACTAACTCCTCTGTGAAGACGATAATCTATGCTCATCAGTTGGCACTGGTATAAGCTTGAAGGTGGTACCCAATGTTAGGTAGAACTTGTTACTAACTCCCCATGCCAACTCCCCCTGCATCTGAACATATTCAGATGAATGTAGTCTGTTGGCTGATTGACAGCTATTAAATACATAAAAGATTGACAACCAAAGATTGGACACATATTTTTTTGTTTCATCTTCTAAAGATCTCAAATTTTGAGGCTTTCATGCTTGTATGTGGATTTATCTTTGTCAGAGAGTGGGAATTCCAGGATCTCCTCTGCGCTAGGAATGCAGTTATTCCACTGATTAGTTAATTATTCACTTGGGCCTTCTCCAGCTGAGTACCCTGATATGAATGAATATAAACAAAAATAGTTTCCGCCAGGTGTCAACCCTTTAAAATAACGGATAGGGAAATAAATTAAGGTGTTGTTACTGGTGTAGTTTTTTTTAAAAAAAAAAGATGGAGAGAATTATCTCTAGGAATTACATCGTTAAAATGGTATTTAACTAGGCTGGATGTGTGGAGAGCTTTGCAATTTAGAATGATTATATAAAAATAATGAAACTCGCTTTTTTTCAGTCTTCTGTGAAATGGAATAATCAGTACTCTCCTGAACAAACCATATTATTTTCCCATGTCTTTTCATTACTGCATTTGAAGTTATGATTCATATATTGTGGTGATTCATAGCTTGGCCTTATGAAGCAGAGGTTTATTTTTAGAGTGTTACCTTAAATTAGTATGACTAATAAATGATTTTGAGGTACAGTGATTTCAGTGGTTCTGCATCTACTTGTTAGAATTGAATGTGTTTATATATGACTTTCTCTGACACTTCGCAGTAGACTTTCCAGGGAGTTGGTGACTGCTGGGTGTTAACCGTGATATATTAGAATCTTTAAACTCATGAATTATTAGGCCTAAAATGAAATGTGCTTTACTGCTCAGTTGAGAAACATCTTTGCATCTGACATCTGTTATGCAGCAACAGGGGTCACATTCATACTTCACCATGCACTATATCATCTTGGAGGCCTTGGGTAGTGGTTTGGCATGTGGTTGAGCTCCTCACTTTTGTGACATCAGATGGCACCAAAACATTTTGTTGCATAGTTTCCAGAAGGGAGTAAGCTCTTTGGAGCTGTCTGCAACGTGGATGTAAATAGGATTAACTCTCAAACACTGGAATACTGAATTAAACTGAAATTCTTCAAGATGTGTGATACGAAAGTTCACTTTTTTCCTCCTCTTTCCTAAAGAATTTTTCAGGATTTAAAATGTAAATCTCTGGCCAAAGGAAAATTTAAATGGTCCTCGATATTTTCCTCCTTATGTAACTTTGGGACAAGCATGATGGAGCAAGGTTATGCATATAACCTCTAGGATTTTTGCAAAGGGGAGATGTTTTCCAGAACGGACTGATAGGTCATAAAAAAGCATTCCTATGAACAACTCCAGTTACTAGTAGGAAAGCTTTTCTTCTCTCCGTCCACCCTATTGTACTAGAAAAATGTTGTACTTTCTGGATGCAATTCTATTCACCCCCACCCCCCCCCCCAAAAAAAAAAAGAAAAGAAAAAAGAGTTCAGGAAGAAAACCTGAGGGTAATTTCTGAAAAATATCTTAGTGCTTGAAATCTTGTTTGAAGAGTGTTTAACTTCTGAGTATTGGTATTAAAGAGTAGTTGAAGAGAATTTGTGAGCATCATCAAGATGAAATATATTTTTAGAGATTTTTGCAATTTTTTATGTAGCTTTTTATATATTGTGAAACATTGAATAGTTAGTGAAACTGATATTTAACTTGTAGGTCCTTTAGAAATTTCAGACTAAAAAGTCCACCTAAATCTATTTCTAAATTAATTTCAGGCATTGTTCCTTGTAGAGCTTTTGTGTTTCTCTTTGTGAACAGATAATTGCTGCTATTGCCCCTCTCCTCTTGGTAAAGTGGATATTATGAGCTTCAGTACAATCGATGTCTAGAAATAGAGAAAAATGGCACAGTTAGAGGATTTTTCTTCTTCTTAGACTAATTCTTCTCCTTAAACTGCTAAAGTGTAGGTATGTCTGACATTTTGCTCTAGACTTAGTATCGGTATCTTAAAAAATGTAACAGACAGAAAAAGCTCCTGGAACATGAGGTCACGGGCTATCATTTCCTTTAAAGGGCAGGAATGTGTTTGTTTTACGAGGAGAGTTTTTATCAGGGGACTTCGAGCCTTTCGTACTCCTTCTTCAAGGTTATGCTTTCCCTACCGAGTGTTTGTAGGGGCCCGCAGGTGATAGGAAGTACCAAGGGAAGTCATTTCACTTTTAGTTTTGACATCCACTTGCTGCATTACTTACATAAAGAGTATGTCGCATTTGTTTTCCAAAAGCATCCTTGTTTCTTTGTCTTACTTGATTTGGTGTTGAATCCCTGATCAATGGAGTTGAGGGTAATGTTGGGATAGTAGGAGAGATTTGTTTCAAATCTGCCTGGCACATCTGTGGTATGGCTCAGGATAACTGCTTCTCTCTGCACAGCGGAAGGCATGGTAGAAGGATGAACTTCATAGATTAATACAGCAATTTTTATGACTGGATCTAAGCTCACTCAAGCTTTCTCTTGACTTGAGGTTTTGAACCATTTTCTTCTTATCAGAAGCCATGGTGATATTTCAGTATTAAATCTGTCCTATGTTTAAATACTTCATGTGTCTGCACCCCCAGGCTACAGCATTTCTCTGCTACAGACCAGGGACATCCAAGGGCCTTTGCCCCCTTTGCCAGGCATCCTTGCTTTGCTCTCCAAAGCCTGCCTGGTTCTGCCTGCTTGGCATGGTTGCAGTGGAGGCTGCCGTGGAGGCAGTAGGCATTGCAAGAGCTGCAGGTTCTGTGCAGAGAAGCATTGTGGAATTCTGTGCTGCCAGGGTAAATGGTGAATTGCAGAGGGAGGAACTGAGTGCCAGCCTGGAGCCATCCAGATGTGGGGTTTGTGCCAACAGGAAACAAGAAAACAAGAAACCAGAAAACAAGCCCCCATTACTGATGCTGATCATATTAACCTGAGCACAGTAGAGTTCTAATGAAGCAGTGTGGTTTCTAGATGCACATTGGTTCACTTGGCAAGTGACTGGAGCATCAACACAACAAGAAAAAGGTAGTAAGTATATATGCTGATGGAACAACTGTAGTGTAAATATACACTTTGTATATATGTATCTGAAAATCTTACTCGGTCCCCATCCTGATTTAGATGTGACCATTTCCCATAATATAGGCAGAATCGTTCAGTAAAGAGAAAAAAACCTTTTATGAGTATTCTGCGTATTCTGTATTGTGTGCTCCTTATGCCAGTTTAACAACTGAGACTGGGATTTTGAAGGGATTGAAAAATCATAAATGAATTTAAAGCATATATCTAGAATGAACAGTTAACCTGAGGACCACTAGTGCTTGTGGTCTCATTGCTTACCCAGGAGTAAGGTAAACAGTGTTTTCCTCTAACAGTGAAAATGCTTCAAGAATGCTTTTTCAAGCTTTTATTTATTGTATTCACCTCAGGATCATGAATAAAACAAGCAGTAAAAGATGCAATGCTGTTCTCACAATAAGGTCAAATAATATAGAGTGAAATCCAGTACTCTGCAGGAGACCAACACAAGTCATACACCCCAATTAAGCCATCAAAGTAGATTTAAGTGGAATTTATTTGGTGTATAAGATTTGAACTATGAGTTTCACCTTTAGAGAGGCAGTCTACAAAGAACAAATGCTGGGCTTGAACTTGTCCCCAAATAAATCAATGTTATCCTGCTGATACCACAGGAAAAAATGACTTCTAGAGTCAAGTCACTTGACTCTTGTTTGTAAATACCTATTTCTAAACCTTTGGAAAAGTATTTCAGCACAGAAAATAAGGAGAACACATTCCTATCTTGGCCTCATGGCTTTTGTGAATTATTTATTCTGGGTTCTGGGTTTTTTTTTGCCCTTGCCATCTGTAGATTTAGTGATTTATATTTCCACTGCAGAATGTTACCCAGGACTGAATACTGAGTACAACAGCAAGAAGCATAAGGAGATGGGTAGGCACAGGAAATGAAGATCTTCACGTGAACCGTGTTCAAAGGGTGAATAAATATAGAACAAAGTTTGGATTGGATTATCTTTCTCTTTTAGCCTATGTTGGACATTTCTAGTACATGGTAGTTACTACAATATCATTAAATTTTTATCTTCTGGTATATACAGCATTTGTAGGCTCTGTGTAAACAAATATTCCCAAAACACTGTCTAAATTAAAAGTCTCTGTGATATTTCTTGAAGATCTGCTTAGGGAACATTTATGCTGACTTTATATATTGGCTTAACTTGACACTGAGATTCTGAATTTGTGGTCGCTTGCGTTTGCTGGTTTGGTTCTTTTAATAATACAATTTTTAGGCAGGCCTAATGCCTTAGAGAAACCTTTTTTCTCTCCTCCAGATGAATAAAATAAATTACTACTCTGTTCCCTTCTGTAGTGTTTAAGATGTTCAGCTTAATAGAAAATGAGGAAGACACCTTTGTGAGCTCAGCTTCTTTGCTAAGCTTGTTTAGTTAACACTTAGTGGAATGTATCTTAAAGGAGGTAACAAGCAAATTAATCTAATTTGAAAGTTCTGATTTTTCTCTGTGTGCTGCATGTAGATTTTGGACGTGGTATAAAATCCTGATCTGCATCTGCTAATCTATGATTGTGTGAGCCTTGTCTTTAGCGAACGAGGATACTTTTCTCTTCATTGCGTATTGAAACAAAAGCTTGGTTTTTTTTTCTGATGGAACTTTCTTCATTGAAAATAAGTGCATGTGATTCAGCATAACATTTAAAGATCTCATTATTTCCTTTGATATTTATCTTTTTTTTTTTTTTAGTGTTCCAATAAATTTGGCCCCTAAAAAGTGTGGGTTTGCTCAAATGTAGTTTGAAAACATCAGCCTTTTGTGGACAGAGCTCATCATGGAAGGAACTGTCAAAGATGAACATGCAGTTTGTTACTGCAGGGAACCAATAAATAAGAATTCAAGCTTGTCAACACTTAGCTGTAGGAAATTTGAAGACATTCAAGCTTTAATGTCACAAACATTCATAGAGTGCTGAGAGAGCTGTCGAAATGTCTTTAATGACACCACTTAATGGGAGCAGATAAATGTAGAATGGGACCCAAGGCCTATGCCTGAGGAGTGCCATAAACAACTCTGTCAATACAGGGAAAAAATATAGATCACTAAAATCATATTGTGAGTGGAATGAATGTGCTATCAGAATTAAAATATTGCAAACATAGCCCATGGTCTGGAAAGCTGCCAGTAGTTTCATAAGCTTTAGGGAATTCTACCAATTCAGATTGGTTTTATGTATCAAATAAATAAGTTAAATAAGAACTTCAGAAAACTGTAAGTTAGGATCACTATTTATAGGTCTCATCCAGGACTCAGATGAAATCTTTGGAAATGCCCATTTCACAATAAGTGTTCCTAAGTTTCATACTTTCCATAAGGTAGCACAAGGTGAATGGTGGTTGTGGAACAAGTCACACACATCATCTTCTCTCTTGGTAAAGTTATGGTCTTTGCTTTTTCCTTGAAATACAAGCCTTTCATCCTGTGAGGGTGTGTTTTCTTTGCTTACGTAAGGACAGAGAACACATCTCAGTGAATAGACACCACAGGGATGTCCCGCAGCAGTACATGGCTTTGTGAGACCAAAGCTTGTCTTCCAGGACTGAGACCTGGGCTTTGATCAGAGCTTGATAGTATTAAAATATAGCAGTTTCTATATTTTATCTTGTTGCATTGTATATTATTGCTTCTCTCTTCCTTTATTTTATTTTATTTTTTTTTATTGCCATAAAGTGATAGGAGGATTACGAAAACTGGACTTGTCTGAAGTTCCATTGCAAATAATTTGGAATTGTTCATTTAAACTCTGTGATTTTTATGTGCAAATACTTATGTAGGTTAAGTTTTAGAATGCTTAACTCCTCTTCTCAAGGAGATGCAACTAATTATCCATTTTAAATAATCCTCAGTGGAACAGGTACTATTTAAAAAATGCACATTAATCATAAGTAACCTATAATTATAAGCAGAAATAAGTATACTTGCACTAATGAGCTAGTGACATTTAAGGACATTTGTACTAAAAGGAATACAGCATTATGAAACATTATGCCAGAAAGGTGAAACACAATAAAACTTCTAAAACACTTTTCTTTGAGGAAAAAGATTGTATTTGACATAGGGATTTTTCTGCTAGTCATTTGTTGCAAGACAAATTGTTGCATGCCATCTAAGTTCCAGTAAGAGCAAACTGCATATTTCTGGCTGTGAAACGAAATGAAAGTTGGCTGAACACAAGCAGTCTCCCTCTTTGCTTTATCCTTTCATTCTGGGAAAGTATTTGATCAAAGCTGAATTGCAGGCTGCTCAACTATTTAAGGTATGCTTAACGTTAAGATTGTGATTAAGTCATTGAAGCAAGTGAATCTTTAGCAATATTCTTAAAAACTGTACTGATTAGAAATGGACTGTGAAATGCAACTCCACAGACTAATCATTGGAGCCTTTGCATAGCTGCAATGACTTGCAGTGGACTTTCACCAGCGTGAGTTGAGAGTAACTGCAGAGAATTAGGTGTGAAAAATTTATTTAATTTTATTAAATTAATAAACTGATGCCTATAAATAGTACCTACAAAAGGAAACAAATATCTGTCAAATATATCACAGTCAAAGGTATTTTCAGTGAGAATCTATAGATTTCTTTAGCTAATTTAAATATAAAACTAAGAATTGGAAATTAAAATTGAAAATAAATCGGTGGATGTTACCTAAATGAAACAAAATTAATTTATAAAGTATTTTCTGTTAATTGAAAACTGGATTTATCATTAGATTTTGGAAGGGTAACCAAGAGATAGATATCACTGAAGGTGAATATACAACAGTGAGTAATATTTTATACCTGTAATCATGAATTTTATATGAAATGTCTGTCAATGGGATCTGAATGCCTTTTTGCTTACCAATGCCTAAGGCATTCCAGGAAAAGTCCAGAGAATAGGAAGGAAGGTGTCGTAGATCATTTGGCCACAGGGTTTTCAGTCCAATTAACTACATTAGGTTTCTGTCTCAGAATTCTGAAGAAGCTGTGCACTTTTTGAGTGTGTATTGTATGTGAATGCATATATTTGCAAGCGTTATTTTCCTATTATTTATTTCATATTTTATGAATGATTGTACCTGGTAGATAATTAGCATGTGGCTTATCCAGGTTCTCCTAGGTATCTTACCATAACACTGCAGGAGTCCTTTTACCTCACCGTATAGCACAGATTTTGTGTCCCATTAATGTCACTGGAAGTTCTGTGTGAGTTTGGAAGGAAAATAGAGCTAGGGAAAGAGCACCTGAAACTAATATTTACCACCAAATAGGAAATCCTACTTGTAAGGTAGGATTTCACAGATGCATGTATTTTAAAGGGCAGAATTGTCGCTGTAGAAAATAATAAACATACTGAGCCTTTATTATGTAGTGCCTGATATTGAAGCACGCTTAGCATTATTAGTAAATCATAGTATTTTATTATAAGCACATGGCTCATTCATTCATCTGCCTTTTTTATAGTGCAGCTTTTGCAAAGCTGCCCAAGTTAATTCTTATATAGAAGGCATGTGTGAAAATAGAAGCATTTCATTAAGAATACATTAAAAGGAAACTGAAGTGGTGAAAATATGCCAGTAATGAATCTCCACAATTAATGGCCCAAATTAATGAAGGTTTCTCAATTCAGGAATGAAATAAGAGCTTCTAGAATACTTGCTCACAGATATCTAGCTTTCAGTCCCAGAAAAGAGAGGATTAATGTATGTCCTTTCCGATGGATTAATATTATTTGGCACAATTTGTAAAGTTCTTTATTCTCTCTCATTCTTATATATAATATCAGACCTGTATGCCGAGAGCTATGAGAGGAAGTAGTGAGTAAAAGAAATAATGCATACATTATCCCTGCTTCTAGTTAAGCATCCTGTGCATCTGCAGATTCAGTTAGTTTTGGAAATAGGAGAGAGTGCTTGGATAGCAGTATTTTTTCAGATGTTTTTTACGTGGTGGTTTAATATGCATAGCTTGTCTTCAGTACACCTGTATGCAGTAGACTGAAATGGATCTTTTATGAAAATGCATTTATTTTGCATTATCCCTGAATAAGCCTTACCATGCATATACATTTTAGGTTCTTCTAAAGCAGGAAGACAACTATACGACAGTTATATTTAAAGGAATGCCCCATTTGAATTACGTTGCTGGAAAATAAGTATAATCTTGCATATAATGTAACGTTTCATTTAAAAAAAATCATAATGCTTGTGAATAATAGGTTTAAATATACTTTTTTATATTTTGGACAGAAATTTAAAAAATTATATGTATTTCTTATTATCCCATACACTGCATGTAAGTTAGGCACATTTGGCCAAGACGCAATGTTTGGTCATCCAAGTTTGTCTGTCTCTTCCTCTCTAATTTATCTTCAGGTGTTAAGATTGGATATTTATGTTTATTAGAAGTGATCCACAGGTGGAGATACCTAACACTGTAGGCATGTGCTGAGACTGGTAGTGCACCAGTGCTTACCAAGGCATTCAATGTTGTTATAACACGAATCGTTCATAATTAAAGATAGTAAAAAACTGAGATTTCTTCAGCAGAAAGATGCTAACAGCAAGCTTTCAAAACATTGTGGAGAAAGAAAAATCTTCCAGAGCTTCCTACTTACTTGTAGTTTTCAGCAATGCCAAGGACTTAACAAGAATGAAGAATTCCAGAGGAAGAGCAGATTTGTCTACAGAGGCTAATGGAAGTTTGGGAGCATAGGAACTTGCAGGTGACCATTATTAGCAAAATTCAGAGCACCCTTATTGCCAGTTCTAGAACAGCGTCAGGACTGTGATGAGGATGCCACCACAGCACCTCTTTTCCTCTCATTGACAATATAATATTAAAGAACACTGTCTCTGCTTTATATGTTTCAGATGAGGCAGAACAACATTTTGGCTGATTCCGTGTTACCCGGTGCTTTTGTAAAATAGGTATTTTAAGCTTGGTGTTCTTGTGAAATTCTAAACGCAATTGTTCTTTCCTTTCAGTTTCAGCCAGTGAGTAGGTATTCTCATTATCAACTTTTGCCTAGTGCTGCTGAATATACTAGTCTGGTGACTGGATATCAGAAACCTGTCTCTAAACTAATTTTTAGAGAAAAAAAAAATGGTACTGTGTGAATAAAGCTGCATGTTAAAGCTGAGGCTGCTGAAAAGGGAGATCCATCTCCTCCGACCCATTCCTTCATGCTGGCTTTGTTGCTTGTTTAACTATTTTTTAGCCATTTCTGCTGCTTTACCCAGCAGAAAGGTACTGTTTTTCTTATTTTCTGGGTTATTTCTACTGGTGTAGAAGGCTTTAAGTTATGGAGAACTGGATCAAAATGCTTATCCAAATGCTTATTGGGATACACCTAGGTAAAAGCTGCTGATATATTCGTTCTGCCTGTACCTTTTTAGTTTTCCTTTTGGATTTTTTTTTTCCTTAATAGGTCTTTCCTACTCTATTTCCATTCTCTTTGCACGCAGATCACATTTTCCAAATGTTGCTGTCCTCATTTTTCAGGAAACTCGGACCAATATTATGTCTGTGTTTTCCTTACTGTTTCTCTTATGGTATATGTACATATATATAATTTCTTTCCTCCGGGCCCACTTCTAGCTCCTGGGCATATAACTAGCTTCTCAGTACTTCTGTCACTTCCAATGTGGGAGCTTCAGGCATAGCCCAGCTCCTGGAAAGGATTAATCTGGTGAATTTCCCTGACAGACAATGTGACTGTCATAGTAGAATGGGGACACATGTTCCCCACCCTCAGCTTCTGGAGCCCTTTAGCGTTTCTCAAAGGAGAATAGTAGTAGTATAGCAAAAAAACCCCATTTTAATAGTGTACTTTTCTCAGGCTAATATATCCTGTTCCTCAGGAGGGATAATTATAGCAAGCTCAGCTAGAGCATCATGCCATGTAATACACCCACAGAGATGCATACACAAGGCTCTGTGGCTGGAGAAGGACATTTTCCTGCCAGGGGAATGCTGCCTGACTACAGTATCAGGCAAAGCTAAATGTAGCTGCCTTGAAGCAAGTTACTACCACATTCTCTTTGTTATTATAGTTCTAGATACTGAGCCATTTGATATTTGTTTCTACTTAAAAATACCTGATTGGTCCCCAGAAGTGTGTGTGTATATGTGTATTATTAAGACCTGTACATTAAAATATGATAGATATACACTTATAAAATTACTCTCTAAAGATTTAAATGAGATGTATTAAATATTTGAAGTACAAATATTTAATAACAGTTTTAATAATTAAGAAATCCAAAATATCTGTTTTCTCTCATATGCCATTTGTTAGAATGAACTGATCCTGTGCCATTTTTTTCTCAATTTAGTACAGTCTCTATGTGCAAATGTATTTTGAGACATTTTCATTATTTCAGATGCACAAGGAAAGACTAATCAGCTAACGTTAGAAGACTAACAACATTCAAATGCAACAACAGATGGCATTAGGAATATTGCGTGAATGGGGAGTTTAAGATGAGGCTCAGAACTCCACGTGCATTTCTGCCTAGGCTGCAGCACATGCCTCTTGATGTACAGCTGCTTTTGTCTGCAGATCCCATTTATATTTAGGCACTTGCAAAACTAAAAATGAGGAACTGAAAACAAAAATGAGTATTGATTTAAATATCAAAACATGATCTTGCTTACCAGTTATTAGAGTATGGAATGTTTATATTGAACTATATTAACTGTATTACTATAAGGAGAACTGGCAATTCCAGTTCATTATGAATGTCAATTTACCTGTATCCTAACTTTGCTAAAATCTACCTATTTGGATTGCAATTCCCTGTACCAAGTATTAAGGCCAAGAAAATATTTCCTTATTATTTTGCTTTCAGAGTATCATCTAAAATGCTCTGCACGTCTGCAAGAACAAGGGAAGGAAATAAGGTATTCTTCACTGTGGTTATAACAGAAAGAACCAACTGGGTACTTATGGTTGAGAAGGCTTGGCACTGCTAGTTTTTGTAATAGGGAGTTGGTATTTGGCAGACAGCCATTTGTGTTTTTCTTTTTCCTTAAACTCTTGTCATTTTTAGACTTTTCAAAATGTTCATCTACTAGATGTTCTGTACAGACTTCTTAGTATATGGCCACTAAGTCCTTGAATTATGTCCTCCAGCCTGAACTTGCTCCAAACCCTTGAAACATAGTTGGATTTATGGATATGCACCATATCTGGGCATGTCGTACTGTTCTCAAAGACTGATCAATCAAGCTACTCACAGTCTAGAACTGCATTAGCCTTTAAATTCATATTTCATTGCAAGAGGATTAAAATGCATATATAGAAATATCTCAACTTTGGACAGTTACTGTCCTGTTTGACCAATGCAGCTTGAATTGAAATCAATTAGAAAGGAATATAAGTATTTTACAGATTGTGTCATAGATTGGGATGAGTAAAGGTTAAATGGATCTACAGTGGAGGATTGGATTTGGAAGCGGAGAAGAAAGAAGTCAAACACTGAAGGTTGGGACTGAAAATACATTTATTCCTAGGTTCCGTGAAAAGATAACACCAAATTTTCTAAGCTATTTCCTGAGTTCTTATGTATATACACATAATATGAAATATATGTTATAGCACAATAGTATACATATTGTAGTATTTGATTTTATCTTTATCTAGGAGTCATTACAACACTTCATCTGATATGATGTATCGAATTAAATCTGGTCTGTTGATGCTTTTATTTTGGTTAGGTTTATTTCTACCCAGTCACTCTGAAAATAATAGAAATAGCAACTTTATTTCAGAAAGAACTCCAACCTAAATTTTATTTTTTACTCATATAAATATATATTTACTCATACACAACCATGTGTACACCAGCGCTCTACTTTGCATTAACCTGGCTCTGTAAGTATGATTCCTGAGGAAAGTAGTTCCAGAAATCACCTCCATGAGTGTGCTTTCGTACATTATTTACTTTATATATTGGTCTTCCAAGCATTTGCTCTTTATGTTTGTTACTTTTTAAAAACATTAATATGACTAAATCTGAGTGCATATAATTCATATACATAATACATATACACCAAATTTACATTGGAACGTTATATTCTATCACTATGCATGTGTTTTACAGTTTTTATTTGCATAAGTGATGGCTTATTGTCCAAAACAAAGTTTAACAGGGAAATGCTACAATTTAAGAAATGAATTAAGTTTGTTGTTTTTCTCTAACCAATAAATAATATACCTGCAGCTTTCCTAAGTAATAAATTTCTGTACATCTACATACCAATAACAAACTTAATTTATGTCAGGCAGACTGCAAAAATCGCCTACTACTTGTATAAGCCTAGCAAAACCTGAGCAAGTTCAGCAAAGGGCAGCTGCAATTCAGAATGGCTTAAAAGATATTTTGAAAGATGTTTGAAAGATATTCCCTTCTAGGTGCTCTGAATGGGTGGCTGTAATGAAACAGCTTGACCTTTAATTCAGAGTGTTCCTATTTGTGTTGGTATGAAATGACTTGATACTAAAAAAAAAAATTTGAAATTAAGGCATGAGATTCAAAAATAAAACTTTTCTTCAGCCATTTTATGTAAGTGAAGCATAGCTGAAAATACTGAGCATATTTTTCCTCATTTTTCAAAGCAAATATAATTGTGTCAATGTTTCCCATAATCTGTAAATTCTAAATTTTATACAGATCTGCTCAGAACTCAGTATGGAGCTAAAGATGGTTTTCATTCTAGCATTTCAGCATATGATCTGTGATTATTAAGCCTGTTAACTGATCTCTAAGTGTCATAGTTGGAGCTCTTTGCAATTTTGAGATGAAATATATCCCAGAGTCCTGAAAGAACTGGCTGATGAAGTTGCAAAGCCATTTTCCATGATATTTGAAAAGTCACGGCAGTCAGACGAAGTCCCTGCAGACTGGAAGAAAGGAAACATCATACCCATTTTTAAAAAGGGTAGAAAGGAGGACCCCGGGAACTACTGACCTGTCAGCCTCACCTCCGTGCTTGGAAAGATCATGGAACAGATCCTTCTAGATGCCATACTTGGGCACATGGAAGACAGGGGGGTGATTCATGACAGCCAACATGGCTTTACAAGGAGCAGGTCCTGCCTGACTAACCTAGTGGCCTTCTATGAGGGAGTGACTATGTCACTAGATAAGAGATGACCTATGGATGTGATCCATCTTGACTTCTGTAAGGCCTTTGACACGGTCCCCCATGACATCCTGCTTGCCAAATTGGAGAGTTAGGGATTTGATGGGTGGACTGTTCAGTGGATAAGGAATTGGCTGGATGGTCACATTCAGAGAGTTGTACTCAATGGCTTTAAGTCCAGATAGAGAGCAGTGACAAGTGGTGTCCCTCAAGGGTCCGTGCTAGGATTTTTATCAATGACATAGAGGGATTGAGAGCAACATCAGTGAGTTTGCAGATGACACCAAGCTTTATGGTGGTGTTGATACACCTGAGGGATGGGATGTCATCCAGAGAGACCTGAACAGGCTGGAGAGGTGGACTCAAGTAAACGTTACGAAGTTCAACAGGAGCAAGTGCAAGGTTCTGCACCTGGGCCGGAACAATCCTCACCGTCTGTACAGACTGGGCGACGAGGTATGAGAAAGCAGCCCTGAGGAGAGGGACTTGGGGGTGCTGATGGACAAGAAACTGGACATGAGCAGGCAGTGGGCACTTGCAGCCCCGAAGGCCAATTGCATCCTGGGCTGCATCAAAAGAAGTGTTGCCAGCAGGTCCAGAGAAGGGATTCTCCCACTTTACTCTGCTCTGGTG
>JAOTQQ010000063.1:16547048-16618185 GCA_026546715.1 Gallinago undulata | reverse complement strand
GAGCAGATTCAGATTAGACATTAGGAAGAAGTTCTTTACTATGAGGGTGGTGGAGCACTGGAACAGGTTGCCCAGGGGGGTGGTTGAGGCCCCTTCCCTGGAGACATTCAAGGTGAGGCTCGAGGAAGCCCTGGGCAACCTGGTCTAGTTGGGGGTGTCCCTGCTGGCTGCGGGAGGGTCAGGCTAGATGACCTTTGAAGGTCCTTTCTGGCCCAGATGATTCTATGATTCTATGAAATTAATTTCTAGCTCTGAAAAAATTGTCCTTCACCACATTTCCCAGTTACAAAAGAAGCAGCAATTGTGAGTTCTTTTCCCCACTGGTTTGTCACTCGTCCTTCATTGTGTGTGAGAGAAGCGGGAAAGGCTGGGCTATGAAATTTGCAGTCATATGTCCTGGAGCTGAATTATCTTCCTCTTTAAAGGTGCAGCTATTTTCAGTGGAGTTTTTCTTTTTTTTCACCAGTGTAAAGTTAGGCCCTGAACAGTGACGGGTTATGCTGGCAGCTGTTATGTCCCATTAGAGTCTTTGCTAGAGCCTTAATTTTACTTGTCTGATACCTGTGATTTTTGCCATATATTTTGATTTCTGGAGAGAGCATATGAACAGAAACATACTGATTTGTCTAATGTAATATTTTTCCTTTTTTTTTTCTTCTTTTAACACTGTTTTCCAGTTTTTCACTGAATAAAATAAAATGGAAAGGGTTGGAAAGAAAAGACGAGAATAGATCCAACAAAAACATGGGAAGAGCTGTGCAGTGTAAAGATAAGAACTTCTATTTTTCTCCTTCATTAACATTTTAAATTCCAGTCCCTCTATCTCAGCAAGGTATATCTTGGTAATAACTTGTAGATCCAGCTAGGAATGGTAGCGTCATAGAAAACAGGCCTATTTAAAATGTTCTTTCCAAAGAAAGAGACATGAAATTCTCTCCCTTCTCTGTTTTTTTTTTTGCCATAGGAATTCTGCTTTATTGTCATGACTTATTGTGGAATTATTCAGATGTTGACAGCTTTGCTATACACAGGCATAGTTTAACCGGCGACTGGTATTTGTCAAGAGAGCTTACATCTTAGCTGAATCTTGCCATCTCATACTCTGAGGAATATTATCTCTTATAAGCACATAATATGTCTGCATGAATGCAGGTACTCTATAGGAGCTTTATTTTAATTGTCGTCTCATTTTCCAGTTGGCTAAACACAGCATT
Organism: Gallinago undulata; assembly: GCA_026546715.1. Lineage (NCBI taxonomy): Eukaryota > Metazoa > Chordata > Aves > Charadriiformes > Scolopacidae > Gallinago > Gallinago undulata. Next base: position 16,616,971 of record JAOTQQ010000063.1, on the reverse strand, counting down.
GTATAATAAAATCACTGCTGCATAAGTGCAGTTGTACTGACCAAAGATGTCATTCTTGAAAGTGCTGTTCACTTCAGTACGGAGTTTCTGCTCAAGAGCAAAAATCCCGGGGCAGCAAGAAAACAAGAGGAAAAATCTTTACTTTTAATTACCTTGAAAACTGGCTTCTCAAAGCTTCAGTTTTCCCAACAGCCTGCCCACTAAGCTGCTGACAAGTGCAGCACAGACAAAAAGGGTTCTCTGACTGAAACAATTACTGGCCAGACCAGAGAAGAGCCCTAATGCAAACACAGATAGTGTGTCCCAGTAGCATTTCCTTGAATCTATACCAAAGCCACTGTCAGCTACAACAGTAATATATAGATTTTTGACAAGGAAGTGATTTTTGATGGAGGTGGCAGTATCATACAGCTTTCCTGCTCTTTTATCAGCATAGCAATGGAGCTGTCTTCTGTCAAGAAACGGAAAAATGTCAAGGGAAATAAAATCGAGGCAAACTTTTTACATTTGGACTGATGAGGTATATGCCCTTGTTTGGAAAATTTACGGCCTTACAAGCTCAGAAGCCTTTTTGCCAATGCAGAGTTTTAAATGATAATGCAAAGGCTTTTGTGAGATTGCTCACAATTACTTTGATAAAACTAGTTCCGTTGTGAGTTGAACAAGTGCTTGTACTGCGTGTTATGTAGCAATACTGTAGAGACATCTTCTTAGATTTTGATGGCAGGAATCTCATAGCTGTGGCTCTGTGGTTTTGCTTTGCTTTTGGAGGTTTTGAACGGATTTGACAGAGAATGTGAGGGAAGGGATACTCAAGAGTTTAATCCTGGGGGAATGTCTGGTTGTAGGTGCTTTAGGAAAAGAGATTTGGAAAAAGTTCAGATGGAGATTCATATCTAATCTTTCTAACTTGTCCATCTTATTAACTGAATTTTAAATTTAATTAAATCTCAATATCTGGGCATCAGCTGCTTTCCCTGGACATTCAGAAGTATGCGAGAAAAATGAATTTTATGCAGACATTTTTTCAATTTACTGATATGCCGGGGGTGGAAGAATTTTAGTTGAAATAAACAGAACTAGGTTGAACTTGCCCTATCCCTGTTCCCAGCCATCTGGATTAATTTCTCTCATCTGATAATGAGCCTCCATCATCATTTATTCCTCTAGTAGATTTTTGGACCTGTTCTCAACCCTGCAATCTCTAATATTGCCTGAAGAGTTTACAAAGATAGCCTGGAAGGTAGCTGCAAAGGCATTCTCATTACTTTAATGAGTTTCTGACCAGTGGTCCAGGCTATCAGCCCTATATTTAATTAAAGCGGCACAAGCTGTGTATCCACCAAATGTCTAGGCAAAGGTCAACCATCTGTTCCAGGCTCCAGCACTCTTGTAATTGTTGTAGGACTGGAGGGAGGCTCTAAAAAAGACAGAAACCCAGCTCAGGGCTTTTAGGGATGCTGTGGTCCTGTTCCTATTCTTTTGTTAACCTTGAACTGGGTCATACAGCTAAATGCCTCCTCTCATTGCTTTTTGGGAGGAGATATTTAGCTATTCAGCTGTCTTAATCAGTTAATGGCCCATTCATATACATATCAATGTAAGGACTGGGACAGGGATGGGACTTAACGAATAAGGATGAGCGAAAAAGACCATCTCTGACTTGCATTATTGTAAGCTTGTGTAGAGCAGCACCTTTCAACCCTCCACTCTAGCAGGTGCATGTGTAATTTAGAGTTTTTTAAAAGTCTTGATGCGGATTTTTTGCTATTTTATATTTCTCTAGTTTTTCCCCTTGCCATATCCTGAGGTAAATTCAGCAGAGGTGAAATAAATACTCCCACCCTGTCTGCTTTCAGTGCTAAAGTAGGATTTCTTCTTCAATACTCAGATTATTTTCTTCCTCATAACCAAACAAAAACCACTTTGGCAGTAGGAAGATGGGGAAGCAGGGTTTACCTAGACCATAGATGCTATCTAGAGAACTGAATTTCTTTAAAAGCATTATTTTCAATGTGTAAAAGTTATTGGGTTAGTGTTGAATGATCAAGACCATTTTACAAAAGGCTATAGTTCTGTTCTCATATCTGAGGTTGTAGAAAAAGGGTAATTAACATCGGCCAGCATAGAGGCAGGCATAGATTTTATTACAAGCATTACTTTCTGAGGACTTCAATGACTTCGACCTCGAAATGTTAATCTTGGTGAACTCTAGAGCAAATACCAAATGTCAGGGAAATCCAAATAGATGTGTGGACTTTGAGTACTTAAATTAGTCTACCTTTAAACAGAAAGGGGTTTACAGCTTATTAGCAGAGCTGTCCCTCAACTCTAATATGAACAGAAATGGTTATTCAAGATTTTGTGATTGCTGATAGAGAAATAAGAGTGGAGAAGGGCGACAACCTTTCATATTAATGTGTGAACTACTGTTGAGAGCCTACCTGCCCAGTGCAGAATAGTTCTCTTTCGAGAGCCAGAAGACGACACTTAGATGTCTGAAGTTTGCGCCACCTATCCCCTATTTATCCCTTTCTCTCATCATGAGAGATGTAACACTGCTTCTCCTAAGCTGTGCCCACACTGCCAGTAGGTTTAACGTAGAACTGAGCCCGTGGCTCTGCCTGTATGCCTGACTGACTAGCAGCAGATTGTCGTATACCATAACCAACTATACTATAACCTTTTAACATTTGTGGGTGTAAACAGAAAACATCTTCCCTAAAGAATGAAATCTGCTTCAAAAAAGTGCAGAGATAGAATTGGAATTTTACCTACTTATGGTAATTGAAATTAACTGCTTAGGAATGCACTTTGAAAAGGCAACATAACTGGATATTCCCTTAATGCTGAAATACTATTACACAAATCTGTTTCTAATGTGTTTGGGATCTTTTCATGCTATTCACTCTAAAGCTCTTCCTGTTTCTTTGCTGCTGCTTGCCCCCTGCTGTTTTTGCTATTGCTGTCTGAAAGCAAACTTTAGCAACCACATTTCTTTGATTTTGTGCACATATACAAAAAAATATAAAGACCATAAGAAATACATGGTCATACGCATGTGCTTGTGTATACATACATGAAATCAGACTATATACATAAATAATTTAATATGTAATCTTCTTTTCCTTAGACAAAGCATACTATGAAAAATGAGTGGAAAATTGTTGATGCTTGGTTAGAAATGAAATGTGATTTTTCTGTACTTACTATAGCAAGTAACCATAAACCAAGTAGATTAACCTGAATGCATTAGCACAGAAGTGGTATGCGGTAATATTTTGAAGGTTCACATTAAAAACTAAGTAAATCTGTAACAACAAAGTGGGAATGCTTTTCCATATAGTTTCATTTTTTAAGCATGAACTGAAGACTTTGTTGTGCTCAAAGAACTGCAGAGATAGTTTTGTGACTAGTGGCATTCCCACTAGGAAAGTTTGCTATTGGTACAGAAAAAGGAAAAGGTATTTTTGCTGTTGTTTTGTATGGGTTTGGCAGCTAAGGAAACTCTTAGTAAATCTATTAGCAATGCCAGAGTGATCTTCTACTGTGGACTGCTTGCAAAAATTTGCAGTCTGTTTTACAGTTCCAGTTTATGACCCCAGCCTACAAATCTTTGTTGTAGTATTATGGGCTCTATTCTTCTTAGGTCATAAAAATATCATATCTAGGGCAACATGGGTAAAATAAACAGGTTTGTCCATTGGCTGCAACTCCCTGGATATTTTAAGTTTTGGACAGGAAAAAGCATTTGGAGAAGACTGTGTAGAATTTCCTTAGCCTTTTTGGTTTTATGCCCAGCTATGAGAACATTATCTCTTGAACAATACTAGTCAGATCAGTAGTAGCATATCGTGCGTCTTTGTTCTGAAGAAACCAATACAATACATATCTGTTTCAAAAGCAGGTTTTGGAGATGGGTGTTTGTAAAAGCAATCTTGTTCTGCGCAGTTGCATTCAGCCTCAGTGCAAGATTCCCAGTGCTCTTCTTCTGTGCTGGTGCTTGAATTCCTATATTGCGCTCTGAGAGCTCCCTTGACAAGAGTGTGCTGCTGTTCTGATGCATGCACATGTAAAATGCCTGTGAAGTTCTTTGCAAATAACTTCAGGACTTAGGAAATTCTGTTATTGTGTGCCTAGAATAGGAATTTTTTAATAATTATTTGTCAGACATTATGTCAGATATGATTGATTATATACTCTTGCGGACATAAGAGCTCCCTGCTGATTTGTTAAGTTTCTGTGTGATAGAAATATGCAACTTTCTTTTAAAAACACACATACCAGATGACATGTGTTATTCTTAGAGAAGTGGCCAAGGCATAATTATGTTTACAGAGTGACAAGGTACTTTTTCCCTTGCAACTCTGACAATTCCGTGATTCATATAAGTCTGTGGATAAGGAAGTGGTGCCGTGGGGGAATGTGGGATGGAATGAGCAAGAAGAGAATCATGCCACTCAGTGGCGTGAAATCTAAAATTTATTTACTGAGTGGGATGGGTTGGGTTGGATAGATAGCAATTTCTATTCTTTCTATTCTAAGGTTTCTATTACATTATACTCACACACTTTACAGCTGTCAAGGCTCCTGTCCCTCTGGTCCAGATTAAACAGGCTTCCTAGACACATGGGAAGAGGACACTCCCTCTGAGGGTTCAACATACCTCAGTGCTAACTGGTGGTCTGACCTCTACATTGTGGTTCCACTTCAAGCTCGTATCTCTGCATGGTGTAAGGTGTCTATTTATGGAGAAGGATAATTCCATCTTCTTTTGAAATACTTAAGAAATATTTTGCTGGAAAATTTGGAACTGGCATAATTTAAGATGAATGTTGCCTCTGGAAGATAGCTTTAGAATGGGAATGCTCCTTTACAATTCTTTTCCTCTACTTAAAAAAACAAGAGCTGGTCAGGTAATATATTCTGGTTGTCAGATTTTTGATAGGTTTTTTTTTTAATGTTATATCTAGTCTGGGAGATAAGCATTCTAAGTGAAGTCTTTCCATTAAATCCCTTGAGGTTTTTAATTTCTTTACTCTTAGCCTGATTTTGTCTTTCACAGGAAGATGAAATTCCTGTGAACAATCACATGTGTTAAAGGAGTGAGAACTAGAATACAGTTACTGGTATGATACACAAAAAATGCATTAAGGTTTGGACATAAACCTGCAGGAAGGAGGTGACTCATTCCTTAGTCACCTTGTTTTGAACTTATGCCAAGATTCAGTATTGCAAAGTGTAGCACTCAAATTCATCTACTGTCTGGAGACACTCACTGGGAGTAGCAACTTTCAATTCTGGATTTCCTGTCTTTGGTGGGTTTTAGGCTGACCACTTATGTTATTTTAATGGAGACATTTCTATCTAATTTCCTTTGTTTCTTTTCAAACCATTAAAAAAAACAACCAGAAAGAGGTGATATTAATAATGTATTATGCCTGAGACTTCTTCAAACGTGATCAATGTTAATGGGATCATTGAGACTCCTCTCTAGAGATCAAAATTACTCTTTAGAGCTGCTACAGATCATGTTTTCCCTGAACACTATGTATGAGGCACAGTACACTATGGTTCGCTTGTGTTATCAGTGTCAGTGGTGCTTTAACAACGTGATCATTGACTTTAGAGACCAGCCTTTCTAATGTAAAACTTTTTTGTCTATTAAATGCTATAAAAAATCAGCTCCGCTTTTTTTGAACAAATATCCTCTTACATGGTAGATAAATTTGGAATATTTAACTCATTTTGAAAGGAAAAAATTGAAAAGTTCAAAATACTGGCAGATTTTGCAATAATATGCAGTGCTAATTAACATATCTTCATAAAATGTCAGAAAAATGGTACACCCGCCATACTAAGTGTGATGCATTTCTGATAAGGCTCAACAAGCCACAGTATGTCATAACTTTTCCAAGACAGAGATTTTTCTCTCCTGAATGGCTACAGCACTATTTGATTTTGAGAATTCACATTGATAGTTGACAGGAACGACAAAAGGTGTTTTGAACGTTCGTTTTAAAACGTGAAGATCAGAATAGATGCCTTTTCCAGGGTTTCGGTGCAATATCTATGTGTCGCTTCCTTGGCATTGTTAAAGAGGTTTTCAATCTTGTTATCTTCATTTTTCAAATTGGGAAGTATAATGTGAGTAACTGCACATGTAATAATCAGTCGTGAATTAAGAATGAAGTAGAAATATCATTTAATCATCCAAGGTGTCTTTGCTAGGAATAGCCATCAATTATACTTACATAGTTCATATATCACTTGGCCAATGAAATTTGCCCTGGTTTATGGAGAATTACCTTTAAGTATGCCCGAGTCTAGACTGAAATATCAGGGCATTTGTAATGGTGTCCAAAAACCAACTTTAAAGAATGTAAGAGGAAGAAGGTGAAAGTGCCCACATCACAGGGGTAAAGGGCTTGGAAATACTTTGTGCCAGTCTGCAAAATAGATTATTATGTTGTGATTAGTTGAATTTTGAGAAGCATTTCCTTCTGGTGACATAATGTGCAAGTAGAAGCCCCAAAGCGTGTTGCTGGGGCGTGTGTGTAGCAGCACTGTAAAGGACCAGAAGAAAGCAGTGGTACAACCCCCACGCATGTCCACCAGATCTGTGTTTTCCTCCTCTTTAACATCCACAGTGTATGTAAAATATTTTTCTGGCCAAATACCTTCATGATATAGAAAAGCCCCAAAACTTCATATTCATCTTTCAGTCTTGCAGTAGTTTAGAGGTTTTTGAAGCTGAGTCTTATTTCATGCCTGTCTCTTTTAATGAGGGTGGTTTTTTGGGGCTGGTCTAGCTTAGAACCTGAGATGGCTCAGCTGAGAAACACTGAGCAGTTTCCATTTGAAATGAAGCTGTTGACAAAAGTTTAAGGGAATGGAAATGAAGTCTGAAATATCCTTCCTGCCTTCACCAGGATGTTTGGAAGCCCTAGGGTGCTACAGGCTGTGAAAGATTAGTAATTAGAGGCTCACCTTCTGTATACTAATGAAAGGCTCAGAACTAGAGCTTTTAACATTGAAGGGATTGCTACATCCTGCATTTTTTTACTTTGAGGTTTTTAGAAAAACTGTGTCAGAGGGCATATCTAGCAAGTTATACTGAGAAAGTGACAGTATTGTTTAAGCACTTAGTCAGGGCTTAAATGTGTGCAGTGCAAATCACTTCCAATGTACTTCATACTTAGTCTGTAGCCATACAGCCGTGTCATACTGGGCAGCTGCCTGTGATCCTGCCAGTCACATAGTGATGATGGGGTGGGGGTTCCTGTGGAAGGCTTTTGCTGTCTTTTCTCTCTATAAATATGTCCCTTCTAGTAGGAGGTAGAATTAGGCGAGGACTGAACAACATTTCTTTAAACATGAACTGGTACAGTCCCTCTCTGTTCCCATGAAATAACTAGATAGCATTTCTTTGCTGAATTTTTGGTTTTTCCTGTAGGGTTTGATAACAGTCAAAGAAAGTCTCATACAGAACCTGTCTGTCACATCTGACAATGTTTAGAATTTGAAAAAAAAATCCTTTCTGTTTTGCTTTGGCTGTTTTCACATAAAGTAAAAACAGATGAGTCAGTTAAAAAGAATTCGACCGGGTGTCAGTCAACTTCATCTATTTATAAACTTCACATATTTGTTATGCTATGGAATTTCTAGCCTTATTTCATTTTGACTTATAATATGCTGAAATAAAAAAATAAAAATAAGAGTAGACATATGCATTATCCAATCTACTTCTAATATCAGAAGGATTTTCCCTCATCAAAACCAGGTATTAAAAGATGCCAGAGAATAAATTGATAACTCAGCACAATATTCTAGATTCTGTTCTCAGACATTTATATAAGGACTGTTGTTTCAAGAGCTACATTTTCTGAAATGCAGATTAATGTAAAATTACCGTGAAAGTAATTTTTGAGTGGAACATATATTTCTCCTTCTACAGGAGAATGGCATGGTCTGAGATGATATAGTGTCTTTTCTCTTTGGATTTCCTACTAATGCAAAAATGGAATTTGTTATAAAGGCACTAAGTTTGCTGCCTGTAGAAAAGCATTTCTCATGGACAGTTGTGTTCTATCTAGTACATTCATGTATATATCTGTGTGGAGACTGAATCCAGCTAAATATGGGAAGAGGGATTACATATTTTCCTTTAAGAGCCAGTAAGTTTGTAGATGTTGGGACCTCACCTTTTTTTGCTAGCCACATTAAATGGTTAGGACATAGGAACATGTCTTTTTGTCTAACTAAATGTTTTTTTGTCTAACTAAAATGGTGAAATAACTTGCTTCTTCCTAACAGTAAGCAAAAGTGAAAATCCTGCATCTTTCTGTTCTGCTGGTGGGTGCAGCGGAGACATGCCACCCCTGACTTAGGATAAATTACCTGGCTTTACTGTATCCTGGATTTAACAGCTGCTTGAAAGATACATCAAACAGTTCACACTATGCATGGGAAGAGCAGCAATTCATCTAAAGGTGGCAAATCTGAGATGTAACAGGTATTAAAAAGGAAAGGCTAAGTGAAGAACCACAATTTATTCTACTGCCTTTCCACATAGGTCATGAGAGGCAGTCCATTCATTCCCTCAGTACGTCACTGGGTTAAATATATGCCCAACCACTTTCAAAAACACTCTTTCTCCCTTTTAATTTTGTGTCAATCAGCAGTCATTGAGATAGTCTAAATCCTTCCAAAAACAAGCATTCAGCTAAATTAAAATGCACTGTGTATTGTCTGAAGTGAGAGTGTCTCAAATTCTTGTTGTTTGGATAATGTCATAAATAGCAAGCTGTATTTCTGGCTTCCCTAGGCCCTTTCTCTGCAACACTGACTTCAGAAAGTAGAGGTCCAAATATTTTTTCATTTGCATTAATAAAACATTTTTAAAAAGAAAGGGGGAGTGGTGGTGGAATCTGACTGTGAAAGTTAATGGAGTTAATTACATTCATATCAGTAAGATGCAGAGGAATGAAAAAGCTAATTTGTGTAAGCAGAGAATTAGCTCTGGTATTTTCTGGGTAACATCAGTAGTTTGAAGATAAAGGACCAAATAGTCTATACTATTGAACTCTCACTTTTCAGAAATAGCACAGAAAATGTGGCAGGCTGGTGAGTACTGCAAATATCCAAGAAGAGCCTAAAATTTAAGCAAGCTATAGGGTGTCTACCAGTGTCAAGGGAGGAAAGTTCTTTAGTATTCTTAATAAAGTAGTCATCTTACCAAGGACTCCTAAGTATTTCCTTAAGGCTCAAGCATAAAACATTTTTGCCCTCCCGTTCTTATGATCACAATCTAACTAGTGGTTTTAGTAATTCAAGGCTTGGGAGAACAAGCAGATTGTGAAAAGTTGTTTCTCCTGAATCAAAGCCTGGAAATTCTGAAAACCAACTTGGAAGTGGCTTTCTTCCCTGTGAGATTTCCAGGTTGCTTCAGTACGGTTGAAGGAACATCTCCCTAGTGTCCAGGACCAACAGAACCATTTTAGCCCCAACTTTTTTTTGAAGCCTTTTAGCCTTCATTTGAAATGAGACCTGTAGATCAAAATATAAGAAGAGAGTAATTACGATCACTGAAGGCAATCATATGAGGGTTGTAATAGAATTTCTCTAACTATAAATTATATCAGATATTATTACCTCAGAACACAGTCCATGAAGAACTTTTCAGGAAGAATCAAAATTAATTTATAAAATCTGTAATTAAAATGTTGAGGATTAAATCAGTGCTTGAGGTCTTCTGTGATTGCATTATCCTTCTCATACGTTTTGCATAATATTCAAATTACTCTTTTCTTTCCTTAAATATGGCTGTCGAAAAGAGAGAATAAAATCTAATAGATTAATTCTTCTTTCTGTCTTCCATGATATTTTCCTCTTGATATTCCTGTAAAGTTAGGGGCCTTGGTAATTTTCTTCCCTCTGTTTGAAAAGTTTCAAGAGTGATTATAAAAGGAAGAATTAGCAAGCTGCAAATAAACAAAATAATATGTTTATATTTCAACTATTTAATATTTTAAAAGATCTATTTTTGTATAGAAAGTCTGCTAGTTATAAACCTGACGTTGAAGAACCTGTAGCAAGAGGTAGGAAGTGTATTAATGCTTTCTGGATGATTGCTGACTTTGAGCAAATGGCTCTATCTGTCTTGTCCTTCAGTTTTAATGTTGTGGTGAACCAGTATCTGATAAAAGCATACTTCAGCAGGCTTCTGTAATTGTGAGCTCCCAGAATTAGCTTATGATATGCAAATTAAATAATAATAGTATATCTCCTGTCAAAATGAATGGACTGCAATCACCCTTAAGAGACTTCAAGAAGTACCTTCCTACAGAGAGCCCCAAACTGGATGTTCTTCTGTCCTCATTGTTAAGTGATACCGTGATAACCCCTTTGCCAGTTGCAGGCAATACAAACCCTCCTCGCTCCCCGAGCTTGAATTAAACTGAATCTAAGCTGCTTTTCAGCTGATCAACTTTCTGAATTGTCAGTTCCAAAATCATTAATCAGGATATACAACACTGAAATTTTATGGTTAGGGAACATTATTAATTTCAGGAGTAACCCTCTATACTTAAGTCCACATTATCTGATGCCCAGACACAAAAAGATACTTGGAAACTATTTTAACTGGGTGTTTAACATCTTTCATGCATGTCACTGACTTTGATTCTCAGGGCTCTGTCATCAGCACCTTTGAGAGCAGTACACAATGCTTTCTATTTTTGATGTGAAAAGTGTTAGAATGGGAGTAAATTGCTCTTGCTGTTTTTGCATATGGTTCATTATTTCTGTGCTTCCGTCCTTCTAATTTCTTACTGCAGCCAAAACCATTCCAAAGAGATGACAGGAATGGTGAGTGGCATCTTGTGGCTCTCAGCTTTACCACATGACTGACTCAAGTATTAGGAACGTTGGTGCCCTAACAGTTGGCAGTCTCCCACCTCAAAGACTGAGCCATGCAGTATAATAGGCTGAACAGCCTCAGCTACCATTGTGTCTGGGATTTTGCCTGAGCTGTTAAATCTAGGACTTTCAGTTGGCACTTGGTGCTGCTGCCGCCTCTGGACCAGTCATGCGCATGAGTAGTTTGTATAAACCACACTTTACAAGCTTGAAATGAGTTGTGGTCCTGAAAGATCAGAACAGATGAGTGCAGCTCTGTCTAGATTTTAAAAATATCCAGCATATATAAGCAAGTGTAATAGAACAGGAGAAATCATGCTAAATAAAATGATTTTGTATAGCTACTTCAGTTTCCATTTTTATTTTTACATAAAATAGACAATGGAGTCATCTTAATGAACTTTACAAAATGGGTTGTCAGCGGTAAATTTCCATAATTCAGCACAACGCTTTTCTAAGTACGGACCATTTCTGACAATGCCATTTAGACAGAAGATTAGTACCTCCATCTTACTCTTAGAATATGGGCATTTTGAATTCTGATCATGACTATTAATGGCTGTAGGCTTTTCAGAGGCAGAATGACAGTGTCGGTAGACGGTCTTTGCAAAAGCCTCAGTCCCAAATAATTTAGAGGAAATGAGAACATATCCTGGGTTATACAAATAATGTAATATGGGAACTTATACAGTCCTGAATTGAAATATTTCTAACATAGTTTCTTTGGGATTTGGGGAAATCTATTTTTGTTTTAACAGGTTCACAAAGTCAGACTGTTTCCATGAGTCTGTGCTCTTTTCATCATCTTTTATATTATCTCCTCCTGTTTCACAGTGGATTTTAGCCTAACTGATAAAGAACATAGCCATTTGCTTATCTTTAAAGGAATTCTTATATTCTGAACTAAAACTGGTAATAAATGCTGCATTAGAATTGTAAAGGTTTTGCTTTGTATTTGTTTTGTGGTTTGGTTTTTTGTATGAACTCTTTTCCACAGAGTTGTTTTTGTACACCAAGCAACAAACCCAAATGTTATTTTTAATGTAACTAAGCCATCATCTAACCTCCATGTAAACTCTAAGGAGATGAATAGTTTGGAAAATGCTATATTCTCCATCTAGTGCATATAAAGGAGTACTTATATTTAAATTTTGTTTCATCCTCTTAGTATGAATTCATGTCATTACCAAATAGTAAACAAAAACAGATGTCAGGCTCACTTTAGAAAAAGTGGTGAGCTTGCAGTTAGATATTGAAGTAAACTACTTCTGAGAGCAGAGTTTTGATATACTTCTGTCCATCTCTTTCAAATGGATGTTTTTATGTTGGAAATGCCTTTAGTGCCCTTAACAGTTCATAGAAGAAAGCAGCCAAAAAGGGAAAAAAAAATGGTGGAAATATCAAAGCCATGAGGATGAAGAACTTTGAGAAAGTCTGGTTAGTTAAGGGTATTTGTTTATTAAGAAGTGAAGAGAAAAGAACATCTGGCCATTAAAATAAGATGAGCAGGGTATGGAATAAATTTATATAAATAAGCCTAGCTTGAAAAGCAGAACAGTTGTGTGCTTTGCTACTAAACACGATTTTGTGGCAGTACTGCAAACTTGCCAAGATATTAAGTAAATGAAAGCCAACAATCAAGTCTTTAAGTACATACCTTAATGTCATAAGACTATTACGAGTTTACAGAGGATGAAAGCTTACGACAGTACTGACCTTCATCTGTACTCCGAAAGACAGACAGGTGAGTTAAAAAAAAGCTTTCTACAGTATCAAAAAACCATAATTCAGAACTAAAGAATTGTGTGAATGCAAATATTGTAGCAAAAGTTGATAACACAGGCTTTAATTATTCATTAAATCATAATACATGGTATTTTGTAGTCTTCTACCAGGAGATATGAGGCATTCTTAGATACAGAAAGCATTCTATAAGAGCACAGTCAATGGAGCAGAGGTCGTATTTGCAATGAAAATAGCTTTTTCCCTGTTAATATAGAAGAAAAGTGTTTACCAGTTTAATGGTATTTAGCAAAAAAGTCCCCTTTTCCTCCAAAGCTCTTCTCAGGTGCTAGCTAACTGTCAATATTGACTTCTTGTCTACCTGAACTGCCTGGTTTGTTCCCTGTCCCCTTCTCCTGGTGAGTAACACCTCATGTTTATTAGTATATTGCTGAGCATCTCTTAGAATGAGATGACTGCTTTCCTCAGGTGCAAATTCCAGATGAATTTTGGCGAATGGTTCATCTGAACCTGATTTGGCTGCCTCTGTCCTGCAGGATCCATCAATGCTAATCCATCAGGCTTTGCACCGGCAAAACCCCTCCTCTGTCATGGGGCTGTCCTCTCAGCATCATACGATAAAATGCCATTGTGGCAGATTTTGACTCACTTTGAACAGAACAGAACCCCCACATTGCAAAAAATAATAACATGTTTTAGAGGTTTAGGGGTGATGCAGTGCATAAGTAATACCAGGCCAATACTATGCGGTGTGGATGTGACCAGTCTATACAGAATACTCTTTAGCAAACTACCCTTAAGCCATTTCAGGCACTCTGCATCTGATATCCCAGGTATCGCTCCATAAGGTGAATATACATAGCCCAAAGCATGAAAATTTTAGTGGCATGATCATGGCTTTAACACAGCCATGGTAGTATCTGAGAAATAAGTCACAAACGCTGATTTACCTTGTAATCTGATGGGGTTATCTCCTATAAGGGGGTAGAGCGAGGGGTAGAGTAGAGGGGCAGAGTAGAGTCAACAGCGGCAAGATGTATCTCTTTATAGTGAATAAAGCAGGATATGCTTCCAGTGATGGGTCTGCAGAGATTTTGGTATCCAGTGTACTTGACAGCCTTAATGATACAACCTCTCAATGGCGTTGCACTTCTTGCATATGTACTTTTTCTTTGGGCTAAAGAAATTCTGTTGTACGAAGAACAGCAAGGCATTTGAAAAAATCACAGTCTGAAGAAAATAGTATTTTTTTTTAAATAAATATTTACCTTAATGCAACTGACACAGTGATGAAAACCTCAAACTTTCAACACTCCATACTTACCACCTAAAATCACTGTTGATTACATGGGTTTGGTAGTATCTGGAATAATCTAAAGCTATTAAATACTAAGATTAATATCTGTTTGATTCTCTGGTGGAGTACGCACAAAAGTGTGTAGTGCAATTTTCTTATTAATTGAGAGCAATGAAGGATGCTTTCTCTTATGTCAAACTGTTTAAATAGTAAAATTAATAAACATGTATTTTAGTGCAAGGTCTGAATCCTGTTCATCTTACCTCACTGGTTCTACTTCTTGGTGTAGGGTGGGTACTCAGCAACTGTCTAAAATTTTTGAGAAAATGAGCAGTTGAGTGGAATTAGCAGTAAAGTATGTTAATTCATAGCAAACTAATAACATTCAGGGTTCTTGTTCTAATGTGTTCCATAATGCAAATTTATCTATCAAAGAGAGGAATGCAGTGCAATTAAAAAGTGATTAAGAAAGCAAACAAGAACTTCTGCTATCAAATTACATCACCATCCCACCAAACATTTAAATTACTCTTCAGAGGCTCCTCTCAGCTGAAGCTATACTCAAATTCTAAGTACATGTGCTAAGAATAGAGAACTGAAAATCAGTGGGTTGTTTCCAACTATCAAGTGTCTCAACGTATAATTCAGCCTTTCTGAATTAAATGTATCTCCTATTATATTGAATTTTGTAGTAGATTTTTCTATACAGCGCCATTGTCTGGAAAATCCTGAAAATCGTTAAAGTGACAGTCATTCTAGAGATTCTTTATAGTGGTGGGCAGGTGGGGTTTCACCGGAGCGGAGCAGAGGGGCAGAACTACTTCACTCAACCTGCTGGCCACTCTTCTTTTGATGCAGCCCAGGATGTTGGGGGCTTTCTGGGCTGTGAGCGCTCGTTGCCGGCTCATATTAACCCTCTCATGCACCAACACCCCTGAGTCCTTCTCCTCAGGGCTGCTCTCAGTCCATTCTCTGCCCAGCCTGTATTTGTCCTTAGGACTGCCCCGACATAACTGCAGAATCTTGCACTTGGCCTGGTTGAACTTCACAAGGTTTGCATGAGCCCACCTCTTGAGCCTGTCAAGGTCCCTCTTTAGGGTGTCCCTTCCCTCCAGTGTGTGGTGTCAACTGCACCACACAGCTTGGTGTCGTTGGCAGAATTGCTGAGGGTGCACTCAGTCCCTCCAGCCTGACCAGCCTGTAGTTCCCTGGGTCTTCCTTTGTTCCCTTTTTAAAGATGGGGGCTATGTTTCCTCTTTTCCAGTCAGTGGGGACTTCACTGCACTGTCACAGTTTCTTAAATACGATGGATAGTGGCTTAGCAACTTCATCCACCAGTTCTGTCAAGACATGCAGATGCATTTCATGAGGTCCCAATGATTTTTTCACCTTCAGGTTCCTCATAGGGTTTCAAACCTGACCTTCTTCTACTGTGGGCAGTTCTTCACTCTCCCAACCCCTGCCTTTGCTTTATGCGACTTGGGCGGTGTAGCTAAAACACTTGCCGGTGAAGACCAAGGTGAAAAAGTTGTTGACTACCTCAGCCTTCTCCTTATTCTGCATGACAAAGTCTCCCACTTCTTTCTGGAGAGGGCCCACATTTTCCCAAGTCTTCCTTTTTATTTCTGACATACTTGTAGGAGGTTTTCTTGTTGCCCTTGATTTCCCTGGCCAGATTTAATTGTCAGGGCTTCAGCTTTCCTAACCTGATCCCTGTCAACTCAGACAACTTCTCCTTCCCAGGCTACCTGTCCTTTCTCCCACCCTCTGTAGGTTTCCTCCTTCAGTTTGATTTTATCCAGGAGCTCATTGTTCATCCATGCAGGCCTCCTGGCATTTTTGCCTGACTTCCTCTTTGTTGGGATGCATAGTTCCTGAGTTTGTTGGAGGTGACCTTTGAGTATTAATCGGCTTCCCTGGGCCCCTTCTTCCCTCCAGGGCTTTTATCCCATGGGTCTCTTCCAAGCTGATCGCTGAAGCAGGCTGAAGTTCGCTCTTCTAAAGTCCAGGGCAGGTGTGTGCTCACTGTGTGCCCTCCTTGTTCCCCTAAGGGTCATGAACTCCATCAGTTCATGCTCACTGCAGCCAAGGCTGCCCTTGAGCGTCACATTCCCCACCAGCCCCTCCTTGTTGGTGAGAACAAGGACCAGCGTGGCACCTCTGCTTGTTGACTCCTCTACCACTTAGAGAAGGAATATCAGTATGTATGGCAAAAGACAGCACGGGGTATTAGTTTTTTCTTGTGGATCTAAGGTTCATTGTCTCAGCGATGATAGCCACAGAGAATTACTGTTTGTCTTATCTAGGACAACTGCTTAATTCTTCATCATTTCTCTTCCGTCATAAAGGACTGCAATTTTCATGTTTAGATTTGATTTTCAAACAAGTTAGGTAGTCAATAATAAACGGTTAAATAATAAACTGGAACGCAACTAAATTACTCTAAAAATCTGTACTGAGTTGCAATTTGAGTATTTCCAAGGCTGCATTTGGAGCAAATCAGATTTTAGGGTTTGAGACCTAATCCAAAGGGCCCTGGAAATCAATGAAATTATTGCTCCTGAGTACAGTGTGTCTTTGATCAGGTTCTGTGGATTCGTTATACCCCAATTTACACGTTCTAGAAATTACTTCTTCAGATTGTTTAGGAGACAATTCTTTAGTACCACTGTGCCTCAGAGGTGAACAAATGTAAGTCAGAAATCACAAGTTATCTCTCCTGCGTAGGTGAATAGGTAAACAGTATTAACCATTTGTAGCTGGTGACTATAACAGAAGAACACAGCAAATTAATTATGAGGATTTTATAAAACGAAAGTATTGGATTAATTGAAAAGATATTGAATTTACAAAACTGCAAAAGTCAAATAAAAATAGGACAAGCATTTATCATATGCTCTGTCATGAAGGTATGAAAGGGGTTTGTTTAAGACACTTCCAAACTTTCGAGACAGCAACCAAATGAAAGACAAATGCTCAGAAGGTATGAGTTAATGAACACAAATATGACCGCTTTCATTCTGACATTAAATTATCAGTTTATCATATTAGGATTTTTAGTCGTATGAGATGTGTGCTCATTTGATGTATTGCCAATTTGACACAACATATCACAGAGCTTGTAAAACACTGCCTAGTTTTGTTTCTAATGATTTTCTACCTTTACAAAATGTTAAGAGAAATATAGGAAATACTACCAGAATATATCACCATTAGGTGCGTATTTGACCTTGTTTATAAATCCTTATCTTAAGGGTTATTATTAAGGGCTAAAACTCTGACAAATAATTTATGTAAGTGATGACTAAGTAGAGTTAGTTGCTTTCAAGCCTCTTTTTTCCTTGATGTCTTCTCTACATTTAGCTGAATTGAAAATCAAAGTTCAGTGCAGCAATTGCTTTTTCAGGTTTTAGTATTACTCAGAAAACACATGAAAAATAAAAACTAAAACCAAACCTTGAACACTGATTGGATAGCTTCTTTAATATTTTCACAGATACAGGTAAGGTGATGGTTGGAAATGATAAGCTGTTCTAGTTTCAGTAAGGAAGGTAGTGATTTTGGAATTGTCTGCTACTGCTTGGTAATACTGCTTGTTGCTGCTATAGGCTATGATGAAGTGAGATCACTTACTTGGTGCTCACAGCTAGATGTATTGAAGAAAAACTGGTTGATCCTACTTGTAATATTAAAAAGATTATGTAAATGTTAATATAGGATTTGAGGAAAACATTATCCTGTTTACTCATGGAAAAGGACTAGCAAAATGCTGGTTTAAAATGCTTCTGAAGATGTGCTTTAGTTGTCCTGTAAATGTTAACACAAAAGTCTTGATTGTCTCTTGTAAAGATTCTTTTTTATTTTTTTGTTCAGACCTTGCCATCTTTTTTAAAAGAGTCAATAAAATAACATAAAAGAATGGGGGCTATTGAGTGAAAAGAAACAAATTGAGAAAAGAATTATGCTGCTCGAGTATACTTGAGACATTGAAGCTTTAAATTAATTCCAGAGAATTTGTAGAATCAGGGCTAACAATAACAGAAACCCATAAAGGGGTAAATTTGAAGTATGTAATAATAAAAAATTATTTGTGAAGAGATTTCAATTATATAGAGAGAGCAAGATTAATCTGATCAAAGTGGGTTGGTTTTATATGAAAGATAAAAAAAACCCTCCACTTGGGTATAAATCTCTTACGAATGAGTATATTTCAGTGCTAAAATACTATGGGAAGTGTCATGAGTAAAATAGGAACAAATAGAAGGAAATTGCTATGCTGGGAACTCCTCCTCCCCTCACCCACCACCTTCAGTCCTTCCTGGAACAGTAACAGTGATCCTGTCTGCAGTCAGTTGTCCACAGGAGAAAAACATTGGGTTTGGTACTGAGAATATTTTAATTCTTTTCAAGGTAAAAACTTGAGCATGTTCACGTAGATTGATCCAGCATTTAAAGACCAAAATGAAAAAAAATACGTATTCACAAGCTTGAGTTTGAAAGGGCACTTTAGAAACTGAGCATTTAACATTCTTATGGAGAATTTATACTATTCTCACGGCATTTAAAGAAAATGCAACAATAGAAGACAAATCACTATAGAAGGCAAGAGACGGTAAATGAAATACTAAGGATAACTAGGTGAATTTAAGAAACTAAAATATGCAATAAGATTTAGAGCACTTTTAATGCAGGGTTATGTTTTGCTTTTGTTTTTTCCCCTTCTATGTGACACCTCAGTGGTTAATTTTTCGTTAGAACTTCAAAGGAATAAGGGGTGCAGCAATTATTTTACGTATTTTGCGTAGCTTTTTGCTGCTTTTGCTGTCTGTCATATAACAATTTAAGTCTTGATCCTTCATATGAGTGCATGAATAACTTTAAAACAAATATTAATAGCCCTCGTGCACCTGTGAACCTTTGTGTTTGCACCTACTGTCACAGTGGTAGTGCCCCTGGTTAAATGGTTGGTGTAATTGTGAGGACAACATCCCTGCGAGGCAGGGAAATGCTATCTCTGTTACTCAGCAGCTAGGAAAAACCTGAGCAATAGGCTAATAGTAAACCTGAAATAAAATTGCCAGACTGTTTTAACTGCGATAGCATGGTCTCTCCAGGTTTTGTCTGATTTTTGAACATGATTTACCTCGTGCTCTTTTGTTCTTTGCTGATACATATACGAAGGAAAGCTACAGGATTGATGTGCACTTTGGGGGAAAAAAGTTTCACCGTAACAGCATTGTGGGCCAGATTATTATCCTACATTAAGGAAAGAACAAGATAACATATCTTTTTGTACAAACTAAGAAAGACAGTAACTCTTGGGAGATGCTCTGTCTTTGTAAATCAGATCTTCGTATCCTTTGAGCAAAACCAGTATATGGTATTCATAACATATTTTATTTAATGCATTACAGAATCTCTATCCAAGTGCTGTCATAGCTTATTTGAGGCTTCCATGTGGTGTGCCTTTTTGATCCTCTTACCATTTTCCTACTCTTCTTATTCCCATCTTGCTGCTTCATTACAACCCTCATAGACCTGGCATTCTGAAGTGCTGAGCGCTTGCCAATCCACTAGCAGTGAACGGGACTCCTAAATGGGGTGGATAGGTCCAGCTGAAAATCAGGCTTTGAATACTGGTCATATGTTACTGTAACATTTAAGCTTGCATTTCAGAGAACTTGTCAATTCATTCAGTGCAGAAATCAGAGTACTTGAAATTATGAACTGGTTTAATGAACCTGGGGTTGCTTGATCTAAAAGCCTTATGACAGGATCACAGTGAAACATAAATTTTCAAGAGAAACTGGCTTTACAATTCATTTTCTTAGGAGAGATATTCTAAAGACAACCATTTTCAACAAAACTTGTTTATGCTATAACAGTAATGATGAATCTCAATGGTCCATTAACTTTTTAAGCATAGATGTTCCAAAATAAGCTGTGAATGCAATATACTAGTAGAGAATGGTTATCTTGACTTCCTAGTTTTATCTCATAGTAGAGATAGCCAAATGTCAGGAATTGCATGTTAAGGGAGTTTCTTCATCTTTCTAAATGAGTTTTCATCCAAATAAGAACAAAAGTATTTTCACCTAAACGTCTATGAAGCGGCAATTTGCAGGAAATGATAGTTTAGAAAACACCGGGATATGTTGCTTTGAAATGGTTTCCACATGTACGAAGTATATTGGAAGCAAGGAAGATTTCAGAGAAAGTAACTAAGCTTAAGAAGTGAGCTGTGTTTAATCATCCAGGTGGTGGTGTGGTTACTGAAGCTGTGGGTTTGTGTTTAAGGAAAAAACTTTTAAATTGTGAGTCTGATTGGACACTAGAGTAAGTTGCCCGGAAAGTCTGTGATGTCTCCATCTGCTCTGGCTGACCCTGTTTTGAGTAGTGGTCAGAATTTCTTCCTAGAGAAGTCAAAATACACAAATTTCTTTTCATTTTCTCTTGTGTTATGAACATGGGTGATTTCATACATGAAAGGGTTTCCACCTACACTTGTGTAAATTTCCTGCAAGTGCCCAGGAAGAATAAATGCTGAAGTTCAATGCACAGTATGTTGCATGTATTGTATAACACAAATACCTGTATAATCAAAACAGTTTTATTTGGCTAGATATGGGATTTATGGAAGTTATCAAGTTGCATTTTAAATTATCTGGATTCCAGTATTTGTGGAATTTGGAGGATGTGTGGGTTGGTGTCATTCTCAGCATGGCAAGTTGCCAAAAATTCATCATATTATTCTTCTCTGTTGCCAGGTTAAGGTATTTTCGCCTTTCATGTATGCCACTTATACTGCATATGCTATTTTCTCTGGTTTTACTCTGATTTTTAATTTCATTCATTCTGATATTATTCTGATGCAGCCCAAATAATTCGCTTCTGTGAAGGTACTCCTAATTTACACTGCCGTATAATAGAGCAGGTTGCTCTCTATTTGTTAGAGTCGTGCTGTTAGTGGCTCTTCTGCTATTCATTCTACAGCTTCTTTTAAAAAATCCTCTTTTTAGGCTCTACATAGTGTCTGTATTTTCTGTGCTAAATTGAACAAATCCTATTCTGTTTCTCTTTCTCTTTCTTTCTTTTTTTTTTTTTTTTACATTTTCTTTAAGTATCTTATAAAGATATCACTCTGTTATCCTAAATTAAGTATATAACATCAAATGTTAATTGTTTATGCTTCAAACTGTGGTTGTTCTTTGAAATAAAAGACGACAAGGCTGTGTTGAGGACCCTAGCTATCCTGTCTGTATATATCCGTAGAAATTTTCACATCAGTGATTAAGGGATTAGCTTGAAACCACAAACACATGCCTCAAGCCAAAACATATCACGATGGATTCTGTGATCCTTTCAAGTAATACTGGAACATTCCTTTGTTTATACAAGGCACGATTATAGAGCAGTCAGTAATAAATGAGTGTTTTGCTGTTTTTTCCAGGATTGCAGCCTTCTTTTCAGGCCTACTCCAGTTATTTCACAGTACACTTTGCATTTTGGTATTCAAAGTACATGGTATTCAACAATTCCAAATTTCTACACCTCTTTCAGTATTCGGTTCTACCTGGAGTAGTAAATCTTAGGCTCTGCTCCCAAACGGATCTAGGGTAGGATGTCACAGGTTACTATTCATTTTCAGCACGTCTCCGTCATTAAACAGACCAAGAGTAGTTCAGTTAGTATTGGTCTGGACATCAACCTGGTGAACTTCCTCTAATGATTTAATTGTATACGTTACACTACCACCTTGTTACTTAGGAAAGCTCCTCTCTTGCTGTGAATTGCAGCTTTTACTTGGTTATGGCAGTGACAATTTTGTGAGTCTCCTCGTGGGCTTTGCTCCTTTGGGAAGTCAAACACGGTGCCCTGGCTCCTGAAGGGAAGCTCCACCAGGTACAAACAGTAGCCACCAGTTCCTCTTTTGGGATGCTTCTAGGAGACAATTTTGTTGCAAGATCATTCTCTTTCCTCCAGTGATACCTGGACATCTTATCTTCACTATGAAACATTGCTTATTTAGCCTTCCTATTCTCAGTGTTCTCAGTTTCTTTTCAGCTTCAGTTGGTGAAAAAAAAATGGACAATTTTTTAATTTCCTTGCCATCTCAAGCACCTTTGAAAATTCCCAAGTCACAGATGGGGAGTAGAACGGAATTTAGCTACACACAGGGAGAAGAATAGAACATAGAATGTAAGTTTTGATCAAAGTGTCTTAGTGAAGACAAGGAATGATAATTACAGCCTGTATTGATGACACAGCAGGAGCAATTTGGGTAATAGTTGTAAAACTGAACAAGTAGGTCTCTGTCTTTGTCACATTTTCAGACCTTTTTTTTTTCCAATCCACACTTCCTTAAAGTTTTCCAACCTTTCATTTAGAAACAGTGACTGGACCAGTTCAGTGCCAGAGAAAAATATCAGAGATGACCATAATTTTCAATTACATCTAAATGTAACTGATTGTGCTGAACACAAGATATAGCTGTGGGACAGCAAAGATCAGCATAGTTGATTTGAAAAATGTTGTGAATCTTTGAACGCAAGAGTGCTTAGGGACTTTTGAGAAACATCTGTGTTTGTCTAGTTGCACTAAATACTCCCCAGCGAGGAGGGTAGTTTCTGAACCTAATATGCGCAAAATTGATGAACCTCTGCTTGAATAGTGATTGCAAAACAAACCCTTCATGATGATTAACAATCACCTCCATTTTATACTTCAGACCAGCCCCAAAGCTCTTTACGAAAAATGCAACTTTTCACCCGCATTGCAAGGCCCTGCCTCTGAGTTCCTGCCGCCAATCAGTATTTCAGCTACTAGAGATGATAATGTTTCCTGGAATTCATGATAATAATGTTTCCAGATATTAATTGGAAGGGCAATTTTGGTGGATGTAGGCAAAAAATCTTGTCATCTGGACTCCCTGGGAGCACAGCAGTTCTCACATGAAGCCCACAGTCACATATTTGCAGATGAAGACCGAACAAAAGGAACAATTTGATGATACTCCTTGGTAGAAATTCTCTCTCCTCTTACCTTTCCATATGTTTCTATTGTGGAACTGATTGTAGGGGATTGTGGCTGAAAGATGAAATTGAATTAGTGCAATACTTAATGGAATCTTAACTATATAAATTGTGACTTTTTCGAACTATCAGGATTGGTCACTAATATCACTGATTATGGAAAATTTAAAATAGCCCCTAATTTATGTAGTATCATCAGATTTGCAATAAGCACATTTAATCTTAAATATAATTTTTTGATTGAAATAGAAAAAAATTTTCTTTTGGTCATGAGTTTCACACAACTATATAATGTCTGCAACTGCTGAGATTTTATTTTTGTATTTTTTTAATTGCTACCATAGACTTTGTGAAAACAGTTCTTTCTGTTCTGCTTGAGACTTATTCTCTACCATTGCGTTTGTGTGCTTGAGACAAGGATACAAGGATAAGATCATGAGTAGGACGTGCTAATGATACCTTTGAGTCCTCTCTGCCCTGTTGAATCCACAGAGAAGGTTAGAGAGGCCTCTGGGTGTCTGAATTATACTCAGTTTTATGTAACCTTCCATCAGCTACTATGATTAGAGTTTTCTCATCTAATTCTAAAGATGATTTTTTTGGGTAATAAAAGATAGCTGGTGACATACTGTGTTGTCATGTTTTCTATTTGTGTGCTTCTAACTGTTGTATTACAATTCTACTTTACTCTCTTAGCAGAGCATAAATTAAGCATCTTGTATTCCTGGTTTTGTGATTTTTAGGCTTTTTTGGAAATCAAAAAGGTGATGTATTCCCTAATGCAGCTGGTGGACATTTAGCTAATGATTACAGTGCCTAGGGGTTTTCTCCAAGGAAGATCTAAGTCTCTCTTTGTATGTGGATCTCATACATGCAATATTAAATAATGGTAAAATGTAGGTATAATGTTTCTGGTAGAAATTGCCCCTTGCCCTTGTGCCTGGAACGTGTCCAGACTTTGCTGTTAAGATTGTTACTGCTAGGCTAAATTATGAATTGTTAAAACAATGAGAGAACAGTGATGCCAAAAAGTCTATGTAAGATTGATTAGGTTATAATTATGTAAAACTTGAATTAGTAAAGAATGCTTTTTCTCTTGTTTTGAAGGATGGCATGTTTTCTAGGAGCGACCAGCCCCTAGAATCACTTTATTTAATTGTGCAGTGGTCAGACAGGCAGGCCTGCAGCACACTAGCTACGCTAATTAATTATTTGTATAGCAAAAGACCTTGGAGACAAAAGGCTCTGTATTTTCTTTCATTTAATTCTTCTTTACAATAGGATAATTTCAGAAGCATCAGTGGAATTATTCCAGATTTTGACTGGCATGAGATGTGAATTGTTCTTACAGATTTATTTCTAGAAATATATTCTTGAAATACATTTGTATATTGCAGAAACAGTGTAGGAAACATCCATTCTCACTATAAAATGTGCTTGCATAAAAATGTGTGTGGAAAAGCCTCCGATCCATTTAAGAGAAGCATTTTAGAAAGAGTATTCTAATTCTATTGTAGTGCAGTGTTATGTTGAATAACCACGTTCGGGGAATATTTCTACTGAATCATGTTAATAAACAATTTAATAAAGAAAAAGAGACTTTACTGGCCTAAAGTAAAAATATATACACAAAGTAACAAAAGATTAGTTTGAGTCTTGACTATTTCTGGGTGTTGTGTAAAAAAATACAAAGATATAATAAAAATAAATTTGTTTGTATAGAATAACTTCCTGCCTTGTAAATGCAACAGCCATGTTACAGGACAGGTTAGGATGGTGTTTCCACTCTCAGAAGAATCTTATTCCTTTGGGGAGTATTCCTTAAAGCATGTACTTGGCTTTGTTGGGACACCAAAGTTAATATCTGAGAAACTAGTCCTGTTAAATACCCTGAAAAACAATACATTAGTGTAAATCTGCAGATTAATAAGGCATCACGTAAGAAACTTTGCCTATTGCTACAGATTTAGTAAAACTACACCCTTTGTCTTTGAGATACTACGTCTGTCTTCCTGATGAAATATAAATAAATTCTAGAAAAATAGTTGTCTGCAGAGCAACCTTGGTTACCTTAGGTCTTCAGAATAGTCCCACACCATCCTTCTGTTTACTGGGTTTACAGTTGTTTACAGCCCAGATTTGTTAAGTTCCCCACGTTGCTTTATACGGTCTCCTTATTTTTTAAGACATTTCATCATTTGGCAAATTGAAATTAAATGCTGGTTTAATTCCTCATTTTATGAAGAGAGGAAGTCTTGAAACAAAATTTAAAATCCAATATTCTAGACTTTTAACACATATGCTGCAATATGTCAATAGATAAAGGATTTGTTGCCTCTTATTCTTACAACCAGTATGTTATATGGACCTTTAAGAGCCTCTGCATCTGTTTTCCAGCCCAGTTGATTGTGCTTGGCTTTCTACCATGTCACAGTGAGTACAAATGATGGCAAAACTTTACTGTATTGCTTGCATTTATAGAGATAGATTGAAATTTGGCTGTGTATTCCCTAGATTATTCAGCTTTTTAATGAAATGGAATAATCACTACAGGTTAAGGAAAACGGGTATATGCATGTATGGGAACACAGTGTTAGAACTGAAAAGAGTTGGATTTGGAGAGGGAAAAAAACCCTACTTAGTATCTGCATGTGAACTTTATTGTTGGGCCAAAAACCCCTTGCAGTTGATAAATGAAAGCAAAGTCAACCAGGCAACCTCTCTAACCCTGCAGTACCAAGGGTGAGATTGTCAGGTAAAAGAACTCAGCAGGAATTTACCGATGTTTCCACTGAGTTAAAATTTTCCCTTTCTGTACAGAGCTGAATGAGGACATCAGGTGAAATACAGAAGGGTACTCACCAGGCCTACATGTAGGATATATATCAACTGTAGACAACTTCAGCTGTCTTCAGAGAGCTTTTCTCTTGGCTTTGTGATGTAGGAGAATACATCCTGGACTTTTTATTCTGGAAAAGCATGAATCCTATTAGGCCTATTCCAAAATTTTAGAAGGGAGTCCATTCTTCAAACACATTGTTTAGCTCAGCATTTTTATTGCCTCTGCATTACTGTGACCTGTAAGCCCTGAACTGAAATGGCATTGCAGAGCTATTGCAGTTTATCTGCACATAGACAGCAACAAAAGGTTCATACACAACCTGAAATCTGCTTTGAGTTGTGGGACCCAGAAGATGAACAGGCTTCATCGTGACATGGATTTCCTGTCATAGCAAACAACACTGCCAGAATAATGTCATTCCTCTACATGTTGAACTGTGGTTTTCCTCATTCTTATTTTTTTGTGATGAATACTATATGATGAATTTATGGTGAATACTAGAGATTATATTCTATTGAAAAGGAGGACTGAAATGGGGAGAAAACAGAACAGACATGAGGGAGAGGCAAGGAGACGAGAGATACAAAGGGTGGGGAGGACCTGGGAAAGACTAGCAGGTGTCTGGATGTAAGAAAATAGCAAAATGCCAACAAAAGAGGAAGCAAGGCAAAGAATGTGCCCATTCTGGGTTCTCCTCCCCTACCCTCCCATCCCCTCCCTCCTGTTTATACTCTTAGACTATCTAGTGAGAGGGGCAGAAAAGTAAAATGCAGATAAGGTTTTTAAAAGTTGGGTATTTCAGAGCTTCTTCCTCAAGGGGACACACTCATGAGAAGTAAATTTCTTTTTAGTTTAAATCCAGTTAGCTTATCTTTCTGTTGTTGCTTTGGGGTTCTTTTGGTTTGGTTTGGGGATTTTATTCCTCTTTGAAGGAAGCTCCTTCGTTTTCTTTGTCCCCTATATTGCAATAGCCAGAGCAGTGCTTTGGAAGTCTAAATTCATTGTTCGTTTATGATGATCTTCCATTAATACAAGATATGGGATTATTTACGTAAGATAAAGGGTTTTGTAAAGCAATTTTTGGACAAAGGCATGGTGTATTTTGAATGCATATGATTTTATCAATGCATGACTATACATTCTATAGGAACAAGACCTTTCATACTATGAAGATTTTCTGCTTGCCTGGCAAAGCTTGGAGCAAAGCTGAAATCAAAGCAGCCTTACTTAATGAAGGAATTTCATTTTACCTGAAACAGTGAGGCTTAAATTATAAGATTCAGGATGACTCAGTAGAAATAATGCATGCATATAAACTACATAATTTTCCTAGCGTATTTTCACAATCAATATAACTGTGTGTTTATAGTAGGCACCTTAGGTCAATCTTCTAAGCAGTGAGCGAATAACATATTTTTTATCAGAGAAAAGCTGCTCTATGCAAATAATATCTGACATGAATATTTAATAGATTGTACAGTAGGAAATAATTGCCAAATAGTGGGGCATGCTAAAACGAAAAAGAGAAATACTGAAATAACAAATCCGATCCAATTTCACTTACAGCATTTTCTTAACACTAGATGGTCTGACAAATCTAGATGGAATACGTAAAATAAATGTAATAACCTCTGTCCAGGTTCTAGATAGTAAATATTCCTATTAAATAACTGAACAGGAGGTTAGCCAATATGTATATGTTGATCTATCATAGATTTAATGTTTAGTGAACATAATGTGAATTATTCTTTTTTGTCTCAAGATGTTCTCCATATTGCCATTACCATCACTTTTCACTGTGGTAACCAAATCCATACAACCTCATTAGAAAAGTCTTTATTAGAAAAGACTGCACAACTAAAGATAGCCTTTATTAGTTTCATTTAAATTTCTCACAGCTGAAGAGAAACAACAATTCTTTGCTATTCCTCCTGCTTTGAATAGTCTTTCCATTCTCACATTACTCTTTTCTTTTGCACATCCTTTTGTCTAGGGCAGATGGATACCCACAAAGCTGAGGAAGGTTTCACAGTGCTTTCTTACGGCCAAAGACCACTCGATGCTTTTGGTCCTTCTGGTTGTATATGAGTACCTCCTATAAAGTTTGCAGAGGGAGGTGGTGTCCAGGAGCTATTATATAGTGACGAAGCAGTTGGATGACTTGCTGTGAGAATGTTCTTTAATGTTGCCATAAACCTTTCTGTCTTTATGGCAACTTGGCCATGAAAAGAGCACATAAAAGAGCCTCGAATTTGTGCAGCATCTGGGCCATGAGCTACACATAGCACTGAGAAACAGGAATGCAGATGACATAGACTCACATACCTACCCACACAGTTTCATCTACACATTTGTAAAGTGAGTGGAAAGCGAAGAATTTATTTTACTTTGTGCTCTCTTCCAGTGAAATAAGCTCACACTAATTTAAAGGTCAGTTGATGTAAAAATTTATGCCATTCTTGTTGCACCCTTAGTGCCCATGGGAGCCCCGAATTATGGTTGTTATAATGAAGATAATTAGGGTAAGCTCTATTTTAGCTGAAGGCAAAAGGCCTTAAATCAAAAGGAGTATGTTCTGGTAACCTTGAAATTGGGGTGAAGATTACAGACTGCCTACTGGCATAACATATATCTAAACTTATTGTTTCAAAAAGTAAGAGAAGAAAATCACCATGGGAGTCGATGTTCTATCAGGCATAGGCTTGCTTTTGGTGGGCAAGATGTGTATTCCTTGACCCCCGGTTCTGCAAGCAGCATTTCTGATGACTGTAGTGTGGGCTGGGGCTCGTACTCCTGCATGACTCCTTGAAATAGTATCTTGGTCTCTTTCTTGATGTATAGGTGAAAGAGGAACCAATATAACTGTGACTCTATATACCCGAGCAAATTGCCAGTAAGGATTTTCCTTACCCTTTGACCCCAAATGTTGTACAGCAAGCATTTGTGTTCCAAAGGCTGTTACTATGCAAAACCCTTTCTGAATATCTTGCTCTTCTTAGAGTTTGTTGTTTTTTTTTTAAATAAAAATGAAGCAACTGAACTATGAGCACATATGACTGTATGCATTAGGGAGTGTATCTTGTTTAATTCTTGGCGAATATGAGAAGTGATTGTATGTGCAATCACTGCCTCAGCCTTTTACCCTGGGGAGTAGTTTTTCTCATGTGAGAGGTTAGATAGTTACCAGCCATTCTTTCCTCTTACCTATTACATTTTGCAGTTGTACCTAAAATGTATTTATCTTCATTTATGCCCTGTGAGATGAAGCCCATGTGTTCACTGAGTTGACGTACCTGATGTGGTCATTTCCATACCGGGAACAAGACTTCAAACAGACCTCCTTTCTCTCCAGTGCCCAACGCTAGTCATGGAGCAAGGGCTTTTGATTACTCCTGAACTGATAGTTGTAATCATTTGTGGCATATTATCAACCACTTCAATTCACTTCTGCTAAATAATAAAATCCAGTAATAAATTGAACAGACAAGCAAAATCTGTTAAACATGCTCTGGGGGGCTTTCTTTTTCTTTCTATTCTCATGATGCTTCTTTTCTATACGTGTGAGCTGTTCCCAATGCCAGCATTTGAAATCAACCAACCAACTAAACTTAAAAATACTGCAGAGTGTCTGATAAAGAAAATGTGTGAAGCTGGTCGCAGTGTTCTTGACTCTGTTTTTTTTTGACTTACTTGGAGCTGGGGCTGGAATTCCCATGGGATTGATGCGTAGTGGATTCTGGGTATATACTGGGACAATACAAGTGATTTCCAAAATCTGAAGAATCATTGGCCTTTTTCTGCTTCTTTTTTTTTTTTTCTTTAAAGAGAATTTGCAGCTCCAGGTTGTTGGAGGTACTGTTTTATTTTGGATGGTTTAAAATCTCAAAGCAGGCAAGGTTTATCCCTCACAGATGAAGGAGAAAATGGGCCTCACATGGGAAAGCATAATCTATAATGCACCCTGTCACGGCATGAGCTCTTTGGCACAACATATGGCAACAGAATTACCTTTGTACTACCCAACTGTGGGATATAACTTATCCAGTCCAAGGGACTTCGGTGACAGGCAATAGATTTGATAGGGCACATGTTCAGCATGCTGAAATGCAGGACTGTCCCCTTTTCTCTGAAACACAGAGCTCTGTAGCACTGCAGAGCGATTCTGACTATTCCTGGCAAATCCTTGTTCTCCCCTTATGATGTCACTTATATAGTGACATCCTGCAATAGTAATAAAAAAGGATGTGGTAATGTAACTGCTGGAGAAGAATGAAAGAAAAGTGATAAACTGCAACTTTTACAATGTGCACTGTCAGCTAAAGAATGAAACAATTTCAGGCTTGAACATTAAGGACACAGAAAGCGCTTGGAGATTTATGCGACAACAATACTTCAGATCATTTTATGGTATCGTTGTTTCAAATACCTGAAATTAAAACAGTGTAGTACAGTGTTACTTCAATAATTCTGTTCATTGGAGAACTGGGATTTTTATTTGGAAAGTAAAATACCATCACTGCAAAAGATAAACAATAGATTTTTATGTCTGGGCTCTTGTATTTTTAAGATGATTTACTTGCCTTTTCGCTTTTTGCCTACTCCAGAGGTCTAAATATGCAGACCATATTGACATTCAGTATGTCTATTGTAACTAAATAGAGAGTTGAAATCTTATTTCTTGTCATAGAAACAAAATTCAGAGGTGCAATTTCTTTGATAAGTCATATACTATCCATAAATGTGTCTGAGAACCATTGGAAAAGATCTTTAGAATTTCTCAAAGGGAAGGTTTGATGTTATAGGTCTAGTAGAAAATGTCTAATAATAATCAGTCATTTGTCAGCTGAAAACAAATCTGCTTTTTGCTTTGGTAATAGTCTTTTATATGAGCTTGAAAGATTTAATTTGGAAGAATTCCACTTGTTCTTCATTCAGTGTAAAGACTACTGTAATGCCATAATAACCATGGCTGACTTTGTTAATATATAGTGAACCTGAGGGGTTTTCTGAAATCATTGACTGTATTTTTCATGCTTGGGAAGAGTGTTGGTCAGCCTTTTGATGAGATGGGTATTAGTAAATTTTACTGACATTGGGTCTAAGTTAAAAGTCCTGTGGTGACCAGTTGAGCCCTCTCTGTTGGATTTAGATTTTTGTCTTAATATGACCCATTATTATAGCTGAGAATGGGAATCATACATGGTAACTAACAAGGTTATTGGAAAGGTAGGGTGATGGCAGAGGAGCTGATTAGGAGTTCAGAAAAGATGTGTGTGGGCAGGAGGTCCTGGCTCGCTCCAGGCTGGTTCCTGTTCTGGATCGAGAACAGGAGATGGGTGATGCTGGGGCTGCTTTGAGGCTTAGAGACACAAGTTTGGGCAACAGAGCCAGGGGTTTTTCTTCTGCACGCTGGTCGTCTTGCAAAATACTCAGCTTAATAATGATCTTCACCCTTAGGTCGGTGTACTTTTTTTTAAAGACAACAGGAACAACAAAAGAAGGCTTGTGGTTTTTATTTCTTCTTCAGATCTGCTTGCAAGGAGGAATTGGATTATTCCAGAGAAAGAGCCCTTTGACATACTTTAATGGAAGACAAGGAATTGAGAATTGATGTCTGTCTTCTTTGAAATAATATATGCAACAAATAATCTTGTTTTGGAAATGAGATTAATTCTTTCCTTGTTTGTTTTTGTTTTTGTTTTTTTTTAAGAAGAGAAAATTTTACTTCCTATTTGAGATGAACATGCTGTAACAATATTTCTGATTTACTACCTAGTGATTTTCTTTTTATAGCAGTCATCATGTGGATCATTTTAAGCTTTTTTTAAGCAGCAGCACATACTGTGCATTTTCTTAATTCTTTATTTTGAGATACTTAACAATATAGAAATATTGTTGACTTGTCAATCGATACCTAAATTGATTGTCTAATTGTCTTGGCTATCGGAGACTCAGCTTCAGGGCAGAGACTATTTTTTTCAGGGGTCAGGAGGAAAGTTGCTAACAGTTGGAGATAGATATTTCCATTTCTTAGGTTACTAGTAATACCAGTGCAAATGAGTGGTTGTCAAATAGACATTCAGAGGGTTTTGAAACTTTTTTTTTTTCTGCATTGATGCGAATGACAGTAGTTCAGTCATGATGCCTTAACTTGAGTTTGAAGCATAAGAAATTTCCAAGTGATCCTCCTTACTCACTCTCTGGTTTTTATTTTCGAATGTCTGTTAATATGAGATCCATTCATCCCAGTGCAGCCACAGTTAATAGTGAATTATGTTGAAGCAATTATTCTAGAGAACAGTACTTATGGTTGGTAGACTGTAAGCGGGAATAATGAGGGATGGAAGAGAGCAATTCCAGCAGTGCTCATGGGTGTCAGTCTGTTAGCAGAATGTAATGGTTTCAGGACACTTGGGAAACTTTCAGGATGGCATATGGCTCATTCAAAGAGGAAAAGAAGAAAAAAGTCTACACTTCCCAGCAGTCGCTCATTCTGAGACGCATTCAGCGTAACCCACTGTATGGCTAGAATCTGCGTTAATATATTTTTTTTAAATTAATGTATCATACTGTTAAAAGCTTGGCTTCAGGATAGTCTTAACAGTATCTCTGCTCTGACCGTGGTAAGTTGCTTAGAATATCTCACACTTAAGTGTTAATGGCATTCATGAAGTAAATGTTCACCATTTCCTCTGAACTGGATTTGTTAAGCGTACATAAAATGTGGCCCCTGGTGTTTACTCTTACCCTTGCACTTTACTTGCAACACCTTTATAATTTAGAAGTTTCACCAGGATATGAATCCTACTGCGCCAAAGATGAAGGTGTTTTGAATTTATTTTCTCCGTTGGGTACCTGGTACCCACCAGATGGGGGTTTTCACCCTGATACCTTCCTCTTGTTATAGGCAGTTGGTCACTGGACCCAAGAGAAGTGGGATCAGCAGTGATGCCACTTGTTTAGTGAACAAAAGCTGAGATAGGCCACCTTCTAGTTTTGGATACCTGGTAGCCATGTGCCCAGAGGGGTTGCTGGCTACAGAAGCAGTGTAGCGATTAGAGCACTTGTTTGGTAGGAGTTGACGTAGTCTTGTGAATCCCTCTTTGGTGGTATTCTTTATCCAGGTCTTGCTGTGCTAAACAGACCCATAACTGCCTTCCTACATGAATATATGTATAATCATCCTCTACATGCTTTCCCTCTTGCTCTCTCTCCTTTCAGTAGAAGCAACAGTTTCAATGGGAGGGATAGAGAAAGAAGTGGTAGAACCTTTCTGTGTGTTTTCCTGTAGTTATGTGGAGTCTTCTTAGCAGCATGTCAGATGTGAATGTGAGCAATTTCAGAAAATTCCCAGATGATTTAACTGTGTGCAAAGGTTTGTGGCTTTCATAGTCTTTGGTTTGAAAGGTTAAAATTTCCATCAAATTTTACTACTGACACCTGAATCTGAGAACATGTATGTGGGTAAATGGTATTTTGTCTTGTTAAAAAAAAAATCACCATAAAATAATCATTTGGTTATGAAATAACCAAGTATTCACATTAGGTTGCATCTAAGGACAATTTCCATTTTAGAACCTGGAATTTTTTCATCTAAATCCATTATTTAAATAAAATGCTACAATCTCCTCTTTAATCAGTGAGTGCACCATTTGGAATTTGTGGCTTAGCTGACTTAGAAGAGAGAATTCAGTTCTCCGTGCAGTTGGTACAACCCTGAGTCCTATTTAATGTCTGAGGTGCAGCAGGCAGTGTTGAGGCAGCATCCTGCCCGCGGCTGCCTCACCTTGGGCTGCTTTGGACAGAGCGTACAACAAACTTGCAGGAGCTTGCAATATGCAGTACAGAGATACCTTGAAAGCCAGCATGACATAAAAAATAAGAGAGACCATAAGAATTGAAAGTGTTTGGTATATTTGGAAACCAGGCCACTTTTGTTTCAATTTCTGTCTGTAGATTGAATTTAGATATTCATATATGAAAATTGGGAAGCATTTTTATCTTCTAAGCCCTCACTGTGAGATGAAAGGTGGTTCTTTAAATAACTATTTTTCCCTGTCCTGCTGCTTTTTAAATAAAAGCAACTCTTTCAGTTTATTGTTTTTTCCCCTTCAGTTCCCTCTAACAGAAGATAACTCTTTCACACTAACTACCTGCATAATACCTGTTTGTGGTGAACGATAGCAGTCTCAAGGGTTGCACATCAATCATGTCACACAGAGATGGGATCCTGTTAAGACACACAGCTGTCAGAACATACGCTCTATACTTATTAAAATGATGTCAGCTGCAAAGTGGTGTATGTAGATACATCACACCAAAATTAATATTGGTACCCAGCAATATCTAATCACTCTGCAACCTACCACATCGCTGCGTGTTATTTCTTTGTGTTGAGGTCTCCTTTCTGTTTTGTTAAATCAAACTAAAACAACAAATAAGCTTAAAATTGATCATTGCTGCTCTGGAAACTGTTGTTTAACTCCTTCAAAGTCTGTTTACATTTGACATTTCTTGAGCACGGTCCTTTAGAGATAGATATCTTTTTGTAGATCTTCAAACTGAAACTCAAGACAAATTCAAAAGACTGCAGCTGTTATCAGGCAACTTTGAAAACAGGATTACTCTGCTTTGGTCTGAAGTTATATTCCTGCATTTTTGAATACTTCTAGGTGACTTTATGGTATCACATCAATGAGAGCCATATGACTGAATCTGTGCACGCTTTTTTGAAATTATACAGGCTTAAATCTGTTGCTTCCGCTTCACCGTAATGAACCACCCAGAGTTGGGCATTGAAATCTATCGGTTCTTTCATAATCTCAAAATCTTGAATCAATTCAAGTGTTCCTGGATTCTGCTGTCTGCAGTTAATAACTCTATTTGGAATTAATGTGGTAATGAATTTATTCTGGAGATGTATTCTCTGGTTGAACCTGAAATGCCTGTCACTTGGTTTGTCCAGTTTTAATTTGAGTACTTTGGAATTCAGCCACTTCTTGTTGCACTAGAATTCAAATAGGCATTTAGTCTCTTACCACTTTTTCTAAAACTACTGCTGCTTGGTTTCCGACAAGGGAGTTAGAGAAAATGCTAAGTAAATACAGACTTAATGGGGCTTTCAAGAGCCTTGTAAAGAGCACATTTTCTTACTAATTGCCAACTTGTCAGGTGCATCTCAGCCACAAATAACTTGTGCACTCCACTAAAACTCCTTGCTTGTGTTTTATTCTGCTAATAACGACAAAATTATTGGCCATTTGCTTGGAGTCCAGTGTTCATGCTCTCTTGCCCTCCTTCCACAAAGACAGCACTGGCCCAGCTGAATTCCTTTCCTTGAAATCTCTTTTCTTTAGTGTGCTCATTGTGTACTGGGTGAGGGTCACTGGGAACTCCTTGTGTTGGACCAAATTACTCTTCCCTTGCTCTGGAAAACAATCTGACCCCAGTAAAAGAACATAACCTCAGAAACACTGCACTTGGACATCAGGGCATAGGCTATGGAGAAATGCTGGATCTGGAGCAGAACTCAAAGTCCAAACTTCAGTTCCATTCCGCTCTGTAACCAGTATTTTCCCCCACCCTATAGTTGGTTCCAAAACTTTAGATATCAATTGTCAATAAAAAGAATGTAAATAGATATAAACAGATGTGAATGAAAACAAAATATATCTTTAAAGTGAAAATAATAAGAACAAATGCTGTCATTACCACAGATTTACATTGTTAAATTTGCCATCATACTTTTAATTTAGTAATGAACAGTTTCTGTCACTTCAGTGGATTCACTGATTTACGCCTCTGGAACGGTCAGACCATGACTTTCGGTTACAGTGTTCCCAATACTGTGAATATATGTACGTTTTAATAAGGATGGGAATATGTGTAAAGCAATGTTTCAAAAAATAATTTCATTTAATTTCATCCAAGAACACAACTCTTTGGAATACTGTGGTTGTCCCTTACGAGGGTTCTGTATATTCACCTTGCATAGCTAAACTGCTCTCCTAGCCTGCTTTGGGTTGCTGATCCTTTAGAGCTTCAGAGCACAGAAGCTGTTTATTACATTGAACATACAGATGGGTAATTTCACTAGGAAACTGACTTTGGAGTGGTTATGTTGGGCAAAATGTAGTTTATAATATTTTTTATCAAAGTGTTCAGAAAGCTAATACTCCAAATCTGAGTGATACTGCATACACAGGGAGGAAAGGGGGATACCAGGTGAAAGAACAGAATCATAAATAGTGTACTCAGTAACTGTTAATTAGAGAAAAAATATTAATTAAATATTAAGACAGCATAGTCTAAATTGGAATCTTCTACATATTTCTGTGTAGGGAATTTTGCACATTGAAGACTTTGTAATAGTCAAAATCTCAATAGATTTTTTTTTAACGTTTAATAGAACTTGCAATCCATGGTGGCCAAGCGTCTGGCAAAGCTTGATTTTAATAGAATGAGATCTGGAGTGAATTTTGTGGCATTGTCTGTTTCATAAAAGATTATACTAGAAGCATTCTTTTTAGTATTTTTCTAAATTGTTGTAAAAAGGAAATAAAAAAATCATTGCTTTTAAGCGGAAGAAAATGAATGTTTTGCCTACAGCAAGAAACATCATGAGGGTGCTTGTTAAATTATTTGCAGCATATATAGACAATCAAAACATACTACAGCTTTCTGCACAGTGTTTATTCTGGTCATATATTAAAGAAAAATCACTTCAAGAATAAGCTAAAATATAAGACAGATTTGTCAGCATCTTTATGCAAACATCGGGATACACCACCTCCAGAACAGCTTTCAGAACTGCTTGGTCAAGGGAAAAACAATGTTCCTTAACCCTTTTGTGGTTTTTGCAGGTACATGTGCTGGTACTGGATTGTGCCAGTGCTACTAACTCCTGAAGCTTTGCATATTTTGATATATCTTAAATTTGACATAAATAAAAACTTTGAGATGGTGCTGTTTACAATCTACTGCAGAGAAAGCTGCTAGCAGTATTTTTTTGCACACACGTTACACAAAATTAGCCCCAAAGGCAGCCCTTACGCATGGCAACGTGTAGTTACAGTTTGACTTTAGGAAGTCTGCTCTGTTTGGTGGGAAATCCAATGTCGTGATGTGGGGTAAGGAGGACAAGCACAGAGAAGAGAGCAGTTGGAGCACTTCGGCGAAGCAGTGCTTGTTATTTGCCCTCATTTCTCTCCATCTCCCTTGGCCGTAGATGGGCCGAGCTCTGCCTGCAGGCAGGGAACGGTGCCACTGTGGGCAGCGTAAAAAACGTATCCAGCCTTCCCCGGTGCGTGGCACTGCGGGCTTTCCTCATCTGCCCTCTGGGGCAAGGTTGTGTTTCACACACAGCTGCGCTCATTGCCAGAGCTGATCCAGGGGTTTAGAAGGGGTAATATGGAATGTAGCTTTAACAATCTGCCTTGCTTGAGTAAGAAATTCTGTTTAATTCATTCGTGCTTTTGATTTTAGTAGACGTCGCTGTTACTGTTTAAAGCTGTTGAACCACTTCCCTAGTTAGTAGCGCTGACAAATAACCTGCCAGCCTCTGAATTTCATCCTAAGTAAATTCACCCCTGCTCTCCAAGAGCTGCCAAGGAGGGAGCGCGGATAGGAGTCTGCCTTCTCTTGTGATGATGGCTTGGAAGCAAAGATGCCAGGAGGAGAGCTGCTCAGAGGGTTAGGAGGAAAGGAGGGCTTTTCTTCCCTGGGAGGGAGTTCTTGGGAGGCAGGTACTGCTCTCAAAGCATTTGCCTCCTTCCACTCTGCCTGCAAGGGCTTCGTGTGAAATAAGGGCCTTCTTCTGGGACTCGTAAGCAGAAAAGGCTTTGAATAGAAAAGGATATATTCTGTGTATGAAGGTTTTCTAATATCTTTTTGGTTGTTATCATTTCTGTTAAAGCTTTCCAGTCTGGCAGTCTGCTCATTACTAGTTTTTGCTGCTTTTTTGTTTTTCTTTCCAAAACCTTGCTAATTTGATCTGCTGAGGAAAAGAGGTCAAATTTTAATCTGAACTGTAGTATCTCCAGTTTTCATGGTATAAAACTGCTTTCCAAAAATTGGTATGAAACTGCAGGACTGTCTGTCCCATTTGAAAAATAGATCTGCTGGGCTATCTGTGGAATCCTTTCTACAGGATTTTCTCCTGTAGAAAATCATTATTTCTTCAAATGATGTTGAGGGAATGTTGGTTTGACAGGGCCAAGTACACTGCCCTGCCTCATTGTAAAAAGCACCTTGAGAAAAGAAATTGATCAGGGGAAAGAAAAAAAGTTTTTAAAATGTCTTTTTTATATTTCTTGTAAGCCTGCCTTCACCTTCCTTTCCTCTGTGCACTAGTCATTTGTTCATTTTAGGATGGCTCTGGTTCTTCCCTGCACAATCTGAATAAAAATGATTGTTCTTGGAAAATATAAATGCACTTCTTTCGTCTAGAGTGAGGATTGGAAAATTGTAATAGCACAATATAAGCTATAAAATATTAATTCACAAGAAATAAGCAGTGTGTTCCTCTGTGAGATTGAGAGATTACTATCAGGCTGAAAATCTTGAAGGGTAACCAAGGCTTATTTGGGAAAGAAAAGTAGTTACAAGGACTTTCAAAATGTGCATTCTAGTTGCTGCATCCACTCTTCATGTGACAGATACTTGGAAATGCATTTAGTTTTATAGATGAAATTTATTGATTAGTGAAGACTTGCCGTTATGGCCTAGTGAAGGCATCACTCAACAATGATGCTACAAGCTTTCTCCTTCAATGTGTTGGTTGGATAAGAAGCAAAACATATAAAAATGTTATTAAAAGTACAAATGATGTTACTTGGCACTAATGAGAAGCCTTATTTCAGAAAAATGTGTGGGTAGAAATCAGTCATTAACAGCTATTACGTTTAGTAAATAGCAAGATCATCCCCAGGCCAGCTCCGGTTGCTCCTGGTGATGAGCCAAGCTGCCGTGGCTTTTTGTCGCCTTTTTGAGTGTCTGCTTCTTGTCTGAGGTTGGATACAATGAATATTTCTGAGGTCTGTCTCAAGAAGGTCTGTTCACTCAAATTGCTGAATCTGAGGCTTTTCCTGAAAATATGGGACAGACTCAGTTGGTAGAGGTGTTTCTGCAAGTAGTCTACAAGGTATAGGAAAGGTTTAGGCTGCTGAATAGGTAAATAACTAATTATTATGTTTGCTGTTTTCTGGCAAGTTAATAAAAAAATCTTGATTTTTTTTTAACAAATCACTTTTGCTTTTTAAATATTTTTATTGTTAGGGTTTTTAAAAAATGATAGTCAAGTTGGACATGAAAAGATGATTTGTATTAGATGTAGTAACAAAGTAATTTGAAGAAATTAAAATAAAATATTTATGCGATTTTTATAGAAGAATTGGTGTTTGCATTCCAGTGTAAACACTTAGAATAATGGAGATGAATTTCCAAAGTATTTTGAAGTAACTTTGTTACCACCCTCACAAAACAACGGGAACCTCCTTCTTTAGTGGGTTACAGTGATGAGGTTTTATCCACCTTTAAGACTGAGGTGGACAAAATAGGAAAACAAACAAGTGAGGTAAAGTTTTATGGTATGAACTGGCCATGTAATTGATCAAGTAGATTGTAGTTTACTCTCTTTTCCCTTTTGAAGAATTACTTGCTGGAAACATTAAAAAAAAACAAACAAAGAATATTAGATTAAGATGAATTAGATTAAAATGACCTCTAGCTTTGATACAGCGTGGCTGAGTTGGTATTGAGTTCGGGCAGCACTGATACATCCTGGAATTAGGGATTCAATTGGTGGCACAGTGTGGTGGTGGTGGTAGCTGTTTGCTCCTCACGTTAGCCATTACTTGGTCTTCTGCAGATTATTTCTGTCAAGAGGCAAAGCTAATGGTAATGCTGTTGATTTTAAAAGATAAACAGGAATAAATGTAGGAATACATCTTCTCCTCCAAAACCAATAATCGGACGTCTGTAAAGGAATTTAATGTTTTCCATCTTTGCCAAACATGTTACATTCTATCAGTATTATCTTTTCTGTACTTTTAAGTAAGCGATTTTGTGGGGCTTGGTTCATTACAGTATAGCTTTAGATTTACAGTGGTGAAATTCAATTGAGTTTGTTGAAATTACAGTGAAGTGAAACAAATACTGCAGTAATATGCTTAGGTATGTTGATCAAAAATGGTATGAGTCAGAGAAGCACAAGGATTTTGGAGGTTTTTCAGTGAGCTTCAATACTAACCTCATTCTTACTTTTGACATGTTTCATCTTTTTTGCTCAGCCTACTGCATCTGAATAATGAAATAGTGACTCTGACACTGAAGTGCTGATTTACTCTTCTCAACATTTCACACGTTTTCTTCAATTTTGCATCTGTTTTCTTGCTGGCAGCAACCTCTTCCATCAAAACTGTCAGTGTTTTTTAGAGCCATGAATTTAAGAAAAAATAGGGGAAAAAAGAATCTCCAAAACCTCTGAAGTGAATTTCTTTACTTCAGAAGCACTTCATATGGTAGTTTTCTATCAAGAAGATATATCGTAGAGATAGTCGAAAAAGAAAAATGGCAATTTGGAAGATCACTAGATAGCAATACTTGCTGCCTGCTCTCAGCAAGGTGTCAGTGTTGCCAACTGCAAAGCTTTTGGGACGGAACCATTACACTGCTCATGTTGCAAGAGCAGAAAAAGTGGGGAAAGGTTAGGGTTGAAAGGGGGACTAAGCTAAATCCCACTTCTGCCATGTACCTGCCAGCAGGCTGACCCGGGAGAGAGAGCACAGACTCACAGCGCCCTAAAAGATGTGCTTACTTCTCTCTAGGATAAAATAACATGCTGTACTGTGCTCAAAGGTAATTGTTCTTTTGATTACTGTAAATAACATATTCTAAGTTGGGTGTTTTAAACACAGACTGTAGCCAGGAGACATGTTTATTTCTGAGTTGTAGTTCTCACATGCAGCCACACAGAAGACCCCAGGAAACTCCCTGTTTAACCAAAAAGAGCATACCTGTTACTGCTGAACTGTGTAAAAACCTCTTCCATTTCATTAACTCTACAACTTTTTAAAGATTCTCTTAAACTGCGAGAATATTCCAGATGGAAATAAGAAACAGGAAGGATATTTGGGAAAGTCGTAATGAAGCTCTGAAGATCAGAAAGAATTTATGAAATATATATAATTTGAATTTTATAACCTATAAATCCTTAATGATAATATTGTTCTATGCTTCTCAATTTAATAATCTACTATAAATTTTACAGTTCATTACAACAGAAACTAATTATTCCGTTTCCACATTTGTCTTCAAATGAAAGCAGGCAGATACTTTAGTGGCATAAATTTAGAATGTTTAAGTTTTAACAAGAAATTTTTAGAGGGCTACAGTACACTTCAGAGGGTGTTCTTTTCAATTTCGGTACATTTCTTGATGATAACTTAAAAAAGGAAAGAAATAGACCTTCAAAACAATTTCCAAATATCTCAATTCAGAAAGTAATAATACTAATGATTACCTTCCTTGTTTGCTAATGGGGATCACAAAGAATTCTTTGGCAACAGAGAAAAT
The DNA here is from genome assembly GCA_026546715.1 of Gallinago undulata. Taxonomy (NCBI): domain Eukaryota; kingdom Metazoa; phylum Chordata; class Aves; order Charadriiformes; family Scolopacidae; genus Gallinago; species Gallinago undulata. The sequence goes on along the minus strand of JAOTQQ010000063.1, from coordinate 16,575,564 downwards.
GAGTGATTAGAGCATATGGGGAGAAATGGGTATTGAAACTGGAAATAAATTTCTCCAGAGAATCAAGTTTGTAAATCGGAATGTCAGGCAAATATTAGGGAACTGGTTCATAACCATTCATTTGTAAACTGTATTAAAAAGTTTTGACTTGTGAGGAGACATCAAATTCTTCAATGCTGTAGTTTTTTGAGACCACAGATGATGGCAGCTGTTGTAACAGAAAATGAAATAAGTAAATTGCCTGGAAATGTCAACGCAGTGTCCAGTAGGAGATAGCAGAAGAAGCGAGTGACATTTTTTGGAATGTCCATTTTCATTAGTACGTATAAATTTTCTGTTGCTGAGGCTAATTATATTGTTTCCTAGCCATCATTCCAAAGTTAGGCAGAAAATATTCACAATTCACACATTCTTAAATATGTGTTGATGTGGATATGTGGTATTTGTTGATTATGTATTTATAGGTTGTTCTTATTTCATTTTCAGCTTGCAGCTTAGAGTTGGAAAAAAATTTTTATGACATCTGAGATTCCAAAGTAATAATTTTCTCAGTGTAAGGCGGGTTGCCAAGTACACCTTGAATATATATAAATAATTTTGATGTAGCTTGCTTTCTGCTTTCATAATCAAGAAGCAAATTTCCCATACCATAACAAGCGAGATTTTGATGATCACCTAGGAATTACATTCTTATTGAAGAAACTAGAGACAAGTGGAGATAAAAACATACTTTTCCAAAGGTGAGACGTTGTAACTCTGATACATTATTGTTGAGATCCACAGTCAAAAATAAAAGACGACTCATAAAAGAGCATCCAAAGTAGTACTGAAACTTAAAATGTAAAAGATCTGTTATGAACTGTGTGCACACAAAATCTCCCGCTGTTACTGTGTTTCAAGATGCAGAAAATGGAGAACAAGTAACTTGACAGAAGAGAGAGAGGATTCCTATTTGCTAATTATTATTTATTGCTTCAGAGAATGACACTGTGTTTTCTGGAATGGAAAGGAAAGAAATTGTTAATTCTTTCAAAAGTGAACATCACTCAGGTGTTTCAGACCAGAGTTTTCCATGTTATCTCAAATCCCATTTTGTGTTTCTGTACATGTGGCATATTCACACAGCCCTTTTGGCTGTTTCACTTCTTCCTGGAATGGCCAGAAGGGATCAGATAAGGTTAGTAATAGGATTATGTCCTGAGGCAATAGTAGAGGCTACACAGAATTTTTCATAGTAAACTACAGTCACGTACAACTGAACATTATTATTCTGTGTAACCTCACTTCCACTGTAAAGGTTCTCTTTTATTCAAAGCTTTATTTATTTATTTAGTATGCTCTACACAACATTTCAGACGTTCTGTGTGAAGATGAAGACCATTATCTCATAGAATGATCCTGCCATGTCCTCTGCCCAAAGAACAGGGAGAGCTGTGGTGCTGGCAACTGGCACAGGATTACAGAAAAAACCTAGAATGCTAGAAAGACTCTTCCACTGGCAGCTGAGTTTTGCACTGCAGATTTTGGAATGCCCTTTGCTTCATCGGGCAGCAAGCTATGGGTTCTCAGTAGCACATCCAGTTGAAAGACATTAGTTTATATTTTTGCCTCTTATCATTGTATTAGTTAACTGTCAAAGGGTACTGGGTGCCACTGACGTTATTTCTATTTCTATTTTGTCCTGTAGTCAAATCAGTAGAAGGTGAAAGAACCTTCTGTATTTTATGCTTTCTATATCACATGTTGCAAAGAACCTCCCAATTCAGAGTTGAAAATGTATCTGTTAAACTTTTTAGAAATAAAATCTTTTGGACTGTTTAGCCATTATCAGCTTTAGTGCCAGCAAATTTGTTCCCCTTGGTGATTTTAATATTCATAAAATTAACATTAATGACTCTATACCCAGTGAATTTCTATCACTGTTTAGATTCATTACATCTTTCTAACATATTCAGCTCCTTAGTCATTTTCTCAATCTCATTGATATGGTGTAACATTTTTCCAGTAAATTGAATAGCTACCTAATCCCTCTTTGATCATTTTATAGTAAACTGTGAAGTTTATTTCCAGAAAGCAGATTGTTAACTGTGAAAATCTGTAAATTATTTATCTCCTAGAAACTATTTTAATGCTGATTTAGTTGTCAAGTATATTTTTATATCATGGTTTTAATTAAGTTTTTCAAAAGGTTTCCAAGCATATGCGTCTACCTCACATACATTTCAAACTAAAAATATGACAGTTTCTTGATTGTTATTTTTTTCCTGGAGTATAAAAGGTGTTGAATGTATAGGAATAATGCTTCTTATAGACTTCTTATTGCATTCATGGTTACAAGGGCTTCTTCCTCACACAAATATGTTTGACCCTGGCAAACAATGGTGAAGGTGGGAAGAAAAAGCAATCTGAGCCAAAATGTACACAGTAGTTATTTCTCTGTATGTGGGGCTGAGAAAAGATGAGCATACCGACATGAAAGGTCGATTAGAAGAATACACTGCAGAGGTACCGCAGGGTGTCAAAGGGAGATTCTTTTTGTTAAGAGACTACCTGGCTCAGCAAGAGCGAGCTTTGTATTCTTAAAACGTCTCTTCAGGAAATTACCACTTTATTCCAGAGCTGGAAGATTTTTTCCCTTCAAAAGCAGAAAGTAATGGAGGATGTCATATGAGTACGTTTTATTGATAGTGTGCATTAACCAGACCTATCCATGCTGACCATTTTGATGCTTCCAAGGCTGGGTAGTTTTTTCCAGCTTTCTTGCTGTTGCTAGATAGTGTTCTGTGTGATAGCCTCATGTTCCCTTGTTCCATTAAATGGACTTTGCTGCTTGTTTGTACAACTGCACAACAGCTCTTCAAACTGAGACAATTGACAGTCGGTAAGTGCCAGCTTTGACCATACCATGTCCCATTCAGCATGTCTGTGTATAGTAGAGTGAAATGTATACATGTGTGTCTGGTGTTCTGAATGGTCATTTACTGTGATTGATTACCCCACCCCTGCTACCCTATTATATAGACTGCTAAGCAGTAGCTATACTAATAAATCAGAGGGATGGAACGGACTGTGTTCATACTATCAAGTTCACTGAGCTTCCAGAACAGATTCAAAAAAATCAGAATATCTACAGGGAATAGTGCATAGTCTCAGCTAAATTCTGATATAGGATTTATTTATAACTCTACCAGAACAATTTTAGCAATTTCATAGCATAGGCAATTGAATTTCAGCCCCAGTAGTTGTTTATTCCTTTGTGCTGTTAAATTTAATACTGTATGTATAGCCATTGGGTGTATTGTGTGGAACCGTTTCTGTGGCAGCCGTTCCCAGGAGTGTCGTGTTTTTATACGTGTGTCCAACAGCACAACGGTTGCATGTATAGCAGAAGGGATAAAAATGACTGAAAGGCCACAAAAAGTTAAATAACTCTACAGGTCCTGAAAATTTTGTTGTTGATGGGACTCTAAAAAATTTAAAATACTTTAGTGAATTCTACAGTTATAACTTAATAGAATTATGGACATATTTAGAAAATAGTTATTATTTAGAGAAATGTTGTTACTGCAAACTTGTTTGCTATGGCAGGAATCTCAGCTTTAGCTATGGTATAGCCTAGTTCTTCTCTCAGAAAGTTTTGTCCTTTGTCTTACTTGAGAACCCCTTGCCACACAATCTTCAGGACCTTCGCACAGTGAAATGCATTGGGCAAAATTGTACACAGCAAAAAAACAGTGTGAAGTAACTGGAAATTTCATATGTCTTTATTTGTATATTAAAAATAATTTAACACCAGTGAAAATTAAGATCAGGTGGAAAATGAGATTCTGATATTTCTGCTCAAAACGAATATCCAGAACCACTTCTGCCAGCAATGAAGATGTTGTCATTCTTCATTAGAGTACACAAGGATATCTTTTAAGCAATTTTCTGTGGTGATTTGGAAAACTTCAGATGTTGCTGGCATTTTCTGTGTTAAAGTGATATTCTGGAACAATTGCATGTGGGTGTCTATAGCGATATATTTCTTGCAGTTCTCTTCTGGTTTCATCTTCTAATATGCCTGGAACAGATAGTACCGCCCTTTTCTTCACCACTCTCAGCGATCCTATCGATGTCTTACATCACTGCATGGGGGTATGTATATGTATTCGTCCAACACTGCAGATGAAGACATCTTGGCTATTTATAACTAAAAGCAGTTATTTGTGCTCTGAACTCATAACAGTTCCAGCTGGGATTTTTTAGGTAATGTATAATGTTTGTTCTTCTCTTGCACCATCTTATCCATGAAAACCTTCATGTGTTCTGAGGGAGGAGAATCTTCATTAATACTTGCTAAAGCAAGCTGGTAGATGAAGTCCCAACCACTTAGAGCAGGGTACCCTTTCTAAGTATGAATAAATCTGAGACGTGTTCTCTTGGAACAGAAGCCATTACTGACTGCCTTAGTCCCATCTACTAAACTGCACTTTTAATACACTTTGTTTGGTTGTCCTTACATTTTATACACAAACTTGTAAATTCTTTGTTCCTAAATCTCATGTTGCACTTCATGGTGTTACTTTTGCCAAGCCCCCTTCTACCAGCTGTTGTCCCTGTGGTCACGTATTAACTCCATGTATTAATCTGCCCTGCAGCTTGTTCTGTAACACGCTTCCAAATTGGCAGTGCTCTGTAATTGCACACGGGCAGAAGTAAAAGACTAAAGTTTCCTCTCAACTGTGGATGGTTCGTGACATACTGTACCCTAATGCTTAGCTTTGGCATTTAGTTCTCTGTTGAGTCCTTTTAGAGGTCATCTAAACTTTTATTGAGGTTGTAACTAACTCCTTAAGAGGAGGCACTGCCACAAACAGTGCAATGGATAGCCAGTAGGATCTGTCAGTGTGTCTTCTTCCAGGTAGTAGCATGGTGAGATTCTGATTTAGCTGCTGCTGTTAAGTACTGAATAGTCAAGAAAAAAGTAGACTATCACGAACCAGAAATCTGCATTAATTATGCTGGAGGATGTTCACAGTATGCCAGTGTCAGTATCACTAAGTCTTTGGATCAAGCAATTTCAAAGACTGCGATTGTGTTGCGAGAGCAGTAAGGGATATGTGCAAGCCTCTTTTGTAATACCTTGGCATTAAGATTTTAACTATGCTTGTTATTTGTGAATATTCTGAGAAGATGATTAATTGCGAGATTAAAAAGAACTCTTTGATCTTGGAATATCTACTGCCTGCTGCCCATGGAGACTGATATTAAAACAACTAACTTCTGTAAAAGTTCACACATCACCAGTCTTGTCTTACCTTTACATAGGCCCTTTCATTTGTTGGAGCAGAGAGAAATTTTCCTGTTGTAATTCAGAGCCCAAAGACCCTCAGAGGTCATTACAAGTAGCAAAGCAGTATTGTGCTACAGGAAGGCTTCCGTTGTCTGCTCACCTCACTTAAACCCTAGCATAGGCAGAAAAGTGGATCGAAACAGATTAACTCCACAGAGAGAGCTCTCTCTACACAGGGAAGATGTGTAATGCACATCAGTTTAAATACAGCCAGACAGACCGGGATTTTCAGAGGAATGTACCAAAATTACGTTTGTGAGTTCTGGTTTTAATGCAGTTAGCAGTTGGCTCTCTTACAGGTAGAAAACTGCTACCTGGTTACCTGTGTGTGGCTGAACATGGCACAGAAAAGACTCTGCTAATGTAAATGCAAGTGGATTTTGTGATCTGACAATGGAGCTACGGCAAATCTCATTCTAGTGATGTGGGTTAGCATGGGACATGGGGGGCTGTGTTTCATTCACACTTCATACAAGTCGACAGTCAGAGTAACTTGGTGCAGAAATACTGGATAGTGCTGAAAGAGATAAGGTGATGTTGCATGTTTCATTTTCTGCTACAGGAATGGTAACATCTGGCCAAGTGATAATGAACAGCTGGAGGAAGTACAGCTTTACATTGCCGCAGCTGTTTGTTTGCTTAGTGAGCGGGAGTTGGAGCCTTCAGTCTCCTGCCATGCTATAACCTCATGACCTCACAAGAAGTAGACTTGAGGTTTCTACTTGACTTTATCCTAGGCTCCTTCTTGCCAACACGAACTTCACTTGCTTTTATTATCAGAATGATGTAATCAAAATAAGGGGTTTGTAATACTCTGCTAGATTCCTGCCTTATTATGTTAAATTTTAATGGACTGGGGGCATGTGTGCATGTCTGAGGATGAAGAGCACGAATGTGCTCTTTAAATAGACAACGTAGGTAGTTCTGCATATAAATCTTACTTGTATTTAGAACATTTGTGAACACACACAAAAAATAAAATAAAGGTAAGGCTGGTGAAATTTTTTTCCAGATTAACAGCAAATTTAAACTTTAGTCCCTTCCTTTTATGGCAAGGCATATTTGGCATTTGTGAGCTCATCTGCAGGCCCATCACTTGATCAGGCTTCCTCCACCGTAGGAGCTTCTGGCATAACTGACAGCTCAGTCACTGACATTTTCGTGAGAAATGTGATGCTCCCGCTTAGAGCTCTTCATAGAGAGATCTGGCTGAGATGTGAGAGCTAATGACTGGTGATAGACAGGAAGCTAGATCAGATGAGATAATATTCTTTTCTGACCTTAAAATCTTGCAATAAAAATAACAACAATAAATCAAAATACCTCAAAGTTTGAAGCCTGAATATTACAAAAGAATAGAATTTCCTTTGCCTGACGCTTGCTACACTGCTGTTAAGTTTTAAAAGCTTACTTTGATAATTCATAATATGCAAAGCATTGCAGTACAGTCATATAGGTTATGAAGACAATATGAAACTTTTCTGAATCCTAGACTTTAACTGCATTGCTTAGACTACTGAGATTTTGAAGTTCTGAGTATTATTTTGGTCACCTTTTTATATCAAGTCTGTAAATCAGCACTTAAAAATATCTTTTGTTTAGAATACAACCCCCCCCGTGGATGACTGTTTAATTACACTGATGCTATTTCTTTATCATGGAAGTGATCAGTGGGGTGACCACCTACATAATCAGGACATTAATTTTCTAACATAATTTTTAAATCAGGTGAGAATTATTGATTGCGTTTTCAAATACTAAAACTAAATTGTGAAATAGAAACATACTTTTTCTGCATTTACTTATTGCATCGATACTTTTTCCTAAGTATAAAATTTAGGATCTTCTCTTTATTTTTGGTCTTGCTGCCTATGATTTATTCTTTATTTTCACCTTCTCATCGCTTAAATTTGTGCTCTATATTGCAGATTCAGCAGAGATGGGACTTAAAGTTGAAAAAGACTTTTCAGAAAGCTGTCATTATTTAGCTTTTTCACACTGAACCTTCCTGCCATATTGATCTATAGCTCATTGATTAATTGAAATAGATGACATGCCTCCCACACTGAGCAGCTATGCTGTTGCTAGCCTGCTTCAGGTGCAACTGGGTCCCGTTCAGGGAAGCCCTTGTTGGGATAAGCTGAGATGAATTGTCACATGCATTCATTGAATATTCTGAGATGAAAGATGAAATTTTTGCCTCAGTGAAGTCAATAGGAGTTTTGAAATTCCGTGGAGTTGTGTGTTCATATAAGCTTTCTGTTTCTGAAATCCTTGGTGTTCAATGTCCTTACCCTATTCCTCTAATATAAAGATGCATTATCCAGGCTCATAAGAGACAGAAAATACAGTTTTTAGCTACACAAACATGATTTCAGTAATCAGGATCTCCTTAAAATTTATTTGGGACTAGGTCATCTTCTGGTTATAGGAGATTAAATTTAGTTTGTCACATCTTCCATATCAGAGCATCTCCCTGCTGTACTGGCCAAGAGAAGATCAGAATACAGGAGTCTTCAGAATGTCAAGGCTTGGACTTAATACTCAAGGAGCATAAACCCAGGACAGATACAGATGTTTCCAAACTAAGGTTATGAAGATTTTGGGTTTTATGGACTCCCAGGCATTCCAGGGTTCTCACTAAATATATGTTAATAATCGATGTAAATTGGCAAAAACTATACTTAATGGAATGAACATTCCTTTCTGGCAGACACACAAGCTTAGCTATTTGTATAGTATTAATCTTTCCTGTACTGACTCAAGACGGTATTTTATTTTTACTAGGGTTTACTGGGGAGATACCATCAATATCCACAGGTTAAAAAATCCACAGGGAACAGGACTTGGAAGCAGGCAGGATTCCAACTAGGTGGTTCCAGTAGTTCTGTACTCTGTGTAGAAAGGTGTGTAAATACATCTATGTACGGCCGTTCATGTACAGCATCCATCACTGCTTCCTGTATTTAGCTTTGGAAAATGCAGAAGCACCATCTCCCCCATCCACATGTAACATGCTGAGCATTATTTGAGCAGTAAGTAACAATATTGTACTAATAAGAAAGTAAGGTTTGAAGAAAATCTATTAACTTGGTTTTCAATTAATTCCAAGGTGTATGCCCAGAGAGCGGATATCTTAGGATTCATATTTCACACCTTGACAGCTATTACTGTTATATCAAGGAAGCACAGCAAATGGGCTATATAATCCTCATTGCTGTAATATTATTATGCCTATATAGAGAAAAGCCTCTGAGCAACTTAAAGCAGTGTATTCTGGGACCTGGGTTCCCCTGTGTGGCTTTATCAGGATTCCTCTCAAATACTATATTTTCTGCTGTTACTTTCTGATATGTGAAAGATTGCTATCTGGGTAAAATCAAGCCCTGCCCCTTAAGGCTTAAGGAGAGGGCACGAAAAAAGATGTGCAGTGTCAGTGCAAACATGCAAAGCAAAGTCAGTAGTTGCAAATCAGCTGTGAAGTAAAATATAAAACTCAATGCATGAGAATATCAACAAAGTATTATTTACAGAAATATTAGAAATACAGATTAATTCTTTCCGTCACCTTCATTTAAAACCTAATGAATGTATGCCACAATGGAATAGCAGTTCTCCAGAAACCCATCCTGAGAGGTCTTCACTCTCGAGTCTTTCATATTTATTATCTCCAAGGTCCAGACTGGTGTCTGTGTCAGGCAGAGGCAAGCGAAACTACAGACTTCCTCCATTGTTTTCTGAAAATTGCTGTGGCCTCTGCAATGTGTTGCTTGCCCTTTCCCTTCCACTCGTGCTCCAAGTTCCTTCGGCAGCACTCTGTAACCATGTCCCATCTTCAGTGCGGGGAAAATATGATAATGAGGAGACAGATGGGGTCCTCATTGTGAACTCTAATCTCTTTCACTTTCATTGGTGGGTGACAGGTTCTGGAATGAATTCTGTGCTAATGGGAACTCCTGAACTACTGGGGTAAAATTTAAATACCTGGCAGAGGAAAATTATCATATGGTTAAAGTACCAGACTTTGGTTCGGGAGCTCTTCCGAAGACTTTTGTTTGATTTGTGGCATGACACTTAATCTTCTGTACTTCATCCATAAAGTGTGGATAATATTACCTTCTTTTCTTAGTCCAAGAGAGGGTGATGATTCACACAGGCTAGAAAGGAAGAGACATTCAAAATTATTGCTTGAATTTTAAAATGCTCATATTAATGCATTATGCAGAGGATCTGAAGCACATATTAAATGAATTATTATTGTTTTCACTTCCTATGAGCCATCATTTCGTTTCAGCCCTTGAACAGCCCAAGTTTCTGATACAAGGTTTAATATGAGCAAACACTTCTCCTCTCAGAATTGCATTTATTTCAGATTGAATGAGAGAAAGGGGAATAAATGAATAAGGAACTAATAGAAGGTATACATGAGAGAGAAGGCAGGGACCATTTTGAGTAGATTTTTAGTCCTGTGTTGAAGCAGAGAGTGTGGGACAGCATTATTAACGAGATGCAAATGAAACAGAGAATCGGGTGGCCCACTTATACTAACATAAACCAGTATCGGTATCTATGATACCCAGTATTTTAGTACAAATCTCCATCTCTCTCTGCTGCAGCATTGCATCACACTCATAAACTAAGAATTATCTGCTGAACTCCTATCTTCTTTACTGTCCAGCCAGGTGAGGTGGAGGTCTGGAAAGAGAGGAGGTGGCATTAGGGGTGTGGGGGGATCTCAGTACAGGCTGAAGACCCAGACCTACCTGCCTCCAAGGGAGCTGAGGGCATGAGAATGTTTTGCAGATGGCTGCTTTCTTTGGTTTTGCAACAGGGAAACTTCACAAACCCCACTGGGGAAGTCCCTCACAAAAAGTAGCTTATTTCTTAGCAGCAAAAGTGTACTATCTTCCTCCTTTCACCCCAATTTCTCTAGAAATGCCTTATTTATTAGAATTTCTTCATCCGTTTCATCCAAATATTTTCATCCAATTTCCTTTAACATCAAACCTGATGTCTTATGTCTCAATGTTTTAGGATGTTCTGTCTGAATTGTTTATATGCTCTTGGATATTGCAATCCATTTCTTTTCTTTTATGATAACCCTTCCATTGTCATTTTCTTTAAACTACTCTCCTGAAAGAACTTTTACTTCGGTGCTAAGATGACTTGCTAAATGTCATAAAATTATTTGTGAATTTCTAGTGAATGTTCTTGAGAATAAAAGGGCAATAAGGGTCAAAAAAAGCTGATAATACATGACTCGGCTATGAGCCCCTATGTAAGGCTCTTATAACAGAAAACTTTAAATTCAGTCAAAAATAGATTGCAGATAATATTCTTATTACATGAAGTACAAAGTTAAATAGGGGTTACTGCTCTTGTAATCCAGTTTACTCGTGAAATTTAGGAGTATTATAAACCCTGAACAGTTTGTGACAGATGTGACATTTAGGTGGCCTTGGTACATGTAGAATAAACTTTTCTAAAAACCATGATGGAAGTTTTTATTTCCTGTCCCTTCCTTTCTGATCCTGGATAGAAATATGCAGATATTTTTTTCTCTTTAAAAGTTTTGTCTCTGATTATCATTCAAGGACATTTGAAACCTTGTATGTAACAAAAAAGACCAGATTAACCAAGAATCTTCTTAGGAAAATGAAACATTTTTTATTATAAAAATGAATCTTTTCGTTAAGTTCTGTGATTTAGTTTCTTAGCATATACTTTGATGCAGCAGTTCTGCTTTGTGCAAAATGCAGGCAGTAGGTGAGCTCACCACAAGGTGAACAAAGAGCGCACAGCATTTTCTCTTCCTTTCCTGTATGTGAGTTAAGAATGAAAAGGCATTTTGATACGATATACTAATGAAAGGAGATCTTCTACTGGTAGAGCACAGGGTTTAGCCAAGAACTATGCAGTTCAAGTCTGAGATAGCTCTGTCGTATCACAGATGGATAAAGAAGGATACAGAATGGCTTTTGCATGATTGTATGGGTAGGAGGGAGCAAACGACTGTTTTCTTTGTGCATTTGTTTAGCTAAGGACTGTGTGTGGTCACTGTTCCCTTCTCACCTTAGCTTCTTAACACAGTCCGTTTCCTCGATATTGTCATTTTTTTGATAACACAAGGAACTCTCCTGATTTGTGCAGAGTTTAGCTGCAACGGAAGCTTACTAAAGCCAGAAAAATGTGAGAATTTTTCTCCTTTTAAAACAACTTTTGCAGTATAGCTCTTGTCCTTGCTACTTTAAGTCTGTGCAGTGTGACATACCACTTCATCTCATAACTCTTCATCAACCTTGTACACACAAGCAAACCTCATATCAGCAATGAAGCGGATCACTTCTGCATATCCTTTACCTCTTTTAGAGAGTCTACAGGAGAATAAATACATCTTGGGTATATAAATGTTTTCTTTCTTTTGGCAACAGGTTTGCTAGAAAAATGCATTTTGAAATTGGTGAGAAATTTCTCCCTGGAGGCATATTCTAGAAGTGATGCTTGGGCAAAATAAATTAATGGGGGTGGCGGCTTTTTCTTTGAGTACCAGTTTTCTGGTTTTGTCAGTACCTGCATTATTCCGTGCCGAGTGCATCACTTCTTATCATGATCCAAATAGATACGCTGCTAGGAAGATTTTATGTTACAATGTTTGAAGAAAAGGTCACTTTGCATTGAATGTTTCTTGCCCTAATTGTAATTAGAAACTTGCACAAGATTTTCTTCCCTCTTATTTGTTCATCTTTAAGCATTTTTTGTAAGAAAAGGAGAACATGAAGGATTTCAGATATCCTCTCTCCTCAGAACAGCTTGTAAATCCTCCTGCAAACTTAGTAATGTTTAATGCTTTCTGATGGCAATAGCTTCAGCTTTGTAGGTAGATTCTTTTTGTTTTCCCCTGGTTCTCTTCCTGTGGATCTTGGCACTTTGGCACTTGGTTAAGAATACTTACCAGGCTCGTAAAGAGCAGGCAGGAGCTGTAGGATGTCACTTGTGGTATCAGCTGAAGTAGGCCGAGTGCCCGGATCACACGTGCTTGTCCCCAGCCTCCTGGCTCAGCCAGTGTTGTGTATGTGAGGTGGAGGGAGGAATAATACTCTAGTTTAGCTCACCTTCTCACGTTATTCTCAGATGCCATAGTGCAGACCCACCGTGATCAGCTGTTGAGGTTTAGCTCCTTAGCTGTAGTGAAGATTCACATCCTGCCAGCCTGGTCGAGGAGATGGTGGACACTTCGGGCCATCTCAAAATGTTGGTGATAAATCTGCCAGGGTTCTTCTGGCAGATCTATGAGCAACCCAGGAAACAGCATCTCTGAATTGTTCTAAGTAACTAGTCTTTTCTAAGTCAGCTCTATAAACATACACTTGTTGCACTCAAGAGCACTGAGACACTGCGAGGTCTGTTTCTTGAGAGAGCTGTTGTAAAAAGGCTACTGAAATTTTTATTCTTCATGAAGAGCTTAAAAGGTAGCCACAGTTGACCTAGCATCTGAACTGGACATTTTAATGTGGTCTAATTAATACTGTACATGGAGACATTTGGATGTAAAGTAAGAATTGAAAGCATTTTGTGTCCTTTTACAGTTTAATGTTACATTTATTCCTAAAACTTGGAAAACTCGTTTGTTTAATATGGCATTGTTAGCTTAACAAAAAATAAGCTGATCTTTAATGATAACTTTTAATGCAATGACAAGCATTAGTTTTCAGGCTAATGGTAATCAGGAACAGATAATATAATAAAAAGAAATGCTACCTACATATTAATTTCAATTGCTGTTTTAATACACAAGAGCTTATTGTTACCTCAGTTGTGTCCCTCTTCCTGTCAATTTCCATTCAGTGTAGCAATATTCTGCTGGCTGTGTCATTGGCCTGGAGTACCAGTATATCCTGTGTCCCTGTGTAGGACTGTATCTATGGTGGGTTTCCAGTGAAAAATGAGAAAATACTGCAAAGTATAGTGAGGACAGCCTGTGATATTCTTCTGTATCCGAAAAAAAAATCTCCAAAATCAAATTATCACTCTCCTTAGAGCTTATTTAACAAAACTTTGTCGTGCTAAAAAAAATTATTTTTAATAGAAAAATGAATGAAATAATTTTACATTGAATGATCTTCGTTTTCACGTTTCACTGATAGTGTTAAAAAATTACTCAGGGTTTCAAAACCCATATACTTCTAGATCCATTTAACCTACCCAGTGTCTCAAAATTTCTGTGTGTTGGGTACTGTATTTTACTGGTACTTTCTTTAGAGCTATATCCTAAAGAAGGGGATCATCTTGGATGGACCAACAAGGTTGTCATTCAAGAAGCATAAACCTTCTCCCCTGTGCAATTAGGGAACAAGCACACTACTGACCGACTAACCCTGCCAGTTACGCTTCACTGAGGAGTAACTTGTCAAACGTCACTTTTTAGCCTGAAAACTAGAATTCCTGAATGCTCTTTAAGATGAGTACTTGCCGCAAGGAGATTCATTTCCTTCACTAAAGAACCTGCTGAAAGTCATAACCACAAGGTTACTGACTTAGTAACCTTGTTAGTCTAAGACCCAAGGTTACTAACAAGGGTCTTAGAAGGGTTTTAGGGCTCTAATCAGTCATCAGATAGGGATATTCCTGTCTGCTTTGCCCAACACCAGCTGAATTCAAGTGTAAGGTGGTTGTTGTTTGGCTGAGAAATAGTCACAGTAATTTATTTGTGCAAAAAGTGAATGTTTTCTCTTTCCTTGAAGAGTGGCAGGAATGAAATAAGCAAGCAGCATCCCTCCTCGCTTTTCTGGAAGGACTGTACACTGAAGTTGGAGTCAGTGCTGCTTTAGGAGGTGCAGAGTTGTTCTACTCAGGTCTGTGCCACAGTTTTGTCTCCAGCGCGCACCTTTGACATATTGTACAAATTACACCTGGTAGCTCCAGGCTTCTCTCTGATCACTTTGTCTCAGGTGGTAGCACCAGGCATCCTCTTTTCTGATTTTACCATACAAAGGAGTTTAATCTGAGTACTTAGTATTCATTTATTTAAATGAGATCAGTTACCACATTTGCTTCCAACTCCCATAGAGGAGGACCATTAACACCTCATTCCTTACAATGTATCTACAAAACTGTGCATATCAAGAAGTATATGGAAATTTCCTCTGCTTGCAGGTCAGCCACTAGACTGTTGTTATTGTTCCCAAGTTCCAGTAGCCTGACAGAAGAGTGTGCTCTTGCAGAGACATCTTACTAGAACTATTAGGGAAGGATTTTGTAAAATATGTTGCCTGCATGTGCGTGAGGAAATCAGTTAGTGCACCTAGCTGGAACTGTATTTTATTCCTTAAATCAAGGAGACCTCTGCAGACTTGGCTGAAATAAGGTACGATTATGGGTTTTGCACTAGGAAAGGGTTAAATTCTTTAGTCCGTGGTTTGAAAGCCCGGATTGACAGTAGTCTGCTAAGGACTGAGCTAGATATTCAAGGAAACTACAAATACAATCAGGTGAAGCTGTAACAAGCAATAATTCCTGGCTAATTACCTTTTTTTAGCAATTGCCCACCAGTGAATGTGAAATAAAAGAAAGTAAAAGGTATTTCCTCGAGACAGAGACTATCGATAAACTTTTAAGGCTTTTCAAAAGTTTGTAGAACAACTTTGTGAAGTGGTTGTGTGTCTAACGTTTATTGCATTTGCTGGTAAGCTTGGAATTTTTCTTAATAGGATGGTCAGGAATCAGTCAAACAGAGAAACTATAGCCTGGGGAAAAAAAAGTACCCTTTTGTTCTCTTTTATTGGTTTGAATTTTCTCCAAGTGAGTAAGTGAAGCAGAAAGCATTTGTTCTCTTGCTTGCCTAAACTTGGCTGCCCTGCAGTGCCAAAATCCCAAATCAACAGCTGAATAGGTGAGATTTAAAAACTATGGATACAGTTTGAAATACATAAGCATTTCAAAAACTGAATTTCATGATAGAAATGAGAGAAGCTACTTGTACGTAGATTAAAATAGACAGTCTCATCGTGATGTCCCCTTCCTCCTAAGCCTTGGATTTAGCTTGTATTTTCATTCTTTAAGGGTATGATGTCTTTCAGTTCCCCAGTGTTCCATAGCATGTTTAGAGTTTAAAAAGCTGTTGCTTTATTTCTAACAATCCTCAACTGCTTGAAATAGTAAGAATTGGTTTGGGTCCTTTTAAGGAGAGAAAGAGAGAGGTATTTGTTCCTTTGTGTTTCTTGATGCACAGCAGGTGTAGATCACTAGGTAATGTGTTGCTGCTTTTCTCCCTGCCTTTTGTTGGGAGATGTGCTGGGGGAGGATGTCCTTGTCTTCTTCTGGATTCCAGGTCAGATCTTTCATAATGTGCCATATAGAAAAGGAAAGGGGAAGATATAAAAATCTGAAAACATCCTTTAACTATATTGAACTAAGGTACACGCGTGACCTTGGTCTGTATCATCTTAGATTTGGTCCTGCTGCATGTTGGATGGGATTTCCTGCATTAGCTGCAAGTGGATGGGTACACTTCATTGCTTTCCAGTCTAAAGTTCCCTGGCTCCCGTAGCAGGCAGTTCAGAGTTGAAATTGCCCTGCTGCTTTATGTAGCTTTGTTTCACACAATGTAATACTGCACTTAAGAATTTTGTTGTTCTCATCAAAATTACATAGATTAATGTAACTTCTGTGAGAAAGCATTGTGAGGCTGACAGCTTGTTTGCAAATCCTGAAATAGAATATTGATAAAAACGTAGAATGGGCTGTCTGTTATTAGTTGGCTTGAATATATGCTATGAACAACATTTAATACAATGATCAGTTATTTTGTGCTCGACTGAGTCATTTTAGAAGTGACATAGAACTGAGTTTTACAAGAAACAGTCATACAGAGGATAGCTGAATATGTGTTTTAATTGTTGCTGCTTTTCTTTTTATGAGGTTTCAGACTGTTCTATGTTTTTTACAACAATTCATTG
The DNA here is from genome assembly GCA_026546715.1 of Gallinago undulata. Lineage (NCBI taxonomy): Eukaryota > Metazoa > Chordata > Aves > Charadriiformes > Scolopacidae > Gallinago > Gallinago undulata. Next base: position 16,559,274 of record JAOTQQ010000063.1, on the reverse strand, counting down.
GTGTGCTGGGGACCATGGCTTTATGTACAAAGAAGAGTAACTGGTTAAGAGCCAAAAAGAAAAACAAATGCACATTGTTAAATTTATAGCCTACGTGAAGTACATAATTCTCTATTTTGCTTATTAACCTCTTCTAGGAAATGAAATCCCTTACTAGTTATACAATATAGTAATATTAAAATACAAGATGTGTAGCTTGATGGCAAGAAATAAAAAGGTCCCTCAAACCCAAAGAGTTCACTGACTTGTCATAATAAATATCGCGTGTTCTTTTCTGGCAACTCACAGGTCATTTTGTCCTCTCATCCCTTACGGTTCCTTGCAGCCTCACTTGAAAAACTTATGCCCAGATCTGAAAACATATCTCAGTACTGAAATGCAGTGGGATTCTTAGGAAGGAGTGCTTCGCTTTGTAACGAAATATTCTTCAATATGTATTTTGAGTGGTGTTACCCACACGTTTAGTTTTCTCTGAAACCTCCCTAGGATAATGTGTGTTTTATAACCCGGTTATCACAAAGAAAGCATGATTATTTTCAGTGTAATTCTGAAAATATGGAACTTGCTTAAATACAAAAAATCTAGTAATGAATCTTGGTCTACATTGTGACCAAGACTGTTTGCACTTCATGTAAAAACTCTATAGCATCTTGCAGGTGAATAAAAAAATTTATAGAGATTTGTTAAAACCAAACAAAATACTGTATCACCTCATTCTGGGTATATGACTGTTGCTCAGGTGCCTTCCATAATTCTGTCTAAAAGCAGACAGAATTGTGGAAACCATATTTCCAGACAGAAAGTGAAGTAGTAATTTATAACCCAAGATAAAATACTGGGAAGTGAACTATGAAGTATTTCGTAGCTTCTTGAAGAAGAAGAACTATTTACATTTTCATCAATGATGATTCAGATTATTCACTTCAAGTAATTATTTATTAAGAGATGCTTTTGCTTCTTCAAAGGAAACGTAAGAAATATCTCCCTGGGTGCTTATATTAGTATTTGTTTAGGGTAGGTTCCTGTTTGTCTTTCAGATGTCTTCATCTTTGATGTTCAAGGAGAAGAAATTTAGAGTTTACTCAGAAACTTTACCATTTTATCATTAGAGAATGCTGATTTTATAAGAGGTATAGAAGGGAGCACAAAAATCAGATATATCAATTTATGAAATGTAAGTGTTAGTGTTCAGCTGGGATTGAGAAAAAAGCAGGAGCATTTACAGTGTTAACAATGTCAAGTGTTCACATTTCTCTGAGCATGTTTTAGTTTTCAAGGGCTGGTGGCAGAAATGTAATATCAAAACAAGATGTTTTGCAAAACTAAGTAAACAAAATACTGCACACATTGTAAACATTGCTTGCAAAATGTAACTTGAGTTGGAAAAAAAATTATCCCTTATATAATTGATGGAAAGAGAAAAATAAAGGATTCTGATCAGCCCCTAGCATTTTACCAGGGGAATGTAATTCATACTTAAAGCTCAGCAGATTCCTTTTATATCCACTATGTGACTTTTACTTGTGCTCCACTATTTTCTTATGAACTATATTCATACTGCTGTTTTAACTGCTATTTGTCCCCTAAATGTATAATATATTTTTTAATATGTTTTGCATTTACAGGGAAATGCCAGTTTGACGTCCTCCCTGACTTCCTTAAAATAAAATAGGAATTCAAGTCCACAGAATTGGTAGCAGTTAATTAAAATACTGACCTACAATGTAAAGGAAGGCTTGAGCTGGAACATTTTCTTTCTCTCATCCTCAGAAATTTTGGATTTGAAATCTGGATGGCTTCATAGCTTTAATCTTTCTCTGTAGGCAAATCAAATCATTGGAGAGAAAAAATGAAATACAGTTCCTGCAGTTCCAGTCCTGTTTGGTATCTCCCGCTTAAAGTTTTTAATTCAGTGTCCATTGGTTTACAGGTATAGATAAACAACATTGGTGTCACACATCACATCATTTTAAAATTTATACTCATACAAACTGGGAGCTGTGTATTTGACTGTGTTTATCTCTCCTCCTGTAGTCTTCTTTACGAAACCACATTGGTTTTAGGTTCTTTCTTCTGGTGAATCAGTTCTGAGGGGCAGAAACACAAGACCAAAAATTTTTTTCTGTCTCCATGGTAGGATACTCGCCACAACATCACTGTGTGCAGGAAGCAGTTTATTTTAGTAGAATCATAGAATCATTTCGGCTGGAAAAGACCTTTGGGATCATCAAGTCCAACCATCTACCCTACTCTACAAAGTTCTTCCCTACACCATACCCCCAACACCACATCTAAAGGACTCTTAAACATGTCCAGGGATGGTGACTCAACCACCTCCCTGGGCAGCCTATTCCAATGCCTGACCACTCTTTCTGTAGTAGCATATCAGGAATAAACCTCTTTCATCCATAGCTGTATTTACTTGGACCATCATGTAGGAGGCATTCATGTCTAGATGAAGAGTTTGCTTGGGAAACAAAATGTAAAGGTTTATGGAGTTTTCAGAGTATTAGAATGAGTTGTTTGTTTGGGGTTTTTTTCACAGGTGAAGAGGAAAACTTAGGAACTGGCTGTATCCCCATGCTGATCTAAAACACAGTCATTCCTTTTTTTTTCCTTTTACCAAAAGGCAAAGTGAACTTACAAAGGTATTTTCAGGTTTTATGATTGGTTGTTGTTGGCAATACTGGAAATAGCCATTGCAGAACCAAATGCTCAAACATAGGCCTGGTGGCAGCAGAGCTCCTGCACTGAGCACTGCTCCTCCTGGAGCACAACGAAGGGTGGCCTCCAAGGCACCAGGTGTGCTAGTTCAGCTTCTCCTCTGAAGCCTTCTTCAAAAACGGCAACATGGAGACATCCTCCCATTTCTCCCTTGTCTGCCTCTTGAGAATAGATGTCAGAGAAAGGTAAGAGCAACCACTGGTGGAACAAAATGCCGTAGTTAGGAATGAGCTGTCTGAAGGAATTTTGTTTATTTTTCCTTCCGTTGTGGTGTATAAATGGAAAGGGGTTGGCAGCACTTATCACAGTAGAAAGAGCAACACTAAAAATTACAAAACAGGACTTGACAAACATGTAAAGTGGTTTTTAATTTCAGACACCCTGGAGCATGATGCATTTGAAAATTTTTAATTGGAAGCTTGAAGTTTGATAGATTTAATTGCAAAAGATAGTTGATGTCCTGAACCCAATGAGTATAAACAAGTATGTGTATAGTTTTGAAGCTTTCTTTTAATGTTAGAGAGCCACCAAGTGCATAGTATGTGACCTGTTTGTATCATCAGTGCTGTGACCCCTCCTTCCACAAGTCACCGAGTTAATCTCTAATTTTCAAAGCATGTATTTGTGTATCTTAGAAGCTGTAAAATGTACATAATAAAGGAATACAAGAGGGGGAATTAATAAACCTCAGGCAGCTGTGGAACCACAGGAACCACAAGGGGCTTTTTTGTCTGGCGATATGGAGGCTGTTGTCAGGTATCAAGTTAAAATCACTCTGCTATGTTCTGAACAGAGTTATAACACAATTTTTCGGAGAAAAATACTCTGAGTTTATATTCACCATACACCCACGCCTCTTCTTACTTACTTAAATAGATAGGCCTACAGAATTAATCAGGTCCATCTGTGGGTCAGGAAAGTTATGTATTCCTCTCGTAAGCGGTGTATGCTTCATTAAGAAGGGTTTTTTTATTATTATCATTAGGCACTGTTAGTGCCTCTGCTGGTTAAAGCTTGGAGAGTTTAGTGCTTGTGATGGATCTGCATACAAACATGTCATACAGGAAAGTTTCTCCTTCATCCTGGTCCCTGAAGGTGTCTCTTTAGAGCAACATTGTTAATTACTCTTTATAACGTTGCAAAACTTCCTTTGGGCTTTGTAGAAACAGAGAGAGAAGGAATCTTATCTGCAAGCCTGGAAAAACAACTCAAGAGCTGAGCTGAGAGGTAGAAACACTGGTAGTGTAAAGAGACTGAAAGACAGATAGGTTTCTTCCAGTGGTAGAGGCTGCTGGGCCACTTGCTGCCTGTGTTACTCTGCTGGCTGGGGTCAGCACCTCCGGGTGTTGACCCAAGTAAAGAGCAGCTAAAATAAAAGTAAAAAACTAGTAGAATATTTTGTTTCCTTTTTTGTTTGATTTGCTGGCTCTTCGGTTTTGTATTTTTCTGTACTTGTTTGGTTTTGAGCTTGGAGGTTGACTTGGCTTTTGTCCTTCTAAGTTTTATTATCAAATGTCTCTTTCCTTCAAAATATACTCAGGGAGATAGCTGGAAAAAAAATTACATAATGTGAGGGGTCTGGAGCACAAGTCTTGTGAGGAGCGGCTGGGGGACCTGGGGGTGTGCAGCCTGGAGAAAAGGAGGCTGAGGGGAGACTTTGCTCTCTACAACTCCCTGAAAGGAGGATGTAGCCAGGTGGGGACTGGTCTTTTCTCCTGAGTAACAAGCGATAGGACAAGAGGAAATGGCTTCAAGTTGTACCAGGAGAGTTTTAGGATGGATATTGAGAAAAATTTCTTCTCCAAAAGTGTTATCAAATATTGGAAGAGGCTGCCCAGGGAAGGGGTTGAGTCACCATTGCTGGAGCTATTTAAATGATGGGTAGACATGGTGCTAAGGGACACGGTAGTGGTGTACTGGGCAGTGGTGGGTTAATGTTTGGACTCAATAATCTTAAAGGTCTTTACCAACCTAAACACAATTCTATCACTTTATAACAGAGAGGAAGTTGATGATAAATCACGCTAAGTATGAACCTTCCTCCCATTTTCCCAAATATAAACAGCTTCTATAGCAAAACTTTACTACTTAATCTTACTTTTTAGTAATCTAGGAGTGAAACATTGGTACTAATGTTGTAGCATTTTCTCAATCACAATGGGATGCTGAATGATCTTATATGTAAGCACCATTTTTCTAATATATATGCATTCTGGGTGGGTAAAAGTTTTCTCAAATGGCTTGAAAATAACAGTCATATAATATTAGTATCTAATTCATTTATCTGTTGTGCTTTTCAGAAGATCAAAGCTTTATAATTTGTTGGAAATATCTAAGAATTACGTGGTTAAATTAATGAAGTGGTTTTGCTCCTCCATTGAGTACAAGCATCATTAGTATTGAAAGATTATTCCTGAAAAACAAGCCTCACTTAGTAACAAGGCTTAGTATAGCTATTTTGTGCAATATTCCTTTCAAAATGCAATTAGTGAAAGTACTTTTCTCATTAATAGCTTTTATAGCGCTGGTTAAAATAGCAAACTGTTTTTTCGAAGAAATGGAATTGTTTCAATCTACACATTAGCTTATGAAGGGTGGGCTGGAGGTTTTTTGGTATTGGTCTTTCTGATGAAAATTCAAGACATTGGTAGGGGGAATACATAAAAAACACAGTGGAAAGGGAGTAAAATGAAGTAACTAATAAGCTGCTTTGTGTTTGTGTTTTTCTGTGAAACCATTAAACTAATATAAAAAAAATGTTCACCACGGTGTTACATGGTCTTTCTTCTGTGATATTGTAATTTTTATTGAAAAAGGGTAGATGTGTTTCACTGATTAGTTAATTATTCTCTGATAACATACTGCTTTTTTTTTTTTATTCTGTAAGTTGATTTTCTTTTAGGTAAATAGCCAATGAAGGCAAAGCTTCTATGAAAATGTACTGGTAATGCTGGTAATGGAAGGAAAGAGAATTTGTCTTCCAGTCAACTGAATACTGAAAAATACTGCAGAATTCTCTAAAATTTTACTTAATTTCTTGAAGCCATACTTTTTCCTTTATTTTGATATACCATTTAATTTTCTGTAGTTTCACTGGAAGTAATCAACTGCATACATTAAAGCTGTTGTTGAAAAGTAGGTTAAGGATTTAGGTCAGATTATTTGCCTATACCTAAATGATATATTTTATGCCCATGAGGAGATGAGAGCTCAGGCTTCAGCAATGCTGTTCTAACATATCAAGGACATTGAAAGTTACCATTTTGTGTGACAGTTGTCTTCTGGAGTTGCTGAGTACTAGCATTGAAAAGACACAGTATCAGTGATGTCTTGTGGTCTTTTGGTTTTTTTTTTTCCCTTTATAAATTTCCTCTTTTAATCATATTAGTTCCTGCTCATCTTACTTTATAGCCCTCTTCATACAGATGCAGAAAATAACATTATCTTAATGAAGATTTAGGGCCATTTTTAAGGTGTCCAGTTAAGAATGTCTCGAATAGAGTTCTAATTTCACACCTTAGAAATAGCTGTTTTATCCTGGCCATTAGGCACTTGCTATCTACTGGTCACAGTTTCTTAGGCCAGTTGACTATTTTGATTATTATACCTGATCATCACATGTTATTTCATTACTGTGACAGTTATGTTGCAGCAGGAATGATATTTATTTCATCTCTATTCATCTCAAAGGAGAGTAGCAGCTACTCAAGCAGAAAGCCGATGTTTCTGATTTCTTGGTTTCTTATCTTTGATAAGCTGGCATGAGTGGTGTTTGGGGACCTTGAACAGTGGTACGTTTCTGACTGCTTCTGTAGATCTTTCTTGTGTGACTGATATGAGTGAAAGACTAACCTTCCTAAGGTATGTTTGAAAAATTCAGAAAAGCTTATTTTGTTTTTTTTTTTTTCTGTTTGTCATTACTGGGATTAATGATATCCACTCACACTGTTTATATCTTTATGTTCCTTCAAGTAGTCGAGATCAAAGCCATTTCTAATCATTAAAAAGCCAACATACATATATCTCAAATGGATGCAGATAGGAATGCAAATTTTAAAGAAAACAAATCCTAAAAGAGCAGTACTGTACAACTGTGCTTCCCACACATTCCTGTTTGATTGATTGCAGCAAAGTTTAATCCCCCTTGTGAGACCTTAGTCCCCTCTTCCTCTGCCCCTCCTTCATAATATATAACATTTAAATTCATTTCTCTCTGGTGAATAAATGTATTTTTAACCTGTTTTCAGTACTAATCTCACTTAACCTGGGTTTATTGTGCATTGGGCAGAAACAATGTAATTTAAAAATCATGAGATTTTTCAGGGGGAATGGGAAAGCAGTGAATGATTCCTATACTTCAATAAACTATCATTGGTGAAAATATACATCATATATACATCATATATAAAACAATGGTGCAATAGGTGAAATACAATCTTTGCTTTTCTTGTGAAATGTGGCACAAAACACAAGTTGAATGATTAAAGCAGCTCACCGGGGCTTATGTTAAATGGCTGATCCACTTTTGGGCAAGGGGTATTAAGGTACTTTTATTCCCATGGTCATGGGGAATATTGTGTTATAAATGGCTTTTTTTTTGATACTCTTGGCTGAATGGCAGGGAGGGACCAAAGATCTGGGCAGTCTGGGTTTTGAGTCTATAATTGATTTGCTGTTTGCTGAATTTGCTCTATATAACTCTAGAATTCATGGTGACTGCAGTGCATTGCAAAAAAGATTTTAAAATTAAGATAGTTTTAAGAGAAATTTATCAAATGTATCCTCATTCTAAAAGAAAATCTGCTTTATTGCTGATGAGGTTTATTCAACATAAGAGAGAATCAGTCTTTATTTTTGAAGACTAAAGCTAAAAGGAGAGTTACAATATGCAGTGCTTGTGCTGATGCAGTTGCATTTGTTGTCCCAGCAGTTCTGTCTGAACATGCTCCCTTTTGGCCCTAACCCAAGCCAGTAGAAGAGGAAAGAGTTACCAGAAGCTTAGATTTAGTCATTTAAGAAAAATGCTGCAGATGGTAGAGGCTTTCAAATAACCATTCATTTGCATCCCAGGAAAGGTGTACAGTTTCTGGTATTACTTAAGCAGAACAAGGGAAACTCCAAAGTTGAAGTGTGGCTAGCTTTTCTTTGAAGTATTTAATGCATTTTAATTAAAAATGTTATGAAGGTAGTTGTCAAGTTGTGAAGTAGCTATGCAAAAGCACTGAGATACATACAGTGAAGCAAACGAAAAGGAAGCGTTATTTCATATTTCCAGATTTAACCGGTGCATTTTCTTTACAAATATGCATTTGACCATATTAAAAAAAAAAATTAATCTGTCTCTCTTTATGATCCTGCATATACTGATTTTCACTGCTTAATCCTGGGTTCAATTTTACTAGGATGAATTTTATAAAATGAATATTGGATCTCAGAACTGAAATGAAATGAAAACTTTGCCCCAGACAATTGGCCTGGGTGGGCCAGTTTTATGAGGTTTCCAATAAAAGAGCATAAACTGTGCCATGTGCTACTCGGTGTGAGTTCTGAACTCAAAGAGATTGTGTTTGGTTGACGCCTGCCAGCAGCTGAGGACTCTGCAGTCACTCACTCCCCCAACCCCATCCCCAGCTGGGTGGGGGAGAAAATAGAAGAGCAAATGCAAAAAACCTCATGTATCAGATTAAAGAGAGTTTAATAAGTGAAAAAAATAGGAAGTATAAACAAAACCAAAACAAATGAAGCAAAGGTAATCGCCGCCTCCTACAAGCAGAGCCAAGCCCAGCCAATCTCTAAGCAGTGGCTATTTGGGAAAGACTGCTTGCTGGGCAGGGTGTACCATGGCATGGAATGTCCCTTTGGTCTGCCTGGTTCATCTTTCCTGGTTCTGTCCCCTCCTGCCTCGTGTCTGTCTGTCCAGAAATTATAAACATGTAGTGTTAAGAAGTATGCAAACGCTGCATGAAAGAGCAAGATTTATTCTTTAAGTCCCTAGTAGGATTCTGTTTTTTTTAAACATTTTTTTAAAACTTTTTTTACCATTTTGGGGAATACATATTTCTTTTTCAAGAAGTAATGAGTCAGTGTTTTGGGACTTTTGCAATTGGTATGTCCCTAAGTACAAAATCTACATTAAGACAAAATATTCCATTGAAATCAATTCAGTATGTGAAATAAATCAGTAAAGAGTATGTGACCTGTTTGTTTACTCTGCTCCTGTTGATGGTCTGGTTCCTTGGCTTTGTGTGATAGTCCATGACTGTAGAGAAGAAATCTATTTATCTTTTAACTATTTTACAGCCATACACTCAGTTACAGATTAGATAGTTCAGTTAGATTGTGGACGTTGTTGAGTGTTGGTAAATGGGATTTGTTCTCATTTTAGAACTTGCCAGAAAATGTCATGCAAATAAACTGCAGTCCGCTGCATTTGAGTCCAACTGATTTAAGTTTACTGTATTAAAAGAATGGGATGGTTTGGATTGTTACCAATCGCAGAATGGTTTGGGTTGAAAGGGACCTTAAATACCATCTAGTTCCAACCCCCCTGCCACGGGCAGGGAACCTACCACTAGAGCAGGTTGCTCAAAGTCCCATCCAACCTGGCCTCCTATCTGGAGACAAAGCCTATGCTTTTGATTTAGTTTGCTAAGTTTTCAAAGGAACGTTTTCTATCTATTCTTTGTGATGTTGACCCTGTTTTCACTTACTGCAATATTTTCACTTTCTGATTTTTTTTTTCTTTTAAAGAAAGTCAACTCTATCAAAATCCAAACCCTCTCTTCAGTTTCTGTTTCCATTTGCTCTTTATAAATGAACAATAAATCTAAAGATTTCTTTTCTTCTAAATCTATGGATGATGAGACAATTACATTTTCCGTGGTAGGAGCAGGTAGCAATTACATGAATAATGGTGTTCTCAAGAGTTTGTTGAGACAGATGCACTGTGGGACACACTGGAAAATGAGAACTTCAAGAAGAAACAACTACAGCAAAAAAATGTTACTTTGATTTTAATAACTTTCACATTTGGTGGAAATAAGATAAAAGGGTTAGAAATATCTTAATTCATAGAGGGAAATATATATATTGACAGAAGCAGAAAAATTACATATAGATCCTTTCTACTTAAGGTCTGTTTGTTAGCCTCTGAATTAATGCAGTTGTTCAGTTTTAGATTTCTAATAGCTTTTTTCACTCCTGTGAAGAGATGTCGTTGTTATACCAATGTGTTTTGATGGTTCATGTCTGTTAATGCAGAATAATTAAGTGAAACATGAATCCTACACCTGCACTCAGGGTTGAACTTAGAATTCTGTGAGGCGTAGTATGTTATAGTCTTCATTTTTCAGTAAAAATGAAGCCATTTGAACACAAATCTCCAGCTTTTCATCAAAACACTTGTTAGCATGCAGGTCACAAAGTTTAACAAGTCCCTGTAGTTGCTGACAAGGCAAGTTCTGAAAGCACCAGACCAGGTCTTGACTATGCTCTTTTATTCCAAGGCATTCCTCCCTTACATATTACCTGGTTTCCTTTAAATTTCTTAATCTGACTCCTCTGTTCTTTCAGGAGTCTACTTGTAATTCAGTGGTTACTCTGTAATCTATGAGTAATGTATGCTATGAGTAAACCTATAATTTCCTCCATCACATAAGAAATCTAATTTACACATTTCACATAACATATATGTTTCATATATATACAAATAAAGTTAAACTTCTCACTTGCTGTATTTTTTAAAATAAAGTTGTGTCGCAATTTCGTGTTGTTACTCTGAGCTACACTTTCATGTCTTGTAATGATATATAATTGATGTAATCAGGAAGTTTTCCCCTAACTTGATTTAAAAGTCCATTTGTTTCCACATAGATTTTCCTTTCTCCTTGAAATATCTTGAGGATATTAAAAGCTTTTTAAAAATCTATTTTATTTTCCAGACTTAAAAAAGGAATCTCCTAAGCCATTTTGGCTTATGTTTTGCATGAACAAATTCTGACCTGCTCAAAAATTGCCTTTGCTCATTCAGTAGAATACCTTCTATATTTCAGTACTGCTGTGTGCGGTGCTACTTCAGTGTTTGGTTGCGATTTTAGGCTCTAAATTGTTGTGACAATTTTCACACCATATAGTGAATGCCCGTTATTTGCCTCAGCTTAATACATATCCCACTGCATTTCAGAGACGAGGAGTTACTTTTAAAACATGTTTGACTTCACAAAGCGTGCTGTGGAAACAAGGAGTCTTCTTTTGTCTTTTTCATTTTTCTTTTTAAATTGCAATATTAGTTTGTTTAATTTGACAAGTTCTGATGACCAAAATGTGATATTGAAAGGCTTGAATAATAGCTCAGATGATTTTTTTCCTTTTGGAAGAGAAATATGCCAGAGACAAGCTGTCCTTTATGGCAATCTTATTAGAAAGATTGAGAAATGAATGGAGCTATTAGAAAACCCAGTTAGAATGTATATCTGAAGAATTATGGCTCTGCCCACAGGGGTGAAAAGCAATGACTCCATTTAGGTTTTCAGAATTATGGTTTCTAGAAATGTCGCAGAGGAGTAAAGAAGACTCCATCATTCATCACATAATTGGCTGAACTACTGTCAAGGTTCAGAGGACTCCAAATGTTGTCGTCATTAGTCTCAAACTTCCAAGACAAAGATAAGATTTTTGCTATGACATATAATCAAAAAGATAATTACTTTTTAAAGATAAATAGTTCAGTCTATTCTCTGATCTGGATCTAATAAACCAAGATCGAAATCAAGCCTTTTTTGCTGTTATGAAATGCTACTTTTGGAACAGAAGTCAAAGCTTACTCTCTTTCTTTGCTACTGCAGTTCTGCAAAACTGGACCTTATCAAAGACTATCAGTTGCTCTTATTTCATGACTATGCTTTATAATTACTGATTTCTGATAAAAGTACTAAGCAGCTGCTGTCAAAAAATTCAGCACAATTTGTTTTTAGAGTGGTCTCACTTCCTGAATAAGTCCTCATGTCTTTATGTATATATGTTTTATGTAAATATTCATTATAATTAAATGAAATTGAAAAATATGATAGATAAAAAGGCTTAAATAGATGTTAAATGCTTTTAATTGTTGTACAGTTTGACAGGATTTTAGGGTGGGAGGTTTTTTTATATTTTCTGTTCTTTTTACTGACCAAATGCTTATACTGAGCCATTTGGTTTTTTATTTCCTGTGCATTTTTTTTTTGTGTACTGTATTTATTAATAAGTAAACAAGAGATAGACAAACAACATAAAATGAGTTCAAATTAAGCCAACATGGCTTCACCAAGGGCAAATCATGCCTGAGAAATTGGGTGGCCTTTTACGATACTGCCACAGACTTGGTAGACAAGGGCAGAGCAACAGATATCATCTACCTGGACTTATGCCAAGCATTTGACACCACATGACATCCTGGTCTCAAAATTGGAAAGTCATGGATTCGATGGATGGACCACTCGGTGGATAAGGAACTGGCTGGATG
>JAOTQQ010000063.1:16503347-16546948 GCA_026546715.1 Gallinago undulata | reverse complement strand
AAGGCCAGGCTGGATGGGGCTTTGAGGAACCTGGTGTAGTGGGAGGTGTCCCTGTCCATGGCAGGGGGGTTGGAACTCAATGATCTTTAAGGTCCCTTTCCAACCCAAATGATTCTATGATTCTATGAATTAGTGGGTTAAATCTAAACCCAGGCAAATTCAAACAGGAAACAACATGACTCAATGGATTTAATATTTATGATTGTTTTAGGTTTAAAGTGTGTGATTAATTTTCATTGTGGTGTTGAAATTGTGGTTAGTTTTCCTAATGGTTAACTGGTAACAAAGGTTATCGTTGCACTAGGGTAGGTTAACCAGCGTTTAACCAAGGTGGTTCCATTAGCTTCCCAGTGAGGCACTGAAGAGTGTGTCCTGTTGTTCAGAGCCAGCATTACAGAGGAGAGCCCAACAGAGGGGAGGCTGGCACAAGCCTGCAGTCTCCCTGCAGCCCACCTCTGCCCATTTGCTTGGTTATGCAGGAGCAGCAGAAAAGAAGTCACAGACAGGGAAACTGGTGCACGGACTGCAGGCTGGTCAGCTCTGCGTTAGGGCTCAGCTGCAACTGCAGCCATGCTTTCAAGCTAATTCCAACTTTCTGATCTTATGTATCTTTACTGTAAAATATCAATCAAGGTGTAGTTAACAGGTTACTAGTTTGCCAAAACTTTTAGCTGTGGCTAAATTATTTGTACTTAATCCAGTTTTACACTGTGGCTCGCTTGTACGTAGGCTTAGCTTCCAGTATTGCATTGAAGTAGTTTTGAGGGAGCTCTGTATCATGGTATAATTTAAAGTGGGTGACACTCACGTGACAGTCAGGTGTCATCCTCTGCGCTGAGTTTTGGTATGACCTTTTATTGCATTATTTGCAAGTTTCTGAAATACAAAAAAAAAGATGTAGGGCATGAAGGCAGAAAAAGGTAAAAATACAAAAGCTTGAGTTCATTTTGGACTTGTATTCTTTCTTTTCAGAAAGAATCACTTATAGTTAATGCTGCATCACTTGTTTATCTTTTTTAGTTTTGGTAACAGACCTTTCTTAGTTTCCTGTAAACCCTGGCATGTTTGATACTGATTCCATTTTTTATTCTGCTCCTCTTGTGTTTCCAGTGTCATATACAAGACATGTTATTACAAGTGGACATCATAATTAAAGGGTAATTGATAAGGCTTAATTTTATTCTGAGCCCACAGGGCCTGAATTAGAGAATTTTTGAAGACTGTTAATATCTTCCCATTTTCAAGTATGATTTTCTTTATTAGTCAAAGAAAATATTATTGAGGCCAGCCATAGAATTTTTTATAGTTCATGATACAGTTTGTAATAATCTTTGTAGTTTATGTGTCTATATCACTAGCGTTTGAAGTGCATTGGGTGTTCTGTTCTCTCTGCTCATTACTTTTATATGACCAGCTTAATTGCTGTTGCTAACCTAACTAGATTTTTTTTTGTACAAGGTAGGGATGCTTATACTTTCAGAAAAATATTTTAATGTTTAATATATTTTAAATCTAATTTTTTTATTTTAATTTATTACATTTCATATATTCCATTTCAATTCTGTATTTTCTTTAGATTTTGAATTCATCAGAGGATGCTGTCCCAAGACAAATGGACAAAAAGGTAAAGCATTTTGAATGGCAACTTCAGACTAGCTGTGACGTGTAAGTATACTTCAGCTTGTTTAGAGATTTTAAATAGGTTTTAGTAACAAGATTTATGGAATTCATGCAACTGCTGTTGCATTGGTTTGGAAAGGCAGAATGGCAATCAAACTTAGTTGATTGTTGATTATAATAGAGACTTAAGTTGTTGTAGCAACTGGAGCGCTCGTCTTACCACTGTACAAAGAAAAGCACATACTAAAGAAAAAAAAAAGGAAAAAAGACTGATCTTTTCCTTTCTCCCAATAGTCTCTAATCATAATTTTCATTATAGATATCCAGAATTTTTCCTTTTGCAGTTTCTAGTAGTTAAACACTACTATGCAAATACAATTAATTCTGCAGTCGTCAGACTTACTTCACTGAAATAATTCTATATGTTTAGCAACTACTGTATTTTAGTTATCTTTACATTTTTAACCATTTAAATAAAAAATATCTAATTCTTTCAGTCCTTTTACAATTTATAGGGATATTAGGTTTTGTTATTTTTCATTCCTTTTCAAGTGTTAAGGAGATGGAATGCCATACTCTGTCATACTGCTGCTAAAGCTTGGTATATCGTGCTGATTATAAACCATAACAGGGCAATTAGTCAATGGCAGTTAACAAAAGAATTGAGGCGGGAATATCTTCTGTGTGCTCAATGTATTGGAGTAGATTAAAAGGTATTAAAAATGCAAGTCCAAGATATCTATTACAATTTATGCCAGTTGATTTTTTTGGAGTGGTATCATGTTTTTCATCAGTTCATGGGTGTCTTGGGGAGTCTTTCAAAGAATATCTTCATCAGCTGGCAATACCTGGAATGTTCTTTGTGTGTGACAAAATTTAAAGTTATGAATCTTGAATTGATTTCCTGTCCTGCCCCTGATCTGAGACACCAGCTAAGTTATAGATGGAGAAGAGCCATTATTCACGCTCTGCAGAAACCTTGTATCCTGAAACATGCGGGTGTCCCAGTTTCTTCTTTCTTGGTTTTTTTTTTTCCATCATTATGCTGGCTTGTATCTGATTTATTACCAATTCTTTTGACCTAAGATTAGAAGAATACAGTTTAATGTGGAATAACCAACAAGTTTATAATAATATTTTCACAGAGTCATTTCTGAATTACTCCTTTCCTTGAATTAATGACGCTATAGAATTGCAATGTTTTCCTTCAAAGTTGGTCAACAGAAGATGTGATTACTGGAAGTCTGTTTGGAAAGGAAATTGTATTTGGACCTCAGCCTTCATTTGCATAAAAGCACAGGCACTTTCCTTTTTTTTTTTTTTTTTTTTTTTTACAACTGCAAAAAAAAAAGTGTTGTTTTAAAATTAGATGTCAAGTGAAGCTAGTTTTATGTGAATGAAGTAAGAGCACTCAGAGTTTTTCTTAATAACTCGCAATTGTTTGTTTCGAATATGTTTACCACTACTAAAGGGAACAATTTTAGGCTAGCTAAAGCTATTGAGAACTGAAATGTCAACTAATGGTTATAATTACTTGCTCATGATCCTTTTAAAGGTAGTTTGAGGGAAAATGAACACATGCTCTCCATTAAAACAGATGAGATTTAAATGTATCCAAATAATGCCTAATTTTAAGTTGTAGAAATTCGGAGTTTGTGTAAAGCAGGTGAATGGACTGTTTGTGGAAGCTGGGGTGTGCCACTAGAATCCTTAGCAGCAGAAAAGTAGTTAAGTCTGACCATTAGAAACCCTTATCATTAGAGTTTCTTATTTAGCTATAAAATTTGCTCCAGGCAAAAAATTAGACTTGGCAATTCCCAACGTATAAGTCTTTAAATTACTTTTAAGACGTACACAAAAGGCTTTGCATTTGTAATAATTCTGATTTTTTTGAAGTACAATATCCTCATTCAAGGCCATCTGTGTCTTTCCCTGCTCTTTTTAAGAGAACTTTTCTGGTCTGGGCAGGTTACCTTCAGCTGACCACAGGGTGAAATAATAGACTTGGTCTGACTGGATCCCCAACCCAAATCCCTCCATAGTGCAGATGAGACTCTTTAGCAGGTGCAGCTTTATTCAGCTTCATATACATCATCTGTTTGCAGCCATAATACTATTTTGTAAAGAATATTTCCAAAACACAATATTGTCTAATCTCAGAGATGGGAATGAAGCATAATACAAGAAAAGACTTTTGCTATATAGGTATGTAGGAAACCAGTTTCTGTGTTTCAGAGGATTTTCACGTTTCACAGTGAGAGTGATTGGTTGCAATGCAAATTGCAGAAATTCTCTGGGCAAGAAGGCTCCACACTGGCTACTGCAGGATTGCAGATCTGAGAAATGCAGTATTTTGGCGCACTGCCAGTTTAGCTGCTAATGAGCCAAGCTCATAACCTTGTGGTGAGCCTTGGAGGTCTCAATTACTTATGAGCCAGCAGAGTCCTGTAGTCCTTGAGCATCAAACTCTGTTTCACTTACCATAGGCAGACTACTGCCTCATTCTTCCCTTTTTCAGAGATATAGGTAGGCTATGTTTGATGCCTGCCTTAATCTCAGTTTCTCATCCTTTCTCAGATTACAAGTAATACAGTAAGAGGTAGAGATTCAAAATAAATGAAACCTACTTCGCCTGCAAAGTACAGATTAGCCAGAACACTATGCCATGGCCATCCATAGAAGTGGGATTTCACCTCTGCTTTTTCTTTTGGAAACTTGAATAGTCACCTGTACAAACTGCCTCCGAAATAAATGAAGTTCCACATAGTGTAGAATCTGCCTATTCACCATAATTCTAGGACTGAGTAGTTAGATATCTAGTTGTTACAGATATAGCTTTCTTGATAAGTTCCAAATAATTTTTTTACTTAATCTCATTTAGTTAAACAGCTGACAATACAATAGCTGTCAACAAATATATATAAAAGATATTATCATATACAGGCAGCATCCACATCTAATACCACTTAGAATTTTTTCCCCTGTGGAGTTCTGGGTCTGCATTTACTTGCTGTTATTTCAGTGCTGTCTGCACCAACTTCTGTTGCACTACTTTTGTATCTCAGCAAGTATTAGTAATCAGATAAAGTATTTTAAAATGTTATTTCCAGTCTTTGTCCATGAATATGATTATGTACACATTTATCATCAATATTATAATATGCCTACAATCTTCAAGGCAACAGTTGAATTTTGTATGGTCAAACCTTTGCTATTGAATGGAAAGAAAATTTTGTTGTGCAGTTAAGACACTTTGTCATTCTGTGAGCACAGATTTGATGGGTTAACAAAGATGTATAATTCTATCATAGTTCTAATGTCAGAGTTCAGATACTTCCAGAGCCCCTTTCAGTGAGGCATTGCACGTAACAATGGTATATTTCACCTGCTTGTTCTGGTTTTGGCTAGGATACAGTTAATTTTCTTTCTAGTAGCTGCTGTGTTTTTGATTTAGTATTAGAATAATACTGATAACACATAGTGGTTTAGTTGTTGCTAGGTAGTGCTTATATTAAGTCAAGGACTTTGTCAGCTTCTCATAGAGGCTGAGAGGGAGCACAGGCAGGACAAGCTGTCCAGAGGAATCTTGTGTACAATAGATGTCATACTCAGTATATAAATGGGGGTTGGCTTTGGGGCAGGAATCAGCCATCGCTGCTGAGGATGGGCTGAGCAGAGCAATCGGTCACCAGGTTGTGAGCAATTGTATTGCATCCCTCATTTTGTATATTCTTTTATCATTATTGTTATTATTATATTTTCTTCCATTGCTGTTCTATTAAACTGCCTTGATCTCAACCCACTAACTTCTATATTTTTTCCAGTTCTCTTCCCTATCCCAATGAAGGGTGTGGGGGTAGTGAGTGAATTTATGTGTGGTCCTGGTTGTTGCTTAGATTTAAACAACACTGCTTTTATCAGGCACTTTGGCATCTTACCAACATTGAGACAGACATACGGAAGTCTTTAGTTCTTTTCCTGTGATCACAAAAAATGCGGAGCATTCTGTTTTGCAAAGGAGACCACAATTAGCTAGCTATGTGTGGTAGATAAATGGTAAGTTCCTTTCTTGCTACTGCTATAAACCAAAAGAAAGCATATTACATTGTGGTTTTAAAGTAATTTAAATTCAGAGGGAATTCTCAGTAGTTCTCACAGTTATCCAAGATATCTGAGCTTACAGTTACTCTCTAAAGCTTGGAAGGTTTCTGGGAACATGTTTCTCACAAAAATGAACCCCTAAGAATGTATTCGTCTCCAGCTTCAACAATACGAGCATTCTGGATTTGCAAAAGTAGCTTTCAATGCTGTATCCTTGTTTATTACCTGGAGAAATGCTGCATTGCGTCCACTACATGGTTTGTTAGCTGACCTGAAATAATGTTTGTTTGTTTTCTTGGAATTGAGGTGAATCAAAGACAATCCCATCCATTTTCCTATATAGTTCAGATGAGAAAACTCTGATATGTAAATTTACTTGGTGTTTGAAGATACAGTCTAATGCCTCTCCCCCCCAGTATTGTGTGTGTATGTGTGTGTTTGGGCAATATGCATAGTTAAGCAAGTTAGTGAAGGAAGAAGTCACAGCTTCCTACTGAAATTCCTTTTTCATTTGCAGGTAATGTTAAGAAATGTTAAGAAAAAAAACTTGCTATATACATTTTTTGTTTTCTCAAATAATTTTCCTCATTCTTTTTTCTTTAAGGGTTTTGATTAAAATTAGTGCAGCCACTTTCAAATCATGCACATTGAAGTGTATGTAAACAGACCGTGTATTCCAATTAGGAATTTTGTACAGAGCTACAAAAGTTCATACAGAGGGGAGAGAGAGAGCAAGCAATTGACCTTAGCTTGTTCTGTAGAAGACATTGAGACCAAAGGAATGGAATTGATTTGTATTTTTAAATTTATTTGATATTTTCAAAATAGTAAGCATGCTAAATAGAAATCTGATGGATGTTCAATGTGGAATTTCATAAATATATTATTTTAGAATAAAGCTAATTGAGTAAACAGTTTTGTCTGCTGGAGGGCTTACATGATTTTATTCTGAACAATGTGGAATCTGAAGAGACCTGATGCATTTAATGTTTTTGAGTATTTGAGAATGAGACATGCTGGTTGACTATGCTTTCTTCTGAGTAGCAAACCAGAAATAATTAGCCTCCAGAAGATAAATTCCCAGACATATAGTTTTTTGCATATTTTGTAAAATCTTTCCAGTCATAACATAATACTCCATGGTCATTTAGGTGTAATATTTTAGAACCAGTCTTCTTTCTGATCAAGCAAAAAAATTGATGCAAGTCCACCAAAATAAAATCTGCTTTCATGTCAGACAGCCACCCTTTTGTATCATCTGGAAAAGCAGCTCCCCTTGTTATACACCCTGAGAAGCTGCACTAGCCTGATCCTAATCTCCCGTTACTGAGTAGGAGACTTTCAAACCTGCCAGCTGGGATTGAGATACCTACATTGATTCCTGTCACCTATATATACTTGTCTTACATGAAGGACAGGTTGCTTTAAATTTTCTGTGTGTCTCATTGCAGGAAATGCAAGTCCTGCTGTAAAGGCAACAAAAAGAACAAATGAAAAAGAAGAAAAGAGTTTCTGGCAGCGTGTTTTCCAGCAGGATATATTATACATAGGCAGCATTTGAAGGCAAGTGTTTTGCTATCTTCTGTGCTTTGACTTATTCACTAGGGAAGCGTGGCCTCTCTGAAACTTCCAGAGAGCTTTCGCCTTTTCCTTTGCAACACTTTCCAATTTTGAATTGCTTAGATGTGACCATTATTTATTCCTGTGGATACTTTCTTTTTCCTTTTCTTCTGTATATTCATGAATTTCTCTTCTTCTCCCACCTTGATATTATACATTGGTCTTTTTTGCAATGGAGGTCTTTCAAATACTGTCTAATTTTTTTTACCTCTCCCTGGAAGAAAAAAACCTATGGTGTTATAAGTAAAAACAGAGTAGATAAATAAGTCTCTCTGATTTTCACATCTTTTAATCATCCCTAACATCTCAAGTGTTTTATTTAAGAAGAAAAAAAAATTCTTTTGGGGATTTTTTTATAAGGCAAAAAGAGTAATATTGTCACAGTAATAGCTGATGGCCTGATAGATTTTAATAGTGCTGAATGTGAGGAAGTTATGTTCTATTTTTTAAATATTTCCACTGCAATTTGTGTAAAGAGAAATTGTTCCCAGCATGCACAAAAAATTACAACTTTTCCCATTAAATGCTTCATTATATTTAAAAAAAAAAAGTAATTGATTGTAAACAAACTTTACAGAATCTTTTTGACGGGCTATAATTTATGGTGTTTTCAATTGTAGCCTCTGAAAGCAACACAAATTGTGAACTAATTATTGAACAGGCAGATTTATGGCATGTTTTTTCTTCAGTACCAATAATTTTGAAAATCATTGTAAAAGTATTTGTCACATTAAGGGCCTGATTCTGCAGAGGCTTAAGTGCATAAATAGTAGCTCATACAATTTTTTTTCTAAAATCAGGTACTTGGTCCAAATGGAAAGCTAACCAATACTTCTTTACCAGGCTGAGCGCTCCAGTCTCAATCAATCTACTTCAAATAGGCTATAGCTTCTCTGTTTTGAAGTGTATAAAAAAATTGCAATTGAAAGCATGAATACTTTGGGTTTGTTCTGATCATATAATCTTCAAAAGTCAGTGTATAGGTGAAAACATTTGTGTGTGCAACTGTGAACCTGTAACAAGGAGTTTAGGTACAAGTAATTTGAAAGGCTGCTGGTGAAATGAGATACCACTAGGATGGCTAATCTGCAAGGGATCTGTGATGAAAATTAGTAGTCTAGCTGGGTTGCAGAGATGTGCTGTTACCAAAGGAAGTGAGAGTTTTTAAAGAGTGTCTGTTAAAAATTCTTTTCTAGTATTTATCTTATCTATTGTATGTTAAAGATCCCTCTTTTGAGGGACCTTCTCATTAACCACAGTTAGTCTAACAGTGTATTATACCTGGAATGACTTATCAACAGTTAATGAAAGCATCATTGGCAACGTCCAGGACAGAAGCCATCAATCCTGAATTCATAATTGCACTTGGACTGCTTAATTGTGCACCCCTCAGTAGGCCAAGAATCATTTTAAACATCTGGTTAAAACATTATTTCCTTTAAAAAGTACTTAAGCATGTGTGTGTAACCACTTGCTGAGTAGAGAGGTAGATGGACTGTTGTATCTAGGTCTCTCTGACCTTGGTACTCTGTCATAGGAGCATATTAAAAAAAGCATGCAGGTAAAGTGAAATAGTTCAAGTAATACAAAAGAAGAATCTAAAACCTTATCTTGCTATATTGGTCTTGCTTTCCATTCTTGCTGCATTGTATCATTAGATAGGCTACCGAAAGTCAGTTTAGAATAGTATTTGCAAGAAAGGATTAGGAATAAGATCGGACATTAAAATTTAAAAATCCAGTATTAGAGTATTACAGTTTGATTCAGTCATGCTTGGCTTATTTTATACACCAAGAAAATGATGGCAAGATACCAAGACAGTTTTCTTTGTCCTATTTAATTATTGCTTGATTAATATTTGATGCAGGGTTTGCAGAATGAGGTTTTGTTTTTTTTTTAAAGGCAGTAAAAACTAATTTTGTGTCTTATAGGTGTGTTAGCTCTTATCAATCAATAAAATATAATCCTCCTTGTTAGTGGGTTATCTTGCCCTTTATTGTATCAGTCACAGTCTTTATCCTATATATCTAATATCTACATTGACTAGAGCAGAAATTACTGCATGCACCCTGCGATTTATAATCCACTCTACCCAGCTCCTCATCAATTATTTTTGCTGCAAAATGTAGTGCCACTGATACGTATTTTATCTCAGTGCTGCATTCCCACTGCCTGCGGAATCTTGCTTTGAAGAGTCTTAAAAGCATTGCTATTTAATAGTAGTAGCCAGTGCATCTGCTCTAAAATTTGTTCCAAGTTACTCACGTTCTGTTTTTTTACAATACGCTTTCATACACAGATAGTAAACACATTTTGTTTAGTATCAATTTATTCTGAAGCAAACCTTCCCTAAGTTCATAGTGAGACTATGTTAAAATGTGTGGTTCAGTAAAAAAAACAATGTTCACAATGTGAAATATTTTTTTGTTTAAATAACTATAATAGAATTTTATATAATTAAAATTGTAAACTAAATGATGTGTGCTTTAAAGAGGACATTGTGACCATTTTTCATGTTAGTGTGTTTCTTGCAGGTAGGCTTCTTTCTGAAATCCTTACTCAGTGAAAACTTTCCACTGAGTAAATGAAAGTACATCAGGGAATGATCTCAACCCATATAATAAACATCTAATAATTTTTACAGAAAAATTTCTCTAACAGGTTACCATAAATTATTTGTGTATGTGATGGCTGCTAAATATGTTAAAGCCAATGTAAAAATACACTTGAGGAAAAAAATTAATCTATGTTTGTGAGATTAATTATATTCCAAATATTTGTGAGTCATTGCTTACTCTGTGGTTTCTTCATGAAGTTTATTGAGAGACTTGACTGTGCATTATTTTCTTTGTGTGTTAAATTATCTGCAGTGTCTGTAGTCATGGATCTAATATATGATTCTGTACAGGAATAGGAATTTTCAGGGGTTGTGGTGAGCTGTGTAGTCTTTCTCAGATCTGTGCAAGTTAAGCCAGAACGCTCTTTTCAGTGCTGGATCTCCATCCACAGGGCTGGACGAGGGAAATGGCTGGTTACTTGTTTTTCCTGTTTTTCAGAGAGTTAGGAGATCAAGGAGCATTACAAGTTCTCTCGTACCACCAATATATTGTCCTTGGTTACAACTAATCTAACATCTAATTTAATGTAGTATGGAAACTGGGCAAACAAGCTTACTTAACATTAATGTCATGTCTCTCCTTTTTTGGTGGAAACTACAAATTCTGAGGTTTGCTTTTAAACAAACCTGATTCCTTTCATTCAGGAAAATGTTCTTTATGTTTTTCATATCTGTCTGCGTCCAGGCTGGTATCCTGAGTGTGAATTTCTTAAATGTATATGTCTTAAAAAAATGTTTTCTTTAAAATAATTTTTAAACAGGGACAGAAAGTGAACTCATTACAATGTATGCACTCTTGAGTTTTGTGTCTATTCTGGAAGATTTTATATTTGGCTGTTAAGTATTTGTAAAAGTACAGTGTATATATGATGCCTTCTAGTCCAGTTTTGTGTTCCTTTTGCTGTACAGCTGCCAGGCATACTGATAAATCCCACCTTCCCACTTACCCCTTGGTAAGTGAAACCTTCAGCAGCCTTTGTGTCTAAAGACCTCGTTAGCATTTGTGGGTTTTTTTCCCTTTTCGATGTGCTTGCCAGAGCTTTTTGTATTCTCGCAGCTGTCTTCTCCTGATCATACGTTGTTGGTTGTGCTTCACATAGGGAGCTGACTTCACTCAAGCTTGCAGACTGTATTTGGCATATGGTAGGAACGTCATGGTTTGTTGCCACTCTCAGCTCTGCTGAAGTGTCTGCAAATCATTTCGGTATTGATAAACATAGGTGAAATGGTGTCAGGCAGATAACTTTTCTATCTGGGGATATGTCAGCTATTACAATTGCTTGACCCATCTATTTTCTGACTTATGTGACTTTGGTAATGGCATAAGCTAAAAGGAAAGAAATATTTAGGAGAGACAATTTCGAACTTGTCTGGATAGACTGGATAGATATTCCCTTGATTATGTATGTCAGTCCTTTTGTAGATGTAGTATGAGATGTATGATCTGTCCCTAAGCAGCGCATGATAAAACAGTGGCACCCCACCTTTTTTATCTTTTTGATACTGGGAACATTTGTCGGGTTGCAAATCTGCACTGCAGCTACTTTATCTATTTTATCTTTCAGCTGTCATTATCTCATCAGATACATACTGTAATGCATTGCTGGCTTGACTAGGTTTTCTTGAAGTATTAGAAACCAAATCTGGGATCAGCAAAACCTTTGATAGATTTTAAATATCAATATCGTTAGAAGAAGCTAACTCAGAATAATGTATAATGGGAGAGGGGTAGGGACAGGAACTTTAAGAACAGGAATGAAAGGATGGAAGAGACTGCTCAAAGAATGTGCAGTTTGGAAGACAGAACATGGACCAATCTGTGAGGAAGAATTTATTGATTATTTTTTTTTAAGCATAAATTAATAAAGTGGTGATGTTCCAGCAAAGAAATAATCTTTATATAAAAACCCTGATATGAAAATGTGCTGAAAGAAGCCACTTGAAGCAAATTGCAGATTTCTCTATTTGTCTAAATAGCCCAGACAGAGAATTATTTCCTGCAAACTGTCAGCTTTTGTGACTTTGTTAATTACCAGTCAAAGAGCTGCAGGGAATGCGTGAGTGAACGTGCAACAAAAAACAATTTGTACTGAATATCAAGTTCTCTTTTGGTTGAAACCATGTTTATTCTTTGTCTAAGGAGATGTCTGTGCAACCCTCTCTACGCTTTCCTTTCCTATTTTATCTAGCAGCAATCCAAAATCCAGTTTTCGATTTTTTTTATTTTTCTTTTAATGCTAACTCTAGGATGCTGTATTGCTTTCTGTGAATCAAATGAGTTAGTTTTATGTGTGTTCCTTTTTGGAAGGATAAATCCTGAATATACGTGTGTGCAAATAATTTCAAGCAATGGGAAATTTTTACCATGGAAAAGTTGAACCACAGTAGTGGTTATTAGGGACTACGAGTACATGAGTTCTATGTTAACACACCAGCGTAATTACTCTGTCCTGCTCCTTTCTTTATGAGCAACTGGTAGGTGGTAAGTAATCTCTTTTTAAGCTATTTTCCCCTCAATATGTCAGAGGAATTATTTGAAATAATTATGAAAGAGACATAGAATATAAATGTCAGAATAGATGTAGATGGGAAAATATTACTACAGAGGGGTTTTGTAATATGTTGGAAATGTCATTTATGGTTCTGTTTTAATGAATGAGTAATTAGTTAGCTGAACATCGGCTCACTTCTTAATGGAATCTTAGTGGATTAACTACATGCCTCATTCATATTATCTTACAGAATTTTTCTGCCTTCTTGTAATAATCTCCTTGGAGGACGCCAGTATGAAAAAGGAGGTGCTCTTCTAATGTAGAGAATTTGTGCTTTTGTTCACTGTTAAATCAATGTGGATTCTGCTTTAAAAATACTTAAAATGCACATTGGTGCTGTTCCTGTACTTCTTTTTGCAGAAACAACTCACGTTGCTTTCAGTACATCTGCATTTTGTGCATTGTTTTGGGTTCAGTTTATTTAATTATATTTTTACATTTATTTTAATTTTATTGGCTTTTATTTTCCGTTTTCTTTTTTTTCTTCCATGGTCTTATTAGTTTGCCTCTTGACATCACTTAAAAGATCTTAAAAGATTTCAACTTTAGAGAGCCTAGTTCCTTTGTGTAAAGGGTCTCTCCTGTCCCACACAGTTGTGCTTGCCAGAGGACTCTCTCAGGATCTCCCAGCAGGGCTCCATTAATGTGGTAGGCAAAGGCAAGAACATGCCATTATGCTGCTTGCATTTCTTAGCCACATGTATTGTATCCAGAAAACTTATTTTTCTAATGCACACATGTACTGTTTGGACAAAACTATTGGCTTATGCTTGCCAAGCCTCTTAGAACTGTCTCATTTCCATGCTATCATCTGGAGCATACTGAGAAATTGCATTCCTGAGCTTTCTTGTTCAGTTTGGACTTTGAGTTTGGAGCTTATGGCTGGTACACATGCAGTTTAATACTTTAAATTTGTCCAGGTTTAGATAGAAAAAAGGTGCATGGTGTTACATGAAATAAGATACTTCTTGCCTTGAAGGTCTCCTAAGGTAAACACTTAAGATTGTCTCTAGATTTAAACGTTGATTTCAAAGTCTTTGTATTTTGAATCCTATGAAATCTCAAATACAGACGTTGATTGTGGACTCCCCCTAAAAGTGCACAGATCAGCTGTTTGCTTTTCCTTATGTATGAACATGTTCCTATAGGAAATTTATTTCCATAAAAGCTTTTAAGATGTAAACTCTACTTTTTCACTTCCTTAGTGTGCGTCACTTTATATATATACACTTTATACTTACTGTTAAGTGTTTTCCAAAACCTATTTCTAATTGGGCAGAAGGCTACCAAGGCATTTTAAAACAATACTATAAAATCTGTTTAACATTTAGCCCTGCTGTTTTCCCTAAAGCTATAATTGCTTAGGTAATTTTTTCATATCACCTGCTTGTAAACTCCTGCATTAGGTTATAGCTTACAAAAAATCCCTTGTCTGAGGCATTTACATTTCTTGCTTATGCTACATTCACATTTGTGCGTTGCTAGGATGTACTGGTAGATTTCTAAAACATAGGTAACAGTACCTTATGATATATGGTTATAAATAAAGTCAACATCATGGTTCTGTCTTTTCACTGAACCAGGAATTAACCTACTTCCTGAACTCTGTCTTGACAGATCAGAATCTAGGTATTCAAAGAGAAGAGAATACATACCTCAATTTTTCTCACTTGATGATCAATTTTCCCTGTTGCAGTTTCAGTGAATCCTGGTACAGCCAGGAGGAGAAGTGAGTATCAATAATATGTGGTCTGTGTTGATACAAATGAACATATATCTGTTAGTCTTACTTTAAAAAAAATATCTCATTTTCTGAATCAACACCTGACAATGTTATCTGCTACATTATACCTTTCAGTAGCATTATGTGCTTACAAAAAACAAGGTTTCAACTAAAATCATGTGGATTTATAATTTGTTTTCATTTCATTTTATTTACCGTCTAGCAAAGTGTTATTTGCAGAGAAATTCGGTATCTCAGCTGAACTATTCTATTAAGCTGTAATTAGAATAAACTGTCAGCATGAATTACTGTACATTGGTTCTAGAGATCTGTTTGGAGACAACCGTTTCTTACCAAAGCAGAGACAGCAATTTGCTGTCTAACTTGGTACATTTGCAAAATACACTTAGTGTAAAATTAATTAGGTCATTAGAAACCTATTATCTTGCCTCTAAAGATTTCTATAAAAGGTGACATCTTTGTGTTCAAACCTAGTTGCGATTCATTCTTAAGGTTTTATTCTTGCTTTTTTTTTTCTGCATCAAAATGGAGAGGTGTGTAAACAGGTTATAAGTAATTCTCAGTATAAGGAAGCTAAGGAAGAAAAAGTCATTCTTTAAAGACCAACTTCATTGTTCAGTGGCATTAATTGAACAGTGTCCAATAACTTACATTCTGGAAAAATAGCTTTGTTTCCCTCATTTTAAGAATGGTCTACAAACACAGTAGAACTTTAGATAGTTCTTCGGTGTTCGGAACAATATAATTAATATAATATCGTGAGCAAGTTTCATCCTATCAAATACTATTTTTTATGACTATCTCAACTGTAGTTAATGCTTGCGGTCTGTTTAGCTTTGAGTGTATCCCGTTATTTTATTGGTGGTATGTAAACAGGTTTCTTACCTACCCGTATGGTCTGAGCAAATAATTAGGGATTTTAGGCTCTATCTTTTCCTTTCTTTCGTTCCACAAAGAAAACCCTTTTCTTTGGCTTGGTACAGAACTATAACTTCTTTAGAGTGCAATGAGAAATGAAACAGTAAAGCCAAAGCTTCACTGTTATTTTATAGGCTTTATGATGACTTTTCTCTTGTCAGTTGCAAATAGTAATATTTTTATATAAGAGTAGAATCTTTTTTTTCCTGTCTTTGTCTTGATAGCCAAAAGCTGTATGGTTAAAGAATATGTGTTTTACATTCTTTCTCTATAGCATCTAAGCTTGTTTTTGCACAGTGATCTGTTGGGAGGCATTTAAAAAATATGTAATGATGATGATGTAATCTATTACAGGCCACACATAAGAAAAGACTACAGAAAAAGTCAGGCTAATAAGGAAAGGTATGTCTGTGAACTACACAAGTTCTGGGTCTTCTGAAAATGAAACTAGATACAGCTGGTTATACCTGAATTGCAGAACTGGCCTAAAGCTTTTCTTGTCTCTTCAGTAGTGTCTCCATTCTGAAGAGATCAGCCCTTTGTGTGTGGCATAGATTAAAACAGTATATGATTTGCAACACATATTTATTATCTTTACTACGTAATCTGTAATGAAATTTTGCAGAAGAAAAAGCAAATCTGGGAAGTTCAGTGATCTCTTCTTGGGTATATTTGGTCTCGTGTACTGTGTTCTAGACATTTATTATTCCTTTTCTGTACTGTTGATTTGTCTAGAGACAAATTGGTCAGTTTATGTTGTACCCCAAGATTGACATTTTTATGGTGCCCAGAAGGTAAGGTTTCAAAATTCTAATATTTGAAAAATTGTCTTGATATCTGACAGAAACAAACAATGGTTGTGTGAAAAAAGGAAGGCCGTATTATGCTGCTGAGGAAAGAACAGTTTGACGATTCAAAAGATAGTTGCACTGAGACCTTCCAAGCTGCTTAAGCAATTTGGTCTTCTTGGTTCCATTTATTTTGATAACAACAAATGCTCTCAGATGGGGACGTGTTAAAGCCTGGACTAGTAATCTGCGCTAAGTGTCTGAGTGAATGCTGAGTTTAATTCACAGACAAACAGCTGTGTTTTGGAATGCATTTCCTTTTTTTTTTTTTTTTTAGTAATTGTAAAGGGCAGCTGTTCTATTTTCTTCTGTTGCTATTTTTGAACTCTGCTTACTCCTCCTACTGCCAAATAATGAACTGCCTTTTAAAAATTCATAGTTAATCCAAACTTGAATATTTTGAAGCTCCTGCTGACTAGTAATGATGAAGCAAGAATGAGTCCTGTCTTTTGAGTTAACTCTCTGATGGGGGCATCTTACAGCTATGTCATCCCAGTGAAGGCCTATTTCTGAATCCTTGTTTTCAGGACAAGACGATGCTTGTCCCCAAGCAGTTTATTCTTTTTGTGTTCGCAGCTATCTGCTGAATCTTTTGCTGACTGATTCTTTCAAAACACCCCTTCAGTGATTTCTTTAGTGTGTTCCTCATTCTGTCTGTTTCCAAAACAGAATATCTATATAGAAATTGTTTATAATGAACAAGTCTCCCATACGTGCATGTGCTTTTCATGCTCTGCAATGCTTTTCTCCCCACCCCTCACCTCAAAGTAGGAAAACCCGTGTAGGCCCTTTTCCTCCACAGCCATGCTGTAGGCAATTTAGCCAATTTCACTTGTCAACCAGAATTTTTATTTAGTATGTTTCTCCATGCTTTCTTTAAAGCCACCTGCCTGGCTTTTCCTCTCTTTTGGAGACTGTCCTGCCGGGCGTCTGAATGCTGCTGATCATACAGGCAGGATTCAATTCAGAAGAACACAGCAAGCATAATTTACCTTTCAGCTTCCAGCCCATGTGTTATCTCAGGGGTTTGTTTTTGCTTTCAGTGAATACACAAACTTGCCACAAAGATTGTTTTGGCTGTCTCTAAAACATGAGAAATTTTCTTTTCACCTTTTATATTGTAAATTTTTAGCACAAAACCCTAACAGACAAATCCAGTAGGCACTGTCAATGTGACAAAAAAATATTTTACAATTAGACTACAACATATCAAGAGATGGTATCAGATGAAGGAGAAAAATCGCCATAACTCATCTATTGACCTATGTTCTGAATCAATAAACTAGAAGAAGTAGCAAAGACCATCAGGCTTTAGTAAGGATGTTCCTGAAGTACCTGCTTCAAGCTTTGGTCCAATAAATACTGCTTTTTAACTTGTGAATTACATGGAGTTATATGTAGAAGGTGTCTTTTAAACAGACTAGAAGTTTTATAGAGAAATTTGGAGAAAATTGGATTGATCACATATTAGGTATTCATTAAAGGTATCTTAATAGGCACCTGTATTTTAATATTCTTGGTTTGAGACTACATTGGGTATTCAGGTACTGAAATACATTAAAACTGCAGTACATGTACAAATCCTTCATATTGAGAATTTGCATAATATTGATACAATCAACATTTTGGCTGCTTCAGAGCATTTTAAGGGTAAGATGCAGCAGATTGACAGTGACTTTACAATTTTGCAGTGTAAGTTTATTTGACCATAATATTCATCTGATACTTTATAAGCTAAAATATCATTTCTGCAGAATAGTGAGAATACAGCTAATTAGCAAAGCGCTGACCAGGCACAAACCCAGATTTCTCTAAAATGTTAAGATGACAGTAAGCTGATTCTGCAAGTTTGCTCTGTTTTTAATTGTCTGCTTGTGGCAAGCTTGCCCAGTATTGATGCATACGCATGGTACAAGCAACCAGTAGGCATGCTAAATACCTCCTCACAAAACCTGATGTAAACTAAACTTTGGTTTTGCAGACAAACCGCTGTAAATCCAGTACGAGCCAGTGTTGCTGTTTTTTGTTGGCTGTTTGGGGTCTTTTTATTATTTTTTAATGTAACCTTGGTAAAAGGTCTTAGCTGAATTGATTCAACTAATGTCAGGAAGGCAGAAGACCATTGCAGTTTTGCTTTGTCCTTTCAAAAAACCCACAGATTTTGCTGACTGGCTTCTGCTCCCAGCTTGCAGTAACTGGTGGCAAACACGAAGTTAATTTCTTATTACACAGTTTTTTCAGGGGGTTAATAGGTAAGCTGTTGAGAACAAAATAGTCAGGCAATAAGGTGGCACCTCGGAGAACAAAGATCTGTAATTCACATTCTCGGTTGCTGCAGGGTGTTTTTATGTCTCTTATCACTGCTGTGTTTAAGTAGATTCACTTTATGTAAAGTAATGCAAAACTAAAAGCTGCCCATAGTTGGCTGATGTAGGACACAGTGAAGACTTGGTCATCTGTATCTGAGTGGAAAGTTGTGTATGTCCATTTATATCTGAAGCTGTTAAGAATTTACAGGGAGGTAAGGAATTAGTAGAAGGGGGAGATCTGAGAAAAATCAGTTATTTACAACAGAGGAATGGATATCTTAGTTAGAGAAGGAGAATGTGATAAAATGTAACACTTCTACATTTTATCAAAGTCTTCTAGCTGCAATAAAATAAATTCGCACCCTTCTTACCATAGAAGAGAGCAGATGAAAA
Organism: Gallinago undulata; assembly: GCA_026546715.1. Lineage (NCBI taxonomy): Eukaryota > Metazoa > Chordata > Aves > Charadriiformes > Scolopacidae > Gallinago > Gallinago undulata. The sequence goes on along the minus strand of JAOTQQ010000063.1, from coordinate 16,528,226 downwards.
TATAAATGCAGAGTTCATTTGTTCTATCTTACGCTGATTTTATCCCATTTGTTTTTACTTTTTATTGACAGCTTCATTTTCCAATTAGGATAATAGCATCATATTCTTTCTCTAATTGTGTATATTTAAGTCTCTTTGTCTTGGGGGCTTTGTGTTAGCATAAAGAAATCTGGCTGAAATGGAGTTTTCTCTTATATCATCATCCACAAGCTTTGTAATCTGAAACTAATATGCTCTTATTACAATGGTTCCCTTACCCCTACTTACATCCTTACTTCTTTCTGAATACAATAATAAAAACACAAAAATACAACAAGAAGATAGCAAGGCTCTGAAGGCTTAGAATGTTGAGATTTATGTCCATTCATTTCGAAGGGTATGTCTGCTATTGAAAAGAAGAAAAGTGAGATCTTTAGAGAACTCTAAGGGTGCCATCTCCTGCTTTTTTCAGACCTTATGCTAAGTCACTAAGTTCCCTCTGCATGTTTTACGTACAAAAAGGATATCAGATCAAGTATGTGTTTTGTGTCAGCTTTGCACAGTTCTGTACTTCTAGAGTGAATCATCATATTTCACATTCTGGAATGTAATGGGAGCTGCTTAATACATGGTTAACGATTCTGATACGGAGCTGTCTGTGTTACACAGAAAGGAAGAAGAGAGAGTACAGTTTCTCTATTGTATTTAGCTAATTCATATTTCGATTGGTTGATTTTGCATGGATATTGGAATTAACAGGGAAGAAAAAGCAACATCCATACATGTTAAGAGATGAAGGAAAAGATTCAAGGCTTTGGTTTCCTTTGCTTTGGCTTTACCACCAGGTAGAAAGTGGTACTCCTATTTCCCATGTTTTCTCCTGGTGTTTGGGGGCATTTCTTGCAGCGAGGAATTAAAGAGAGAAAGTAAGATAAATCTTGCAGAATGTCAGTGTAAACTACTCCTTGCTGACTCCTAAGAGGATAACAACCAAAGGCATAGGAACTTTCCTCTCATATAATGAACTTGCAGCTGTGCAGGGAGCATGTGGGAATTGCACTTTAACTTTCTAGACTACAGGCATTTGCAGACACAGTATTTTTAAAAGTAGAAATAACCCCCTTTAATTGTATGGGACATCTGAAGCTGGAGATGTAGAATGAAGATAGCTACATGTATAATAGGTGAACCAAAACATTTGGACTCTGTGCCACCATCTGTTTATTGTTTTATTTGTGGTGGTTTATACAGCTGTGTGAAAGAGATTGGTTTATTTATGAATAGCAATGCTAACAAATTAGTAACATAACAAGCATGCAGCAAGGGTGCTGACCTTTAGAAAGGAAGAGCTGTTACACAAAGAAGGTTGACTTAATTAGAATCTATTAGATGCTTTTGCAACCAGTCCCAAGGGTGGAATTTCAGAGAAGCCAGAGCCATGGAACACCTGACAATGAGCTCACGTGCATGAATGGTAGCTTCGCTGTTCTCAGGGATTGCTGTTGATTTGAGTAAATACTTGTTTATTTTTTTGTTGTGCAATAAGTATTTCCAGCTACTGGTATGCCTAGCTAGATGGCTGAAGTTAGGGTGAATTGCCATTTTAAAATAAGTTTAGTCTCCCAGAATGATTCTGGAGAGATTCCCAACTGACTTTGCTACAGGTTGTTATAGTCAACTTCCAGACCTCAGTCTAGTTTTGACACTTTTATCATTACTACTCTTTCTTTATTTTTTTTTCCCCAGTAGAATGTGCAAATTTGAGGCTTTTTTTATGAGCATTTTCCCTTAGTGTGTTTGCTGAGTGGAAAAGGGATGAAGGTGCATAAGAGCTCCTGAGGCTATTTAATAGAACCCTAAAATACTTGGTTTTGAAGTTTGGATTTGGACTTAGATCTGTCAACTTGACTTAAAATTACTGCTCATACTGTTTTCTTTTGGAAAATAACGTATTTTAGGTCAATAGGAAGTTAGCTGTGATGTTCTATTTTCTGACATGCTACCGAATCACCTGTCATGTATCCTGTTATGGATATGTGATTAGTACTTCTAATAACAGGCTTGTGTGTCACTTGTCAATAGTCCTTTTTATCCCAATCCTGTTTCTAATGAAGTCTGTGAAAAATTATTAAATAGCTAAGGAATGCAGACTTGGATCTTGAGCTTCACTAACGTCACTATCTTGTATTTCCATATGGAAATTGCTTTTCAGGACTCCACTGAGCTATCGGGATGCACATTCTAGTTCTGTATGCATTTTTAAGTGAGGTGAAAGCCTGCTTTTCATTTTAACCATTTGTTCTAGCTGAAATGGAGAAGAGATCATGCAGATATACCATCCGTGAACAAACTTGACAATGAAGAAAGTGGAAGAATACTCTTGGTGGCTCATTGCTGATGGTATTTACTTTGTGTGAGATTTGCTTTGTGTGAGATTCAGCCCTCTGTGAAGTTGGTGATCTTGTGTGCGCCTACTTTAGAAAAGGTGCCTACAACCTGACAAGTGACATGCTTATTTAGCAAATAAATATATTTTGCCACGGAATCGGTTAAAGGAAGTCATTAGGATGTCTATGTTGTGGGATGGTAATAGCTGAGAAAATTCCCAATGTTGGACAAAAAAAGAAGTCTGCATTTTGTTTACCCTACTGAAATGATCAGTGCTGTCAGATTGTACAGTTTACTCTCAATGCTCTTATGAATATTAATGTATTTGAAGTGTCCTAGAAATATTTAGGGGTAAAAAATTCCACAAGGATCAGTTTATTCGTTGTTTCCTGACTCCATAATATAATTATGTAGACTGATTCTTTACTAAAAAAAAGTCAATGTGCTTAAATTTAATCAAATTAAGTTAGTTTAAAAGTTTATAAGCTTATATCTTTAATTCTTTTATGTGAGTTTTAAGGCAATTTCAGATGGATGGCTTGTCAAGCCATAGTAGAGTAGAAAACAGTGGTGCAAGATGCATTAGAAGATTATAATTGGAAAAAGTATTGTTTTCTATTCATTTAATTTTTCCGGGTATTGAAAATTATTTCCCTTAAACTCTGACACATCAAAAGTTTCATAGGTTTTGTTAAATGTTTTCCAGTCTGTGTAATGAATCTTTAAAGAAAGGTGAACAAAACCACTAGGACTGCTTAGACGTGCAGTCAGCCAGACTTGCAAGACACATGGTAAACAAAGCTTTAAAGATTCTTGACCTTAGTTTTCATAAGGAAAGAAGCCCACAAATCTATCTAAGACATGGGGGGGGGTAAATAAGGTAGAGCTACTTCACTTTTGGTTTTTATTGCGGAGAATGATACTGTAGTAAAAGAGTATTTGTATTCAGACATTTTTAAGTCATTTGAAGATAAAAAGTAAAAACCAAAAGTTTCTGGTATAATGTGAGAAAAGGTGAAATCTCACAAAAAAATGTGAGGACAAACCTGTAAAATATGAAAGACTTGAAGTGAGCCCAGTATTATATTTTTCTTTATTCAGCCTGTTGTTCTCTTCAAAAAGATTTAAAAGATTGATTCTGAAGTGACTGCAAATACAACTGATCTGATATTGATTATATCAGCTGCATAATGGTATGTGCACACACAGATATGATGGTTCAGGATACACAGAAATACACAGTACCTTCATAGGAGAGCTCTTTGTTTTTAAGTCAATGGTAAATATTTTTTTTAGTGAAAGCACAATTCAGCCAAAGATAGAGGTTATAAACTTTCATATAAGGAATATTGCTGGTATTGATATTCTTGTCAAAAAAAAGAATGACTTGAACAGGGAGAGAAGACAGCTTAATTTAACTTCATATTAACTTCTTAGTCATATTAACTTCTTAGTTTATTGCATTCATTAGTCTTGGATGTTATCTCTAAAAATAGCACTTGAAAGTGCCTATGAACTAGATTTTATGACATAAAAATGTCATTTCTGAAAAAATCAGATATTATACAAGATATGACAGTGCCTAGTGAACAAATTGGGAGCAAAACATTTCTGTCTTTCCCTTAGGTGTGGGTTAGAATTCTAACTTTGGATATAGGTTAAGTTACCAGTCCTTACAGGACTGCAAATTGTAATCTGCTGGAAACAGGAATTTTTCTACATAAAGTTATGCAGACTTAATGGCTGTTTGGTTTTGGTTTGGTTTGGTTTTATTTTGATTGATTCCAAGGTCCTTAAAATGACATTCAAAAGCTATCTCTACTTTCAACTGCCTGGTTTTGTATAGCAGGTTAAATTCAGGAATGACAGAGATTTTAAATCAAGCAGCTTTATAATAAATATGTAAAATTTATAGTGTGGCAGAAAGGATAGGAAAGATGTTTTGATAAGGGGCTTCTTGTGGGTATGTGGTAAATGACTTTTTTTTTAACTAAGTACTTGTTTGTGTTAAAATTTCTAAAGGATGGTTAAATCATAATAAAAAGTTGTCATTGTAATAATATTAGAGCTGTAATGAGGATATCAAGTGCTGTACATTCAGTGAAAGCAAAAGGTTTGCTGAAAGCAATCTATCTAGAATCCTTTCTGTAGTACAAATAGCTTCAATAATGAATTGATTCCTCTAGTCTAGATAGTGTTTTACTGTATGAGTCCCAGCTCAGAGACACTCTTTTTTAAGTAAATGAAACTTTCTTTGTGCTGCTGAAATCACCATGTTTTAATTTTGCATATATCTGTAGTGTCCCGAGGAAGGCATTGATAATTGACTCATTCTACTTCAGAGTAGAACCTGTATGGTTGCAAATATGCATTACTGGATGCTTTATTTTTTATCTCTTGAGAAGGGCAGTGTGTCATCAATACCTGGGTTTTAGTTACAGTGATATTACTTCCTTTCTTCCTTGAGTATGAAAGCTACTCCTTTTATTTTATTGTGGTTTTTTCCCTGGATTTTACTTAAGCCAGTAAAAGCATAGGAGGAGGCTTTTTGTAATTACTTAGTCTCCATAAACACCTGTATCTCTATCACTACCTGGGATTGTCCCTTTTTCTCATTGTTGCTTTAATAGTCTTAGTTCCACAATAAAGAAACTTAATAATTTTAAGTGTCTGCATTAGCAATTAAACCATTTAAGATGGTCTTTCTCAGCAGACTAAACTAATAGGCAAGTTCCAGTCTAGCATCATGGTTTTTTGATTCGTGTAATTGAAAACCAGACTACAATGATCAAGCACAGTATCAATTTAATAGCTTAAAAACTAAAGGACTTGGGCTAGCAGTCTTTGGACAGGGCTTGAAATTTTGCTTAGAATTAACAAATACTGCTCATTTATCAATAAATATCAATAATATGGAAGTTTATTTGTAGTGAATATTGAGTCCATTGAACTAAGTTTCTGTGAAGGTACATAGAACTGGAGTCAAAGAATGCCACCAGTGTACTTCAAGTAATACTGGGATTTTGGTTTAACCACAAAATAAGTCTATAATTGCTGGTATCAGTTAGGATCTGTCAATTTGCTGTTGTTCACTTACACGGCTTGCATTTGCTGTTCAAATGTATATTTTGTGATGGGAATTCAGCACATGGAAGATCATGTTTTTTAGCAGTGCATCAGTTTTGAAGCTAGCTTAAGAGATAATAATAATGCAAATAAATGCATTGATTCTGTCTGGTCAAGCTCTTTACAGGATTTCAGTGGTTTGCATTGAATACAGTGGTTAAAAAGTATTAAATGCAGAGTAAAGAATACTTTATAATCATTGATGTTGTCAAAGCTTTTTCCAGCTAAGTCATAATGTGAGAAAGAAAATGGATGATGCATTTTTCTTGTCTGTGCTACAGCTTTAAGTGTACTATGTCTATCACAGCTGTTCTCAACTTAGGTGCCTTGCATGCAGCCCTAACCTGAAAGACTATTACACACACGCCCCCACACACCTTTTTTTTTTTTTTTTTTCTTAAGGGGGAGATAACCAAATAAAACTAGAAATCTGTTCACTGAAGTTTTGGTATCAAATACTTTTCCTTCTGTATTCTCTGCATACACATATGCTTTAGGATGAGGATTCTTTTGCCAAGTGAAAGAAAAAACCCCTGAATTTACAGTAGTCTCTCAGTGGCTGATCCCAGGAGGTATGCACCAGATGATTAGCTACTTGCAAACTCTCATTGCTGAAGGTGATGCATGTACCCAGAATCTCCACAGTTAGGGTCTCATTTTGTGATTTTTTTGGATCCCAATAGTAATTTGAAAAGTGACATTGCTATTGTTATACACCAATACATAGTGCTGTTCAGTCCAGAATCTGTTCAGTATTTTGTGTGATCAGATTTAAAGCTGTTAAAGCTTGAAGAAAAGCTATCTGGTAAACAGTCTCTCACTGCCAAGTTTTTTTCAAAGGTTTTGTATCTACAGAGAGTTAAATCAGGGTTGATGGATAATTTAAAGTTAAAAATTAATTAGGGTAGGGTGAAGTAGTAAAATCATTGAGGACATCAGTGAAGGGCAGAGAAGTCAAATTTAAAAAAAAATAATAAATCCGTTGTAGAAAATACAATGAGAAGATATACTGTGAGAGTCCTACCTACTGATTCTTAGCTGAAAATTAATGTGTTATAATTATACAGGTCAAGCATATACGATTATGGTCACTTGCTGCTTAAAAATACTGGCAGATATATCTATGTAGTGTGATTTGATAATATATATACACTTAATCATAATAACTGAATTAGGGAGAAGTTGTTTTGCTAATCAGTTAAAAAGTGTTCTATAGAAATTAAACGGAAATAGAAAGCTTTTAAAAATTTTATTTGACACAGGATACCATAGCTTGTATTGTAACTTGCTATTAATTAATAACCCAAAATCTGGACATCTGGAAAAATCTTAGCACCAGTCTGGTGAAATCTTGGCACCACTGAGATCAATAGTGAAAATTCTATTGTCATATTGGGAGAATAATTTAATGTGTTTAATAAATTTTTGCCAGATACATAATGCCTTTACCAGTTTGCGTATTCTTTTTTTGTTTTTCTCTTGAATTAATGTATCTCACTAGAACATGTTGTCAATGTCAAAGGATACTGTATATTAGCATACATGGTGATACAAAAGGAATTAGCATATTCTCATGAAAGATAATAACGTACTGTTAGGATATCAGTAGAGAGACGTGTCAATGATGAGTGACAGGAACTCACATTGCACTAGATAGGCTGATGAATAATAGTTTGCTTAGTGAGGGTAGACATTTCTGTGTCTCAGCTGGGCCTGCAGATTTCAGAAGCGGGTCTCAAATCATTTTCTTTCTATTGCATCTTGATTAGTTTAATCTAAACTAAAGATATCTTGAGAGAGATGGTATGGACTGTACTAAACTAACTGAAGATAATCAGTCGATGTAGTCTTTCAAGGATTCCTCTTCCAAGTCTCGTTTTAAGTTATGAAACCAATATAGCTATGGCTAGATTTGTGAAATTGATTAAAATCCATCTGCACTCACACCTGAGTCCAAGTTGCATGTACTTCTTTAACCCCATATAGACTTGGTAATGGATTTATATTACAATAGCTGTCTAAAGAGTGATCTGGGAAAGTATTTAACTATAGTTTTTGGCATGCTTCCTTTAGTAAAAAAAAACAATTTCAAAATATGACTGTTCATTTCCCTTCACTGTAGGATAGCTTTATTGTTTTCTCTTTCTGCCTTCCTTGTGAAATGGAGGAAATCATCACAAGAGAATCTCTAGTAGAACCTTTGCTGAATCCTACTGTCAGGATGACAGTGTGATTTCTGATTTCTTCCAGGGCTCGCTCTTAGAGACTTTTTTGCATTGGTAGAAAAGGGATTAAATAATATTCTGAGGAAAACTAGCTTTTGAATGTCACAGTGTTGATATTAGTGGTTGATAAGTGCTGATGTGTTAATAGACACTTGGGCTTAAAAACAAAAAATCAATAAATCTCAGCAGCAAAGAGAAAGTTTTCTTGTTTGAATTACTCTGGCTGCAGCACACTGGATCAGAGGAGTCCTGGTGTGGGAGAGGTAAATGTTACTTTCAATAAAGAATACTTGTGGGAGAAAAAGGAGGAACAGGAATATAGCAAAAGATATTTTAGCACAGCCAGGACCAGAGAGCATGGAGAAGATACAAAGGCAGTCCACAGAACTGATGGAAAGTAAGAATTTTTTCAGTACTTCTAAGCAAACTGTAAAAAACATATTGCATCCAGAAAGCCACTGAAAAATAATTTCATTGACATCCTAAAGGAGAAAACCTGTCTTGAAAAAATACGGTAATCAGTTAATCCATTTTAGTTTTGTATTTTTTCTATTGTATCCTTTTTCTTTAATTGACAATGGTCATTGTTCTCACATCTGTTCTGATATGAGAATAAGATATATAGCAAAATCTTGCTAGGGATTTTATAAAACTTTTGGTAGATTTGTATGCTTGATGTTAGAAAAAGGTAAAGGCAATACCACCATTTCTGTATTGCTTTACATCAAGCAAAATATTAATTGTTATTTTGAATATAATATAATCTTGCTTTTTCTGCCTCCTGTCCTCAAAGATGCATTGCATCAGTGATAATCTTGAGAAACAGTATTTTCTTTTTTTAAGCCTTTTTGCTATTTAAACAGAGAAATGAATTCACTGCTGAATAAAATATGTTTTAAATGTTTTTGCTTTTACATGACCCAACATTACAAAGCTAGTAGACACAGTAATAAAGAAATCTTTATGTTTCAAGCGTTCTACCATCTTTTCTTCCAAGTGTGGCTTTATTTTTCTATTCACTTGCTGTCCAGGAATACATAGTTGTTAACAACTGATGTCTAAGGATGCCATCAGTCCTGTGAGTGATGTTGTCCATACAATTTGACAAGGCATGAGCTCAGATCTCAGAAACTACTGTACAAGTTCAGTCTTAATTTTATCTGAGATAGCAAGATTCCCTAAATGTTCTTGTTTTACTAAAGAGTAAGTAAAACGCTGAAGAAATACAGTTTTCTAGAGTGAGTTAAAAATCTAGAGATAAGCAGAGACTCTCTTAGCTCTAAGACTTCATTGCATAGGATTCTTACTGACTGGATCTTATTAACTGTGGTGGCAGAACTGGGTATATGGTGTTTCCGAAGGCCTTGCCAGCTCGTGTTATGTTGTGTTTCTTTGCCTACAGGTAAGTTTATTGTTCACTCTAAACGGAAAATAATAAAAAAAAAAAGTTTTAACATTCTCAGAATAAAAAAGATGCAAGAAATCAGAATATGTAATCTCCTAAGTTTTTCTGAATGAGCATGAATGCGAACACTTGAATCTAAACAAATTGCCTTTTCTTTTTCTTCAAATTATTAATCTCTCTCACACAAAGAATTAAAAAATGTTAAATTTTATATTGGAGAGCTCATACTGTGGGATTCCAGTGACTCCCTAACCACTTAGTGACCTCAGAATGCATTTGCTCTTCTTTTATAAAGAAAATTATTGGAACTTAGAACAATCTCTTATGCATGACTGCATACAAGTCAAAATAAATCTTTGATTAGATGAGTTTTGATCTGGCGCTATCAAAAAAAGTTTTCATTTTAGATTAAAATCTTTAGTTCTTTAGATGAAATAACTTTAGTTCTTTAGGTGAAACTAGATGAACAACAAAACAGCCAACAGCCATAACAGGAATTTTCATTTTCTTATATCTAGGAAAAGCTTATCAGTTCCTTGATTCCATTTGGCTTCAGGTCTAACAGAGAAGTATTGTTAAAATATGCTGTTCATCTCTGCTTCTAAGACTTAAGTACGATTAAAATAAGATACTGTATTTTTGTGGTAGGGGATGAAGCCACTAAGTATAGTATGACCTGAGCTTTGTCTTTGAATTACATTGTAATAAAACCAAAGCCAAAAAAATAAAAAAAAAATCCATTCTTTTGAGGTATTATTACTTAAGCATTTTGCCAGAAGAAAAATATAAATATTATAAAACTGAAAATGCAAATTCTGAAGAAATAGAACATCTGTTGCCAATTGCTTATAATTATTTTGCAAATGATGTTTTTCCCAGTGGCATTATATTGTTTTAATTGATTTCCCAGTATTTGACACAACTAGAAACACACAGTGCATGCCAGTCACCAAAGTAATTCTAATAGTTATAAAAGCACTTCAGCATTCACACTGTTAAGTGGCAGGCTAGTTATCAAAGAAGTGTTTTACTGAAACTTATGTAGATATTCCTAGGATATTCTTCTTGGAACAGACCTACAAGGAAGCAACCTTGTTTGTATTTGTTGTTCCAATGACACAGGAAAAAGTAGAAGAGGTGCTGGAGTTAAAATGTAAACATCTAGTTAGGAAGTTATCTGAAATGTTCTTGGGGCCAGACAGAAACGTGGAGATGCAGCATTTGAAGATGTAGCTGAGGAAATTAATATGCTCTGTTGAAAATGAATCAGCTTCATTAGGAAATGGAGAACTTTTTGAAATACAGGAGTAGGCACAGGAGGAGTAATCACCATTAAATTGAATTGCTGGCATTAAAATTAAATAAAAACAAAAGAGTGAAGAAAAGCTGTTGTATGTGTAAAAGCATATTACTAACATTGCTACACCCTTTTAATGAAGTAAATGTATAATATTCATATATTTATATTAATATGAATGTATTTTATTTAAATATATAATATAAACATATAATAATTTAAGAAAAGCTGTTGGAAAACTTAGGTTTAAATGAGCTTCTGAACAAAATATACATGCTAGAAGGAAGATAATGAAACACTGCAGTACGAAGACAAAAAGAGTAAGAAAAACACTGAGTAGACTGCTGATGGAAAGACTGAAGTTGAATGCAAATGGAAACTAAGAAAAATTAGATATGTAAGCGTGTTAGTGAGTAACATAGTCTTTTTGAATTTCAGGGAAAATAGTATTTGTATGTAATACACCTGTGGAACAGGACAGCAATAGTGAGTTCAGTGTGTAAAGGAAACAGCCTAAGAGAGAAAGAATCTCAATAATAATAATAATAAGGTTCAATTAGGTACGACAAGAAATGTCATGGGAGGAGCAGTGCACAGATAAGATTTTCACATTTCATAAATAACTACTTCATATGGCAGAGTTTGGTACCCCCTAGGACATACAAATCTTGACCTAATTGATCATTGCACAAGAAATGCTGCAAAATGAGCCACTTTTTCCACTGATAGTGGCATATTCAGATTTAATCTCCCTGCAGAAACAATTTTTTTTCAAGTCAACACATATATAGTTTTAGAAAAGGGAATTATGTACAAATGAGAAGTCCTGCTAAAAGGAGAGATGAGGATAGGCAGAACCTTTGCAAGTGGTGCAAGAATATTTTAAATACTATATTGATAAATTGCATAAAAGACTTTATGAAGAGTAAAAAAATTCAAATAAATGTATTTAGTAAGATTTTGTGGGGTAAGGAAGTCTACAGAATTAAGGAGGTTTCCCTCAGGGAATTGGAATATCATCTAAAGAATAATACAAAAGGATATAACCAAGATGCTACCGAGGAGCAGAGCAGAAAAGAGATAAACAACTTTCAAAGAGCTTGCATGATTATGATTGATACTTTTTCAAAATATCAATAGGGGAAAAGTTGCCAGAGAGTTCCGAAGCCACTTGTCAGTCATAGAGGTGGTCAAGGTACAAAATGACATTAACTTCCTGACAAGACCGTAGGTTTTATTTTTGCACGTGTATTTACTAATGAAGAGCTCATGGTTGTTTCAGTGCTGGAACTCTTTTTTGCAGGGAAAACCTTATGGGTAATACCTTAAATTCTGCTATTAATAGAAAAAGTTAGTTGGCAGGACCAGATGTCATTAACCGGAGTTCTAAAGCATTTGATCTTTGAAAAATCTGTAGTCTACAGTCTTTTCTTTTTGACCTTCGGCATGAGTAAAACAAAGTCTCAAGTGTACCCCAATCCTTTAAAAAGAATTTTGGAATTACACATAAATCTGCTGTTTGTAATTGTATGCACACTTATGAAAAGTAAAACTGATTGTTTGTATTGAGGAGATCAGCATAATTTAGTAAAAGGATGTCAAGCCTAGAAAAACACTGATGGAGTGAAAAAATAAGTGTATTGCAGGATATATCTGTCTCATGTTTTATACTCAGATTTTTTTCAAAGTTATTCCACCAAGGATTTTTGACGAGTGTGAGCTGCCTTGAGGCAACAGGAAAGTATTCATACAGATAGACAATGGATTAAAAATTATAACACTTAACGTCTAATATGGGAAGATAAGTTTACATCTTGGCCAGTGATGTTAATTGGTCTAGTTCTTTTTTTGGTGAAGGTTTATTAATACAAAAGCTTGGCATATTCTTGATTTAGTTTGTTTTGAAATGGAAAAACTTTGAACATTTCACGCATCTTTAGGACACAGAAAAAGCTCTGCTTAAGAATCTTAACTGATTCCTGATTGTTTCGTGAAGTAATCTTGAATTCAATGATGAATTCAACAAAGGCAGGTTGGATGGGATTTTGAGCAACCTGGTCTGGTGAAAGGTGTCCCTGTCTATGGCAGGGGGGTTGGAACTAGATGATTTTTAAGGTCCCTTCCAACTCTAACCATTCTATGATACTATGATTCTATGAGAAGATTCAATGAGTCCATAAACACTATCCAACAATTTCAAGTTGCTGTTTGCCAGCTCATAACTATATCAGATTTGTATTCTTGGCTTATTTTTCTGGTTTTTGACAACATCTTGGTATCAGTATTTATAAAAAAACCCAATAGTATGTTTCAAAAAAATTGACAAACATGAAGGAATTTTATATGAGTTGCCAAGCTGTATATCTCTTTTCCTCCCTAGATTATGTATTGGAACCTTCAGGCACTTCCAAAGATGAATGAATACACTGAGTAGCAAGATCTTGTTCGTAATATAAAAACTAGATTGCATTAGGTGCAGCTGTCTTTAGCTTCTGTAAGTTAGACCTGTGAGACTATATCTAGTTTTAAAACTTTATGGCTTTGTGGTATAGCTGTGGCAATACAGAAAAATAGCGTAATATTATATACGTTATCCTAAAGGCAGATTAAAACCATTTGAACATGCCAACTGCAAAACAAACCATCAAATATTTGAAGGAAGGTGCCAGCAAGAGATGTGATATTTGTCAACAACAAGTTGTGTATGAACAACTTTTGTAGTAAGTCTTATGATTAGAATAATGTTTTTTACTATTTAAATAGTTAAATTGATGCAATTCCTATGGTGAATAGTTAGACTGAAATAAAAAAAAACAAAACACGTTAATGTCAATATGTTAACTCTCCTATGTGATACATAAGTATCTTCATACTGATATAATGCATGTTCCATAGGAAACTGTTCCAGTCAGTCATTATGTAGTTAAAGTAATTATGGCAAGGTCATAGGAACATTCTCTCTAATGAGCTTTCTTCCTCACTCTTGGGAAGTTCAGTAGACAAGAATTCATGGGTGAAATAAACATGCATACCTTTGGAAAAATTTTACATAATGTTTAGGGAGCAATGAATTTAGATTTCTGGTCAGCAAGAATAATTTGCCTATCTGTGTTGCTGTATGTTTCCCCCAGTAGATTTTTTTGATGCTGCATTGTTTTGTACTTTCTTCACTGAATGTTCACTCTGAACTGTGTATATATGCAAATCACCTTGCTGATTAAAGGTTAGGTTTTATGTATTCTGTATGGAATATCAGGCTTTTACTTTGTAATCTTATCTGATATTTCAGTGTTGCATTTCTTTTTACTTCTGTCATTACATTATTACAGAAGTAGTTCTGATATTTTTGCAGCAGAACTTAGTACTATAGTGAACGTTGTTTTGCAAGATAGAAAGGTCTCAGTGAATATATTCTCAAGCCATTGTAAGTTTCTACCTACCAGATAGCATCAACAAAAAGAGATTTGTGAAAAATTTAAAATAACATGCAATTAGGAGAATGCTGGTGTAACTAAAGTTTATTATTACTAAATGTAGTAATAGCAACAGCAGCTTACTGTATTGACAAGAAGTACAGTAAACTTACACCTGATATAAATGAGTTATCTGAGAGTAACTCTCTACAGATGAGATACATGAGAAAGAACATTTTATGTTTCTTGAAATGATGAGAGCTGCTTTTGGTGCATTTGATTTTTCTTTTTAAAGCCCACCCTGATATAAGAAAACGCTTATACAAGCCCGAACTTTTATAGGCCTTTGGCACAGACTCTTTGAGAAAAACAACAATAATATAGCTAACCTATTGCAGGGACTATTTTTGTTCATATTTGTATGATGCCTCCTACAATGGGGATATATCCTCTATGCAATACAGTATTGCATATAATAAATAATAGTGTTGGAAGCAATAAGTTTATTCAAGTTTTACTCTAAACAGCTGAAAATAAAAAAAATCTATTGTGTGCCAGCCATCTTGAAAAAGGTTTTCTGTGTGCATGGTGTATGCGTTTATGTTTATCAATCAAGGACAAGCAAAAATAGAAACAACTGGATTTTGAGTTTAGGAATGGCTTATACTTTCCTTCCATCAATTTTCCTTAATACTATGAGGACAAAGTGCCATCTCTGCATGTTCAACAGTAATAGAAGCAAAAATCAATGGCATTTTTGTGGCTTTGCAGATCTTTCTTCATAGTGCCCTGTAAATATAATTTTCTGCTACAAACAAATGTGAGCTGAAAGAGGAAAAATAACACAGTAAAAACTATGGTCTTTTACTTTTTACAATATTTTAGTGTGCGTCCAAAATGTTTGGTGCTAATGTCTTGCTGAATCTTAAATTTGCATCCTTATAAGTATCTTGATGAAAACTGGAATTGACCTATTGTAGAAAAATAGGGTTGCTCTGCCTGCTGCACTAGCAAGTCCATAACCTGTTCAGGTGGGTGGCAGTTTCTACAGAGACCATAACTTTATATATTGCCACTAACACATGGTTTGGAAAATGTCAGTGGTACATTTTAAAGGGAGGACACATACTAGCCTTTATGGAATTCTTGCTAATGTTACAGCTCTAATAACAGGAAACATAAGTTTAGAAAGGACAAAAAAAATGTTGATTAAAAATCAAAGAATGCATATGAAAAGGAGGCCTCTCTTGCCAAAAAGTAATAATGAAAAAAAAAAAGAAAAACGGGCATTATGTCCCATTTTTGTTTTTATTTTTGGTTTGGGTTTGTTTTGTTTTGTTTTTACTTTTTTAATATGGACATTTTAGTATTTTAAAATAGGCTTAAGATGGTTTCTATAACTTTGATTTAAGCTTCCTTATACGTGATTCCAAAGGCGTAGCTAGCAAAGGATATTTATCAGTTGTGTCATGTTCTGTTAGACTGAATTTTGACAACTTGGGACAAAATCAAGACTCCTCTTGTTTTCATAGTATGTATTGGCTCTTGCTTTATTGTTGGGAATGGCATGTTTGTTTCTAGTAAATTCAGTAAGAATTTTCCACTTGAATTGTGTTCGCTTTTTCAGTTTTGGGGATGTAATTCTACAGTGTTTAATACAAATTCAAATATGGTATCAAGTGAGTTAAGATAGAACAACTTAAATTCTTAGACACAGGCCAATTTACCACCTTTTTTAAGTGTGAAAAAATTGAAATTCTGGTTCTGCTGAAAATAAAAAAAGATTTTAGCTGTAGGACTAAACAGGCTCTGGCCAGTGCTTTACATAACCACAGTACTTGCTGTGAATTTTTTTCTGTTTGTTTCCTTAAAACTTTCACTGATTCCCCTGATGTCAATATATTTAATGAGTTGTAAATCAGTGCCAAATTTAGTCTCTACCTGAAGCACTAAACCAACAAAAGCAAAGCAATTCTGATTTCACTAAATCTTAATGTTGTTTTAAAATAGTTTTTAATGGGGTTAATTTCTTTAGGTTTTTCTTTCTCTCAGGATACTCTAACTTGATTGATATAGTTTCCTTTCATTTTGACATTGTAACACAGTCTCATTAGGCCTGCAATGAAATTGAATTGCCGTCATAATATCACATCATAAAGGCATATTAACAAAATCTCTATAGACTTCTGTTGGAATCATTTTTCCATCATAACCTTAATGTCATTGAAGAAGGCTCTTCCTGAGTGTAGGAAGAAAGCATGGGAAAAAACAAACTGGCTCTGGGACTCATTTTTAACACCTAGATTTGTCTTGCATTTCTTACCAGTAATAGGAAACTAATAAATACTGTGTAGTATCTCAGTTATAACTCCAGTCGATTCTATTTCTTACTGGTTTTGGGATTGTTCATCCCTCAAAAGTCGTATTACCTAGTTATGCTTCACAATTTTGTATAACGATCAACATAACCGTACTCTTCTAATATAGGCAAGCAAGATCAGTTTTATCCATTTATAAAATGACAAGATATCGCTGACATCTTTTGGTGGCATGCAGGAGTTGTCAAACTTCCAGCTATCTTTTGATCCTTCCTTGTCTTATCCATAAGATGGATTTTAATCTTCTTCTCTACTTTACTTTCTTTAAGTCTGATTGGTTGGCTACATTTAAAGCTGAACGTTTTATACAGCTGAACTAAAACTGTTTTTTCCAGGTAATTACAGGGCAGAATTTAAAATTCAGGGAATTTATTTTCAAGTTTTTTTGAGACTATTGCTAAAGTTTATTTTGTGGACTTAGCTGCTGTGCTTTCATTACCCTTACTTGTTTTAATAGCTCTAGGCAGGTTAATGAAGGAATAGAACTCAGACAGTATGCAGTATATAAAGTTAAATATATATTAAATCTTATTAATAGCCATAGCATATTTTAATGCAAAGGAAAATACATTCTTCAGGAAAGAACAGATAATTTATAAAAATGTATGTGGTTAGGTTAACTTTATAAAAATTTGGTGATTCTTCTACCATATTCTGTCCTTTTCCAACTGCTCTAATAAAGGACAGCTTTAAAGAAGGTCAACTGTAACATCAAAATACATGATCTAGATGCAGTCTTTTCCAACCATCTCAGAGACAGGAAAGAGAATATGGTAGGACAGGTTCAGATTCTGCTCAAAATCAAACAGGGTTTCACTGAAAGGTGGAATCCATGATTCACCCCATTCATCCTAATTTTTTTTTTCACACAGAAAGCAAGGTAGAAAAAAAAAGATTACTATGAGTAGTAAATGCAGTCTCACATTTGTTGGAAGCTGCCTGTCTCCAAAACATAGTGAGCAAGGATTATTTAGGAACACCATTGCTCTCATCATATGCAGTAGGCACAGAAAAGTCTAATTCCACAAAGTACATCTAGTAAGCTTGAACATAAGCAGTGAAGTTGTGGGGGACGTGTTTGGTGTGGACCAAACCACAACAGAGCTATTCTGTATTCTGTACTCCTATTAGGAGCCAATAGGTCCATACCTCCTACAATGGTGTAAAGTCTCTGGCAAATTTTATATTCTTTGGATTAAAACTTTTTTATCATATTACTTTATTTGGCTTAGTGTTTTTCTAGTTAATAAATTTTTCTGTTGCCCAGTCACTGAACAGTTGCAGCTCACACTGCAGAACACAGATTTTGTGGAAGAGTACATGCTACAAAACACAGCTCTGAAAATTGGAATATCTGAAGACATTTGCATGATTAACTCCTTGACTATCTTCAGATGATTAGATCTGCTGAAGTCACATGTTTAAAGCATTCAGCCAATTTATTCAGTCTGAAAAGGCTTAATTTATTTCCAAGTGTTTAATGTGATTATTGGTTTAAATCATAAACAAAAGTTAACAAAAAATAGTGGTGCATCTGTTATTACTTTATATAACAAGGCATACTGATATTTGACACATTTTAACACCGAATGAGAAGTATATGCATATTTGTTTCATATTGGCAACTGTGTATTATGTTAAAGTAAAATATGTAACAAATCCAACACCTCCCTCTTCAAGTCAGCTCCAACTCCCCTTTGTATGATCACAGCCTGAATTTTCACAGCTCCTGAATCACTGAAGTAGGTTTTCAGTGCAGAGCTGCAAAGTACTGAGAAATGATATGACAAGCAATTCTTTTTCTCTCTCACTTTCTTTCTCTCTTCTTAATGAGAAAGAAAATTAATTTAGGTGGTGCTAAAACCTGTTTATAAGGAGCACTGAAAACAAGGAAAATGTCTAATTATAATGTTTTTTGTTGCTATTTGAAACACAGCACAAAAGCAGTCTGCACTTTTTCAGAGGGCATCCTTTATGAAGATGTTCTTAATCTGGGAAACAATAGCATCATTTATTAACTTTGGCTCTGTCATCATACCAGACTTTTGTGTTCTGAAAGTATCGCGAAAATATTAACTGACTGATACATGCAACACCCATATGAGGTAGGTAAATATTACTAAAACTGCTGAAATGTGTATCCACAATTAATTGTTTGATGAAAAATTGCCTGGTATTATTCAGAATATTTACTCAGATGACTGGTAAGATGCTTCTCAGGTTAACAGTGAGAAATCAAGAGTGCTAAAGGTAGGAGTTTGCCGGGTATGAAAGAGAAAGCCAGTGTTGGAAGTCAGCTACAAATCACAGTCTTCATTGCTGCAATGTATTTTTAAAAGCACTGTACTTCCTTTTACAACAACAAATGAGAACAGGGCTTTTGTACAGCTCAGTATGGTGGTTGGGTTTTACCTGTTCTGGTGCGTGTGCCTATTTAGTAAATATGTCTTATGGGTTTCTTCTCACTGAAAACATTTTGTTTGCTTTGTTTCACTATACCAGAAAGAAATCCTTTCCTCAACCTAGGTTCCCAATCCAAGCATTTTTATGTCTTATTTGCACACAAGGTGTCACTACTGTTTTGCATGGTGCAGTGCCCCCCTGAGCTGCTGGTGGTGCACAAGGGTGCTGCTCTCTCACCTCAAGTGACCTGTTGAAGTTCATTTTCTTGGGCGCTTCAGAGTGAGTATGGTGTTCACGAGGCGCAGCAGGCTGGGTTGTGGAAGGATGGGTGCTTCTGCAGCTGTGGCACTCTGGTTCCTATGTGTGGCAGCATCTACAGTGTGATAAATCAAGTAGAAAAAATTACCTTCAGTAATGGCACTCTAGAACATTTTAGAATATCACTTGAATTATTACAGTGCTGGCTGAGTATAAATATGATCCTTACCTAATCTGTATAGCACTAGTGTGTGTGAAAATACTTCAAGTATTTTGGACACCACAATGCACCAGTATAAATTTAAAAGGTACTTTTTTTTGTTCTCGGTGTCCATTGCACTTTGTTCTTTCAGCTCATTTGGAAAAGAAACTGATATTCTGGGGGTTTGTTCCCAAGGCTGTTACTGTGTTTTTAGATCTCTGGTAAGATAAAAGCGCAAAATGATCTTCAGAATTTGCAGAAGTAGTTTGGAAAAGAATAGGATGTAGCTCAGAGTAGAAAGGTTAACAGTATTCCACATGTTAATGCCATGGGTAAAACATCCATTACTTGGGGAATTTTTAATAAGTTTAATTTACTGGCAATTAATACCAGCTTCTGATCAGTAATCTGGATATTGGGGGGGGGGGGGGGAGAAGCCATAAACATTTATATAAACACCTTTTATCCTCCTTTCTCAGACTCAGTTTAACCCAGTCACCTATCCTCTGCCTTCCTAAACCCTGGCTTCTGACTGTGCCCAACCCGGCGTGGGCCGCCATGGCCGCTCTCCCTCAGCGCCTTCCCGCCCTCTGCAGGCCGCCCCGGGGCTGCCTTCCCTCAGCGATGGCCGGGAGCGCCTCCGGCCGCCGGTCTCCACACCCATCCCTCCCTCCTCGCGTCTCCTCAGGCATCTCCCCACGTCGCTCCTTACGTTTTCCCTCACAAGGCTCGTCCCCTCTTGAACAGACCTGTGGGGCACCCCTCCGGCGGGCGGAGGTTTTGGGGCGCCCGGGGCCGTTCCTGTCAGGCAGCAGCAGCCTGGAACCGGCTGCGACCGGTTGGCGGTCTCCTCACACAGGCGCACTGCGGCAGCCCCCAGCTACTGAAACACCGCTGCTTGTGCCCAGTACAGGTAGGAAAAAAATCTTATTTGTGTAATTACCAGCCAGGGAACATCTGGCTAGGTGGGGTGGAGGATGTGGAGGTTGGGTTTAGGTGACAATTTGAGTGTTAATCACCGACATCATTACGTTAGGAAAAGGCAGGCCTGCTGCCGCCTGTGAGCAGGAGCCTTGCTTGAAATGCACACTAAACAAACTTTCCTTAGTTTTGGTTGTTACAACAGGAAAATAGGATATCATGCAGCATATTTCACACCCCTGGAGAGAAGCGAGAGGGGTGGGCAAGGATTGTGGGAGGCTGAGGGAACCTGCCCAGCTGAAAGAGTTCTACTTGTTCAGTTTGAGTAAGGAGGAGGGAGGACATGATGAGTCTCCAAGTGTCTCCAAATTGCTTCAAAGATAAAGGGAATAATTTGTTTTCCATTGCTTCTGGGGACAGGATAAAGAATAATGGAATTAAACTGCAGCAAGGGAGATTTAGGCTAGACATCAGGAAAAAAATTCCAGTTGTAAAAATGGTTGTATCCTAGAATATATTGCTTGTGGAAATACTTGAGTCTCTGTCACTGCAGTACTTAAGAGCAGACTAAACAAGCATTTCCAAGGGATAATTTGAGCAGAGTTGGTCGTGCTTTGCGTTATGAAGATTAATTAGTGTAGTTCTCCAGGTCTACCTTTCCATTCTGTGATGCGACTTGACCAAATCATGGGGCAGATAGAATTTTCCTTTTAAATCAATTGCTGTAGGACAGCAATCAAATTGTATCTGTCTCCTGTCCACTACAAGGATGAAGACAGAAGAGATGTTAATCTTGTTTTATTTCCAGCAGTTGGTCTCTGTGGTAAAAAGGCTTTTCCTTCCAGAAAAAGGTGTTTCTTTTGGTATGTAGTTCGTTGCTGTGAACTACAAATTACTGCATTTTATTTTCTGGGTATGCTTTTTACTTTGTTTAATAACAGATTTGGTGGAGATGTTGAACTACAAGGTTCAGGCTGTGTGCCTGTGCTTGTGCGTGAATACCTTGATAAACTAAAGAGAATAACTATCCCATTTAACTTGTTGAGTTTGTTAGAATAAATGGCTAATGCATTAAAAATGAAACTTTATGGTCCTTGCTGAACTTCCTTAATTTATAAAGAATAATGTCATGAGGTGGTTGAATTTTTTTTTTAATGCTAGCTCAAAGTAGCAATCCTGCAGTCTTGCTTTAACATATGATAGTACATCATGTAAAAAGAACGCCCCTTGAAAAATAGCAGACCATACTGAGCCTTCAAAATGTCTCTACTTCTTTACACTATCACTTGCTTATGGCGATCTTTTGACAATTTTATTGGAACAGATAGCTCATTCTGACTATATTTTCAGATAGATATTGCATGTAGTTTTGTTAATTAAGGAGGAGCTACTGTAAAGAGACATCATGGTAGATGTGTAACTTTTACATTAAAACGTGATTATTCTATTTGTATCCTCGGGTGATGCACTGGGTCTTTTGCTCAGTGAAAGCACAGTTCTTGTCTTTCAGTCTTTTCTAACACAGGTGTGTTGCATCACTGTGACTGTGTCAAAGGTGATGCTGCCTGCATCAACTTGTCTGAATTCAACTTGCTTTTCACCTTGATTATGCAGTTGCCACACCTGCAACCCAGAAAACATTTACGTCTGAAAGTAGGCCATAATTTTTCAAAACGTTTTCAGGCAGTAGAGTTAAAAGAACTGAGGTTATTACTTGAGAACAGAACTAGAATTAACCAGTTGCAAGGGAAAATTTTTAGTGCTTAAAAATGATAGCTCTTACTACTTTCTTGGCTTATCCATGGTTTCTAGGTTTCACTGTTGACCTAAATAGTTCTCTCTGCTATTTGGTTTTATTTTTTGTGGGCATTTTCACAAAAATCTCTCTCCTTAATAATTAGTGGAGTTGAATATTCCCAGAATGATAGAATAGTTGGAGTTGAAAAGGATCTTGAAGATGAACAGAAGGCTGGAGCACCTTTCCTATGAAGACAGGCTGAGACAGTTGGGGTTGCTCAGCCTGGAGAAGAGAAGGCTCTGGAGAGACCTTATAATCGCTTTCAGTACTTAAAGGGGCTCCAGGAGAGATGGGGAGGGACTCTTGATGAGGGAGGAGAACCGTAAGAGGAGGGGGAATGGTCTTAAATGGGAAGAGGGGAGATTTGAGATGAGATCTCGGGAAGAAATTCTTTGCCATGAGGGTGGTGAGAGCCTGGCCCAGGTTGCCCAGAGAAGCTGTGGCTGCCCCATCCCTGGAGGGGGTCAAGGCCAGGTTGGATGGAGCTTTGGGCAACCTGATCTAGTGGGAGGTGTCGCTGCCCATGACAGGGGCTTGGAACCAGGTGATCTTTAAGGTCCCTTCCAACTCTAACCATTCTATGAGTGTATAATCTAATTCCTACCACCCTGCCACGGGCAGAGACACCTTCCACTAGATTGGGTTGCTCAATATTAATTGGCTGTTTAGAAATTTACACCGCTGATTAAGATATTTACTGGAGTTTGTGTTTGACCATAACACATTTAGTAGCAACAGAACAAGATAGGAAGAAGTACACCTAGGAAACAGCTTGGAAGCATCAGGAAGGACAAGTGTCACTATATAAAGTTTTCTAAAAAATACTACACTGTTCTTGCTGAAAGACTTACTGTATGTACAAATGCCTTATTTAAAGGACGGCTGATGAGTAAAAAGAGGAAAAAGTTTATTTTCAGTACTGTGCTTGAAGAAAATAATTTTCATCCACTTGATTTCTGTTAATATATATATGCAAATAAAAAAGCAATTTTAAAACTGCACAAGTCTGCAGTTTCCAACAGGAAGATCTTCATCTCTCTTTCAACATGATTATGTTATGTACAAGGTTATGTGTATAGTGCCTGCACAAACTTGTTCCGTTTTTACTTTCATGCTCTCTGTGCCAAATACCATTTGGATTGATGAACTGCTGCCTGTCGTTGGACCAGGAAAATATTTTTGGTGAAATTTGAAAGTCACATCACATTATGTAACATGTATTGTGTCATGTACTATTTGTTCAATTTCTAGATGTTTGACATGATGTAACGTGATCTGAGATAGAGTAAGTGATGTAGAACACATCATGCAGTGTGTCAGAAACATGTTTCATGTTCCTGAATGTTCTTTAGCTTTATGTCCGTTTTACTGATCTGGAGTGGTAAGTAGTCTGTTAGTAAAAGTGCAAATATGTCAAATGTAGAAAAAAATATCAAAAGTCCTGTGCAGTAATGGCTGTAAGGAGTGGCTTCATTATGTTTCAACCAGACCTGTAATGTTTACATTTATATTGCTAGTAGTCTGCCTGATAGCAGATGTTTACTTTACCAGATAACTTGACTGTGTTTGTTACAAGGATTACTTGAGATATACCACACTTTCTCGTATTACTCTGTCTCCCATAAATAGCTCAGCCCTTTCTTGAAATTCAGAGCGTGATCTATGATGCTTTGCCTTTGTATGTAAAACTTTCTTGCTCATTGAAAACTGGAATTTCACTTCCTGAACTCTTGACTGCTGGGGAATATTAGGTCAATACATATGTTCATATGTCTGATGCTGTGTTTGGCTCTGTCGAGATCTCAAAAGCAGCCAAGTACTCTGAGATTAAGATCTGAGTTTGTTGTGCTCCAGTCACTTCACAAAGTGTATTTACACAATTGATTCCTCCAATGTCATCTTTCCCCAGTTGCTTTTGTCAACCATGTAACATTCCAGATTCTTAGCTTCTCTTCCGGAGACTTTTGATTCTTTTAGAGTGCTTGTTTACTGACAGCTCTTCTCGTCTTACCTACTTGCTTTCAAAGGACAAATTAAAATTTTAAACAATATCTATTTGCAAAATCTTCATTTAATAGATGGATTCCTGGTGACAACCAGGAAGTTGTCGTTCTTTCTCCTTATGTTAGAATGCAAGTCTAGGAACAAGGAATTTTTTGTATTTGTAAGCTACACAAATGCATGCTGGAGGCATCGCAGGCTCCCTGTTTTCTGTATATTGCTGGAGCACTGTGCAAACAGAATATAAAAATAATGCATGTAAAAGGCAATGGAAGGAAGAGTATAAATTATGTAAATTTGATAAAAAGCCCTCAATGGTTTGCATGAAGTAATGTGGAAAACGAGGGTATAAAAGATACGGAGACCTTTTTCTGGCTTTTTATTGATCACTTGTGCTCAGGGTATCACTGCACATACGAAATGGATGTGAAGCTCTTTTCAGTGGTCAGAAAAATCCTGCTGTGTACGGGGCTTTGGTTCACAGGTGTATGGAGTAGACACAAAGTTGCTGTTGAAAACTGAAGAGAAACTAGTGACCTATATAGGATGCTCTGAAAATACGGGCAAAGTTGTGCTAGACAGTCCTGGGCTTAATTAAAAGCACTAATGCATGGAAAAAGTGAATGAAGTAAAGTTTCGTGATTCCAATCTGTTAATCTATAATTAGTCCAAAAGCAAGCAAAACCTTTGGATTTCTGCTTTCAGATGTAATATGACTTGGGTAGTTTTTTCCTTACATGTTTTGATATCTTCTTCACGTACTCATCACTGAATTACTCATGTCAGGCAAGCTTTAAATTTACTTTGTCTTTTGATACCTTGTGTACAATCGCACTAGCTTGTAATGAGATACAGTGAAATACCGAGAAACTCAAGGTGACAAATGACAATCCTGTTACTGCAGAAGCTGATTCTCCTGCACAGTGTACAGAAATTTTCATTTGTCTGTGCAGTGGAGTACTGCCCAAATACTGACTAATGACATGGGGAGACAAGTTGTGGGACAAGTTGAAGGGGGGTGGGGATGTAAGCAGGATTATTAAAGAAGAGCCGAGGAGCAGACTACCAGTGCTCATGGGCAAAAG